>LNAC01000028.1:7115400-7175307 GCA_002007465.1 Ailurus styani | reverse complement strand
TAAAAAAAAACAAAAAAAAAAAAAAAAAAAAAAAAAAAAAAAATCCAGAAAAATCGTTCCAGCTGGTGCTTTTTGACATTTGAGGGCTCTGGGCTCTTCATGGGATGAGGCCAGAGGCAGGGACAGTAATGCGCATGGGGCAGCGAACGTGTGAACGGACAGATTGTCCCAGGGCACCCTGTGTGGGGTCTGGGGGGACCTCAGAGCTCCCTCTTTCTCTCTTAGGGCCTGGTTCCAGGCTGCTCACACAGGGGCTGCCCCACCTCCTCCCGCCCCAGCCCCCCGGGGTCGCCACACAGACCCTATCCCGAGTCTTGGGTTGGGTCAAGCACCCTCCCACTCACATTTTGACTGTATCTGTTCTTACAATGTCCCACCTGCGCTCACATTTCACACTGAGCTGTTTGCCAGCCAGCCGAGACCAGATGGGTCTCAGGGGTTAGGATTCATCACTGACTCACTCATTCATTCACCTGTCTATCCCTCTGAAGGGGGTCTGCACCCGCTGCTCGGGACCCACAGGTGGAACCAGGGACATGGTTTCCATTCTTGCAGAACTCAGTCTGCTGGTCCAGGAAGGTATGGAAACAAATTATCCTGATTCAGGGTATTTCTATCTTAGTGCCAGTCCCCAAACGCTGAGGTTGGCTGGAGTGGCGGGTGGTAGGCTGACGCTCCCCTGCAGGGTGGTCCTCCAGCAGGTGCAGCTGGTGGGTCCTGGATGTGCGGTGATGGGGGTGGGGCACGGACAGGACAGGGGGGTGGACATACTGTTCCAACTGCAGTGACACTCTTGTCTGGGACAAGGACTGTATGCCTCATTCCCCCGGAACACACGAGTAATTGGTGAATAAATGGGGTGTGTGGACCTGTCCCTTGACTCGCTGGGCCTACCCGCAGCTGTCCGTCCTGGCTCCCTCTGCCTAGAGGAGACCGGAGTGTGTCTGCAGAGGAAGGCCAGGGGTACAGAACTTACAGGGGGGCCCACAGGGCCCGGGACCCCGCAGATGGACTCACCAGGTGGCTGGCCTCCCAAAGGCTCCAGCTCTCCTGCCACAGCCTCAGGGAGGGAGCCCAGCTGACACAGGCCCCCTGCCCAGCAGCCAGTCTCCTGCCACCCAGCTGCCACCCACTGGCTGCACGGTCCTAGGGGCGCCCCTCAACAGCTTTGACCCTCAGTGTTCAAACCCTGAGGTCCATTTCCACGAAAAGGTGCCGGGTTCCAACCCTTTGATCGGTGAGGTCGGTGCTCGGAAGGCTAGAACTCTGAAGCACGGAAGGCCCAGGCTGGGTGAACTGGCAAAATGATAGCCCTTCCAAGCCCTGGGAGGGGGGTGGGGGGCAAGCAGAGCCTGCCTGTTGCTCAGATGGAGAAAGTGAGGGCCGTCTGGTAGGACACGAGGAAGGTCCCGGGGCGTGCAAGCCCTGAAAAGCATTGGGAGCTAAGCATGGCCATATCCACGAAGAGGCTGCGACGTCTTGGGTGAAGATGTGAAAGTTCACTCGAAGTTCGTTCGCTGAGGCTTTCAGTGCCCGGGGTCGTGAAATCGCTTCCTAGGGCCGTGGGAAAACCGGGGCTGAGCAGAGAACCAAAGGCCACGGTGAGGAGCAGCTTCCCGGGCTTGGCTCTCGGGCAGGCCAGCCGGGGAGGAGAGTGAAGTGGTCTCTCTGATGATGCAAGAGGCCAGGGACTTAGGGCCAGCATGGGGACCCGGCAGGGAGGGGGCAGGGCGTCCGCAGGGGTGGTTCCGACTCCTTTTGCCTCCATTCCCTGGGCCCACGTCCTCCCCTTGGTCATCTCCCCCTGCTCCCTCCTGCCTGTGATGAGAGTCCAATGGTCTTCCCAGGGGCCTTCTTGCAGGGTGGTAAGGAGCTGGCTGGGCAGAGGGGAGGGAGGCCTGCAGGCGTGGGAACCACGGAGCACAGACCCAAGGGAGAGAACATGGGGTCAGAACTGATAGGAGATGAAGGGCAGTTTGCAAACGGTGGTGGGGACAGCAGAGGCTGGAGGGAGGAGAGCCCTAGAAGGGGAACTTCACAGCTCTGGAAAGCCCCCGGGTGTGGGGGGCCCTGCAGGCTGCTGGCGGGAGCCCCAGGGAGCCAGGCTGCCCTGGCTGGTGGCCGCTGGCTTCTCAGGAAGAGGTTTTCCTTTCTTCCAGCTGGAAAGGAAAGGTGAGGGATGTGGGGGGGTGGCAGCTGTGGGACAGGGAGGCGTGGGGTGGGGGCCCCTGCGGGCCGGGCTCAGGCATCCAGGAGGAAGGCAGGAAGGCTGCAGGCAGGCGACCGCTTGTTTGAGTTGAGGGTGGCTGCTCAGCGAGGCGTGCAGCACCCGAGTTGGGACACGCCAGCCACAGCAGCCTCTGCCACCACCTCCCACTCACAGCCAGCTCTCTCCTGACACGTCCCAGGGATTCCTGGCTCCGCATCTGCTCTCCACCATCTCACAGCTGCAGGTGGGGGCAGGGGGACCACGGAAGAAGGGGTCCTCACGGTCTCATGTCTGCTCTGTGACCAGTCCAGTGCTGGGCTGTGGGGACAGAGTGACACGTCTTCAGCTTAGAGGGCCTGAGACACAAGGTTGGCTCCCAGGGAACAACCAAACAGCAGAAGGAGGTGGGGCATGTGCCAAGTCTCCCAGCAAGAGTGGAAGGCTCACAGAGCCTGGGAAGAGGACCTGTGGGAACCTTGACAAGTTCCTTCCCCTACCTGAGCCTCAGCTTCCTTGCCTGAACAATGGGTCAATAGCCTGTTACAAGGTACCTCTCAACAGAAACATTAGACATAGGTGCTTTCTATGGGCTTGTGGGTGGATGGGTGGGTGGATGGGTGACTGGATGGATGAGTGAATGGGTGGGTAGAGGGGTGAGTGAACGGATAGATGGACAGATGGACGGATGGATGGATGAGTGGATGGATGAGTGGGTGGAAGATGAGTGGATGGATGGATGGATGGATGAGTGGATGGGTGGATTAATGGATGGATGGATGGGTGGATGAGTGGATGGGTGGATGGGTGGGTAGATGGGTGGGTGGATGGATGGATGGATGGATGGATGGATGGATGGATGGATGGATGGTAGGTGGGTGGATAACATGTTGGTGCAGCGGAACTCCAGAAAAAGTAGAGACAAACACAATTGGAGGCTTTCATTTAGTTCAGTAGTATTTCCCATGTGCTTACCTTGTGTCCACCCCCAAGCAAGGCACCAAGGGAGGTTCGACATGAAAAGTAAAAGACAGAGGGGAATTTGAGGTTGAGCATGGAATTTTCTGCTGCTAATAATTACAATGCACGTACTTACCTGATACTGGAGATAGCCCTGACAAAGACGGTCCTTGTCCTCCTAATACTCTGGCAAACAGATGGTCACTGATGCCCTTGGCCCTGGAGAGATGAGGCTGTGGTACAGACAGGGCAGGCTGTGGAAGAGGGCTCCCCGGTGGGGAGGGTGAGCAGCAGTCAGGTCAGTGTCCTCCAGGATGGCCAAGGACACCCTATGAGTGGCCTCCGAGGGTCTGGCGCCCCAGCAACTGGCCTAGCTGACCTTCATTTCATTTTGTGTCCCCTCGATGTTGGGCTACGTGTTGGCTCACAGTGCCACTCACTGATTGTCAGGGACCCTCTCCCATTATCATGGGAAAGTGGCAGTTTAAGGTCAGGTCAGTGCTGAAGCTGGAAGACAGTGTCCAGAAGCAGCTTAGAGCACCAGCCCGCACTTGAGGGCCTCCAGGCCTCACAGAGGACCCTTCTGCACACCCAGCTCCCGCTCCAGTCCTGGCTTCTGCTCCCTTGTGCTTTAGCCTTAGATGAGGCTCTGACCTTCCATCATCTCCACTAACCGGTGAGTCTTCGTGTCCGAGTCGCAGTCCCATGACAGGGAGAGGTTCTCATTATCCAGGTGGTGGCTGGACACTGGGTTGTACTGGCCACAAGGCCTCAGGCAGCCTCTGCACGGGGCTGTCTCTGGTGGGCTGTCTTTCCTGGACCAGGCATGGCCATAGTGAGTTCCAGACGGAACTCAGGGCCTCTGGCATCAGGGCTGCGGGCAGCGATTGGTCAGTGGCGGCCACACCCACGGCAGTGCTGTACGTGTTCGGGGCAGATGAGGCACCTGGGAAGGGACCTGTCCACTCGGCGGGCCACGCGGAGGGAGCCCAGGCGTTTGGTAAGCATCACTCTGGGCACGTCAGTGAGGGTGTTTCTGGATGAGACAGACATGTGAATTGGCGGACGGAGTCAGGCAGATGGCCCTCCCCAGGGTGGGTGGTGGGCCTGCTCCAGTCCACTGTGGGCCTGGAGAGAACAGAACACTCAGCAGGACCCGGGTGGTTCTGTCTCTCTGGAAGCCCTCACCAGTGCACCTGCCCCCTCCACAGCTTCCTCCTCTCCTCCCCCATCAAGCGGAGTAAGGGTGTGCGTAAGGGTGTGACTCTCAGCCTCGCTCAGGAATACAAACTACGGCTGACCCGCAGCTCCCAGAGTTAAAAGAAACAAAAAACAAAAACAAAAAACCAGAATTGCATCACCCAGAATCAAAAAGAACCACCAGCTTCATCTCGCACCTCGCGGCCCCCTGCGTCTCCGACCCTCTCCCTCCAATTTTTCAGCCCCACTGGACTGGCGCGTGGCCCTCTCTGCCCAGAATGGAGTTGCCCAAGGCTGGCAGCTGCTCGCCACATGCACCCATTGAATTCAACTTGATTGAAAATCAGTGAAATTGGAAAGTCGTTTTCCAGGGCTCCGGGTCAGGGGTGGTGGAGGCCACGGCAGCGGGCAGCACGGACGGGGGCCATTGGAGCATCACGAGTCGCTCTGCTGGTCTGAACCGGCCTAGCCTATGCCCCACGCACCCACCCTGACCACTGTGGCCTGGTTAACACCGCGTGCCCCCCCTTAACTCAGTCCAGCAGATGCAGCCCCAACGAACCTACGCCCCAAGTTGCTCCTGCTAGTTTCTCCAGTTGGGGTCTGATGCCCACAAGCCAAGGCACATGGCGGGTGTGGGCACTGCCCCGGTCTGTCCCTGGGCATGGAGCAGCTCTGCACCCCGGGATGTGTCTGCAGGGTGGCAGCAGGAACACGGCCTCGCAGGCAGCCTCATGTGAAGACTGGGCTGCCAGGACCACATGGCTCTCAGAGTGGAGCCTGTTGTGCTGAGAGTGAGAGCCGGGTCCCAGGCTGGCAGCCAAGAAGGACCGGGAGGTTCCCTGGCTCTGCCCCAACAGGGGCTCTGAATCTCAAGCTCGGCCGAGTCGGGGCTTTTCATCTCCGCAGGGAAAGTCCTTGCGGCCTGATGTTCCGAATGCCCGGTACGGCCACTTCCGGGCTGGGAACAGGAGGCCTGGGTCTGGCGGGGGCTCCACACTGGCTCCATGTGTGACCTTAGGCATGGGGCTCCCCTCTCTGGACCTCAGTTTCCTCCTCTGAATCCAGGGTACGACTCCAGCCCCCGTGCCTGGGATGAGAGAGCTCGTGGTTTGCTGGGCACGTGGGCGGGGGAGGGGGTCATCGTCCCCAGCCCCACATCAGGAAAAAGGATCGGTGCTAATGGTCCCGGGCTCCAGGACTGCCCCACGCCCTGCTTCTGGGGAAAGACAATAGGATAGCAGGGCAGGGGCAGGGGACGGACGCCAGCAGGGTGGAGGCCCCATCAGAGGAGCTGAAGGGTCCCCACAGGCAGCCCGGCCCTTGGTCGGGTGAAGCCGGCCATCCCAGGGCCAGGACCCTTGGCACGGAGAGGCGTGGGGACAGGAGATGAGGGGCTTCGGCTGCCAGGGCCAGGGCGGGACGGCCTTCTCGAAGGAGCAGGAAACAGATGGCCTGACCAGGATGGTGTCTTGGGCCTTCCGGGAGTGGGGAAGGGCCAGGGCAGGGAGGAGGCCCTGCCGGGGCAGACGTGAGGCTGGTGAGGCTCCAAGCCAGGTCCCCCCATCACAGGGGGCTCGGGGCCATCTCCGACCCCGTCGGCCCCTGGGCGCCACAGTTGGCCTGGATAAGGAGAGTGAGGCAATGAGCAGGTACAGAGGGGCCAGAGGCTCAGAGTGGACTGGCCGACGTCCCGCGACATCCTGGCTCAATGGGGATCGTGGGCGCGTGGCCTTCCATCCACCCAGCCCAGGGAAAGTCTCGGCCTCCAGCCCCAGCAAAGGCAACCAGAGGAAATGGGAGAGGGGCTCAGGGCTAGGGCTCTGCACAGCTAGAAGAAGGCTCCCAGCCCCTTCTCCTGTCACGAGGGCACCTGCTATGGTCAGTGTCTGGCAGAGCAGAGACAGTCCGTCCCAACGGGCCAGAGGCTCCCAGCTCCCCACTGTGAGCTCTGTGAGGTCGAGCAAGGCACTCACCTCCTCCAGGCCTCAGTTTTCTTGTCTAGGGGGTGGGAGGGGAGCAGTGCCCGCCTCACAAGCTCACAGGGTACAATGAGCCAGGGCGTGCACTCTGCAAGAACATAGAGAACAATAAACAGCATTTCTTTTCCATTCCAGAAGTCTGCAAGAATGCACCTGGGTGAGGGACACATCAGGTCATGTATCATAAAGGCCCTTTGGACACCAGAGTGACCCCAGGGTCCCGCACAGCCCCCACGCTCAGCCTCTGTGACCGGGGGCCCCACAGTACCTCCCACAGGCGCAGGGACACTGGGCTGGGGCAGGGAAGGGGCACGTGGGGGCCCACAGGACCTCTGCGTGGGCATACCCATGCTGCCGACACTTCCTGCTCGGTTCTGTCCACGTCCCTGCTGGTGAGGCCTCAGGGTGGGGGCTCCCAACCCAGACGGACGCCTTGGGAGTCGCCAGGATAGGATGGCACCCTGACAGGACGTCTGCCCGGGGCTGCTCTGGCCCCTCTGCTGGCCTCTCTGAGCTGTCCCCTCGTCTGTGAAATGGGCACGAGGGCCATCCCTAGAAGGGGGATGCCCGCCGGCGTGCCTCACTCTGGCCGCAGCCCCAGGGCTCCCGCAAGCACCCTCTGAACTTGAGTTTCCTGGTCTGCAAAGTTGGGGGAGGGGACCCAGCCAAGACTGGGCTCCAGTTCACAGCTCACCAGGCTGGGACCCTGGGCTCCGGGACAGGTAGCCTCGTCCCTGCACCCACGCTGTCCCGGTCTCGCGGCGACGGCCGAGGGCGGAAGACATGGAGGCCGGGCTGGTGACCCATTCGGAGGCCCCTGCCCTGCGGGGCGGTGGGGGGGGGTTACCCTGCTGGCGGGCACACCCCCAGGGCAGCAAGGCCAAGGAGCAGGAAAGGTAGGTGGCCAGCTTCCGAGAGAGAATCAGCTTCCTCAGTAAACAGTGGGGTGTCAGCCCCATTGGACTCCTGGTCTCACTTGCGGACAGGCAGAGAGGACGTCGCCTGTGGTCCCATATCTTCCAGGCCCACTGGGGCGTCAGCCTGCACAGCCCTGCTGGTGCGCAGACCTGGGGAGGTGGGGGCTCTGGGTCGGTCACAGGAAGGGGCGCACGGGCAGGAAGGATGGGGCTGCCCCATGCACAGCCCATGCTAGCATCTGACACACTCACCATGTTTGAACCTCCAGCTCCCACATGGACCCTCCAAGCCCCTCCCCGCACCCTCTTTGCACCACTCGCTGAGCTTAACAAAGGCCAGGCTCCCCCAGGCAGCAGGAGGCCTCTCCTCCCTCCCATCCCGCTCAGAATGACCCTGGGCGTCCCGCGTGGGCTGGGGCGTGTCATGGCTCCCACCTCTGGGAGCTTCCTTTGGGACTTGCAAGTCACCTGAGGACAAGGGATGGAGACACCAGATAGATGGCATCCAGGGACCACCTGTCAGGGCCCCCCAGGCCTGCCATGCTTTGCAGACCTGGAACATCCGTGAACCTTGCCTCAGAACAGCCCAGAGGTGCAGGGGCCCCAACAGGTGAGGACGCTAAGGCACAGCAAAGGGACCTACGAGGGTCCCAATTCAAGAGAGACACCGGGAGACGTCCTGCCCCGACCAGATGGCAGGGGCTCATGGCCTCCAGCTCCTCCTCGCGAAGCCCAGCAGCAAACCCAGGAGATAACAGAGACGACGAGGGGGAGAGTTCGTGGGGGCAGTCAGGAGCCCCAGGACTGGGAGGGCAGCCTGGAGGTGGGGACGCCTTTCATGCCCCCCATACGGAACATGAAGACCAAGGCCTGGCATCTCCTGATTCCTGACCAGAAGGAAGGGGTCATAGCACAGGACCTGCAGCCCATGCTCCCACTCGGGAAAGCCCCCCGACCCCTCAGGCCAGACCGTCTCCCACCCAGAAACGCTAGGTGGCTCCAGGGCCCCAGCAGGGCCTCAGGAGGACCCCCAGAGGATGCCCCAGGGACACCAGATAAACCAAGGAAGCCCGGAAAACACCACAAAGACTCTGAAAACGAAGACATCCCTGAGGCCACCACCCAGGGTGTGGGCCAGGACTGTGCATGAGCCCCAGACAGGGCACTTCAGGCTAAAACAAAATCTTCATTAAATGTCCAGGGCACCATGGAAAATCACAGCCTAATGAGAAAGACAAAGCAGCCAGCACCAGCACCAAGATGGACAAGACGCTAGAACTTTCCAGAGAGGATTTTATGTTGTCACCTTAGGAATGCTACAAAAAAGCAATTACCGGGCCTCCAGCAGCCCATGAAAAAATAGAAAATCTCAGCAAAGGAGCAGAAATTCTATAAAAGGACCAAACAGAAATTCTAGAGCCGAAAAGTGTCATAAGAGAAACAAAGACTCAGTAGATGGGCCCAGAAGCAAAGAGGCCACGAGGAAGACAGAGTCCGCGGGGTCTGGGGACTCATCGAGAGAGACAGCCCACATGAGCAAGAGAGAGAACACAGCCTCCGGGACAAAGACCCGCTGGGTTTCCGGGAAACGTGTGCAGCTGAAAGAGCATTCGAGCAAAAAATGATGGAAAGCCCCTCAAATGTGCTGGAAGAGAGGATCATGAAAGCACAACACATCTGATCTGTGGTCTGGACACAGCCGGGCTCAGAGGGAAAGTTATGGACTCAAGTCCTCAACTGCATCACGCGAAACCTGAAACAGGACAGTTGGTCCAGCAAGAGCAGAACACAAGGGAGGTCAGCGAGCAACAGAGGAGAGCAACAGGGGGGGAGAGCAACAGAGAGATCAGGGAGAAGATGCTGCTTCTTGGAAAACTGGCGTCATCTATAAACCTCTAGCAAGGCTGACAGAGAGAGGGCGAGAGACCGAGGGCGCCACCCCTCAGGGGGAAAGGCCAGGCCTGCCACCTGTAGCCTTGGAGCACAAGAGAAAACCAGGTCACGCTTCATGAGTCCTACACCCAAGGACGGACAATCCCCCCGAAGCACGGACCATCGGAACCCAACACAAAGAGGTAAGTTGAACAGTCCCATAACCACGTGAGAAACCGAATCCATAGTTAAAAATCTCCCAAAGCAGCAATCTCCCAGATCTGGTGGTTTTTATTGGAGAATTCCACCAAACATTTATAAAGGTGCAGCACTGGTTTTACACAATTCTTTTCCAGAATAGGGAAGAGGACGGACCTCTCCACGTCCCTTATGAAGCTGGGGTTGTCCTGATGCCAACACGAGACAAAGACAGTGCCACAGTCCCCCGCCCCCAGGAAGAAAACAAAACCACTATACAGCCATGTCTGTCATGGACATAGATGCAAAATCCCCCACAAAACATAAGCAAATCCAGCCCGTCGATGGATGAAAGGAACTATACACCGTGACCAGGTGGGGTTCGCCCCAAGCATGCTAGCTAGTTCAGTCCTTAAAAATCAGAGAATGTAACTCACTGTATCGGCAAGTGGAACAGAGAGATGACATAATCACGTCAACTGATCCAGAAAAGGCATCCAATAGAAGCCGCACCATTCGTACTAAAAACTCTGGCAAATTAGGGACAGAGGGCCCTTCCTTCAACTTAGTAAGGATTCACTGTGGCTCCCGGGGCTGAAAATCAGCCTAGATAGCCACAGCCATCACTCATCAAGGAGAAAACCCCAGAAACAAACCAAGGATGAGCCCTCACTCCTGAGGACCGACGGTGCCACAGGTACCAGGGGGAGGCACTTACCCAGTCACTGTCCTGGGAGAGGGAAGCCTCCCAGGCTGGGATCCAATCCTGAGGCCGGAGCTTGGATGCAGGGCCTCCAGTCCAGGCTCTGCCCTATTCTCTCTCTGGTTTCCTGTCCCGAGCCTGGGATGTGGGTCATTTTCCCCGTTTTCCTGAACTCGGGTTCGGCTCCCAGTAGAACTGGCGGTGGAGAGTGTGCTGGCCCCAGGGCAGAGGCCAAGGGCAGACAGGCCCGCAGATCCGTTCAGGGGAGGCCCTGGCTCAGGAGCCGAGGGATGGGAAGGGTTTCCTGGCAGGCTAGGCGTCGGGCTGCCTGTGGGAACACAGAGGTCAGAGATGGCACATCAGAGGGCCACCGTGGCTCACTGTCCCTGGGCCTGGCCGCTGACTTCGGAGCAGGCCAGGCCCAGGGACGTGCCACCCAAGGGCTCACGCTGGACTGTGACGCACTGTTCCTTGCGCAAAATGGCAAAACACGAAGGTTTATCCCCACGGGTGATGAGTGAAAGGGAATTTGTGTTCCCCTGGAAGTGCAAACAATCTCTCGTACTAATGATAAATGAGGCCCCGTGCTCGCCCCCCGCCCCAGGCCTGGAACACAGGCTTCCTTCCACCTCCGGCTCAGAGGGCTTGGTACGGATGGGTCAGTTTAGGGCTGAGAAAAACCCCAAGGGGCCAGGACTCCTTGGAGGAGGCCAACAGATCCGCAGGACAAAGGGCTGCAAGAGGCAGATGGGGAGGGAGCCCCACCAGGTGCGGGAGGCCTGGCCAGGGAAGAAAGGGTGAGGAGGGAGGGGGACTGCAAGCATACAGGGAAGGTGGGCTCTTCTGGTAACTGCTGACGCTGGGCTGGGCAACTCTGAGGGGCGCTCTCCTGAGATCAGGTCATCAGGACCAGGAGTCACAGGGGCGACAGGTCTCAGCTCAGAGCTCCTCACAGAGCAGGGGCTTGGTCCCTGGAGGCGCCCAGCCAGACTTTCCAGAGACCCTCCCCTGGGACCTGAGACCCATCTTGTCCACCCTCATCCTTGCAAGGAGACCCCAGCCTCCCTGCAGAGCAGGCCCCCTGCTCACGGCCCCCATCCTGGGTGAGATGTAGACAAAAGCCGTGAGGGTTGGGGGTGTTGGAAATGGAGAGACTTACGCTGGGGCCTCTCTTCCCTCAAAGTCCTTTAGCTGCAGGACACCCAGAAAGGGACAGCGTGCCTGCCCCACTTCCCACCCGGGAAGGCCGGGGTCTGCTGCCCAGCTGGCATGACAGGTGACAGTAAAGCAGTCACCCACCAGGAAGGGGGCCTTGCTGCTCTGTCCTGGCCCAGGAGCTTCTCCAAACAGGCTGGTCCGGGGCTTCTTCCAGCCACTGGTTCAGGGATGCTTGTTACGCAGCCGTGGCGCTGGAGGGACACAAATGCTTCTTCCCACAGCAAGGCCTCCTGCTTGGTGGTGAGGCCTGCGCTCACCTCTCTGAAGGCTGGGTTTCGGAGCTGGTGAGTCTCGGGCCTCCGTGAACCCCTCAAGGTCCAGTCTGCCTCAGGGTCCTTGCACTTGTCCTTCTCTACCTGGAGGCTCATGCTCTGGCCACCTGCTGAAGGTGTTTCCCTCCTCCACACCTGCCTCACTCTCCACGCCCAGCATGGCCTGCGGCAGCTTTGTGCATCTGCCTGCCTGGTGATTTGTTGGCCGCTTCTTCCACTGGCTTTTAACTTTCTTGGGAGGAGGGACTGAATCCCCTCGGCCATCCTATGACCCTGATACAGGGCACCAGGTAAATGTTATCGGACGCGCCCATGAATGAAGGGATGGTTTGTAGCAGGGGAATGACGTGGTCTGATCGGCGCTTGTGAGAGGACTCTTGGAGAACAGCCAGTCTGTGGATGGGACAGACAGAGCACGGGTGCCAGGATTCGGGGGGAGGGAGGAAGGGACAAGCAGGGGCAGCTCAGGGGCCGGGGGCAGGGCGGGCCCTGCATGATGCAGGAAGGGTGGACCCGTGATGGCGTGCCTCTGTCAAAACCCACAGAGCTGGACAACACAGAGAACCCGAATGTGAACTGTGGGCTTCAGTTCATGAGAATGTGATCAGATCAGCCCATGAACTGGAACCGTCAAGAATTCAGATGTTAATTACAAGGGGAAACCCATGTCTGTGGTGGGAACTCCGTATTTCTCACTCAATTCTGCTATACGCCTAAAACCGCTCTAAAAACGTTAAGTCTGTTAACCTTTAAAATTCTCTGGGAAATGATGACGAGGCAATTCTGGGCCCACCAGAAGGGTTAAAATAAAGACAGACGTCAGCAGAGTTGGTGAGGCCGGGAAGCAAGGGCTAGCCCGGTGTGGCGTGCTGAGCGCCCCCAGCGCCCACCATGGGCCAGCACTCCTGCTGGGGCTGCCAGGAGAAGGCGCCAGGAACCTGGGGCACCCCCAGAAACGCACCTGTGCGTGCGTTCATCCAACGACCCGTACAATGATGTTTCAGGCATTGCCCCCAAAACAACCCAGTCCGTGAGCCATACAGGGGTGAATCTGTGGTGAACGCCGGAGCAGAGCCCGCACAGAAGGGGTCATGAATGAACACAGCTGCACACGGCACACGGATGAACTTCATAAACACCAGACTGAGTGATGGGAACCAGACACAAGGAGAACACGCTGCCCGATTCTATTTATACGATGTGCGAAAACAGTCAAAACCACGGTGTGATGACAAAAGTCAGCAGAGAGGAGGGGGAGGAGGCCAGCCGGAGAGGTGGGTCCCTCCCTCCCCCTCCCTCCCCCTCCCTCCCCTGGGCCGCCTTCCCCTCCCTCTCCCCATCTCCTGCTTGCCTTCCCCCAGCCCCCCCATCCCGCTGGAGGGCCCCCTCCTCTTCGGGATCATGACAAAGGCCCGCGGATTCTCCAGGGAATTGGCCTCACTGGGCGAGGACTTTTTGAACCAGACTTCAGAGTGGAATTTTTTTCTCTCAAAATAGAGAGGAATTGGCTGTCCAACAGTTAAAGATAGAATCCTGTGGCAAGGCCAAGGTCTGAGTCCCCGTCCGAGCTGGCCGAGGAGAAGGGTGTGGAGGCCTGGCTCCCCCACTCAGGGGGCTTTGGGTCCCTGCCCTCCCGGTTGCAGCTGGTGCCAAGTCAGGAGACCAACACCCCCACCACAACCACAGGCTGGGGGCCTCAAGGAGCCAGTGGGAGAGCCAGGATGGGCTTCCTGGAGGAGGGGACCCCTGGAGGCCAAGTACACTGGTGAGAGAGAGCGGCTGGCACTCTGAGCCTAGAGCTCAGGAGGGCTGCGGGCAGTGGTGGGCAGTCTGCTTGGGGCCAGATCAGGGAAAACCCTGAGTGTCAGCTCCAGGAGGTGTGTTTCTATGTGTAGGCAGTGAGGGGTCACTGAAAGACGTGCAGCAAGGGTGCTCTGTGAGGGGGAGCCTGCCCAAGGTGCGGGAAGTCTGCTCCGAGTGGGGTCCAACCTGGGCGTTGAGGGCTGGGGGCCCTGGGGAACGGCTGACCGGAGCCAGGCTCTCCACACCCCCACTCCTAGGGAGCAGGTGGAAGGAAGGGAAGCTCTGGTCCAATGTGGGGCCGCAGTCCCTGGGGTAAAGACCACACTGCCTAGCACAGGGAGTCCCCAGCCACCCCAGGGCCCGGTTCCAGGTGCCAGAGAGGCAGCAGGCCCCGGGCGCAGCTTAGGCCCGCCCTAAGACCCAGGACAGGCCTCCGGCTGCCACCCCAAGCAAGAATAGGTTCTTTCTGGGGAGGCCCAGGTGTGCACTCCTTGTTGTGGACTGTGTGTGTGTGTGTGTGTGTGTGTGTGTGTGTGTGTGTGTGTGTGACAGCACATCCCCACCAGGGTCCCAGGTGGAGGCCGAGACACCCATGGGCTGTGTGGTCCACCCTGAGCTCGGCGTCCTGCTGGGCTGTGCCAGCAGGGCCTTGGGTTACCACCCCCAGGGCTGCACCTGGCAGGGCCCCAGGCCTCCATGCCTGGCTGGCAGCCCTTCCCGGCTCTGACTCACCTCCCTGGGCCACTGCTCTCCCAGGGCCGGGTGGGGAGGTGGCCATGCACCTGCAGGGGCCCTGAGCCCCCAGGAAGGATGTGCTGGAGTGACGACGGGTCCCCGCCTCGCCACCTGTGCACCTTGGGGCACTGGATCCCCTTCCCACAGCGTGTTCTACACCTGGACACCCTTGGCTTGGTGTCCGCGAGCCCCCAGCACCCCACCTTCTCTCTGAGGGGCGGACCGCGTGGGTGGGAAGGCAGGGGTGCTTGCTCCCCACTGCGCAGCCAGAGCTCGTAAACGGAGCCCCTAGTGGGACAGAGGGGCGGCGCCTCCTATGGCCACCTCGAGCCACAGCGCCTGCACACACGTGGAGGGTGGCTGGGCCAGCAGACCACCCCCCTCCCAGTGCCATGTCAGGTCACAGAGCACACCAGCCACTCAGTAGGGAGGAGATCAAGGCTCAGGGGTGTGCCTCTGCTCAGGGCTGCATGCTGGCACCAGGAGGACGGAGCTCTCCAGCTGGACCCTGCCCCAAAGCCCAGGCCTCACATATGGGGGCGCCTGGGTGGATCAGCGGGTTAAAGCCTCTGCCTTCAGCTCAGGTCATGATCTCAGGGTCCTGGGATCGAGGCCCGCATCGGGTTCTCTGCTCAGAGGGGAGCCTGCTTCCTTCTCTCTCTGCCTACCTCTCTGCCTATGTGTAATCTCACTCTCTCTGTCAAATAAATAAACAAATAAAATCTTTAAAATCAATCAATCAATCAATCAATCAATAAAACAGCTTTGTGGACTTCCAGTGACCATACAATAAACCAAGCATATTTAAGGTATAAAATCGGGAACTGCCATAGGTTCTGTGATTATCTGTACATATACACATCTGTGACGCCAGCCCCACACAGAAGTAATGAATACGGCCATCACCTCCGTGTTGCGTCAGTCCATACTTCCTGCAGGGCTACCAAACACAACCACGTCCTTTGAAATCCTTCGGTCTGACTTCTTTTGCTCAACAAAATAATACTTTGAGATTCGTCCACGGGGTGGTGTGTGGCATCCCAGCTACATATCCAAGTACTGAGTACTAACTGAGTACTGGCTGAGTATTAGCTGAGTAGTGGCTGAGTACTGAGTACTAGCCGAGTATTAGCTGAGTATTGGCCAAGTACTAGCTGAGTATTAGCTGTGTACAGCTTCTTTTCTTCTTCTTGGGTTGTTTGTATTTTTATTATCAAGTTTTGAGAAGTGTTATATACTCTGGTTACACGTGGTTTGCCGAGATTTTGTTCTGGGTTGTAACTGGCTTCTTGTCCCCTGCAGCATCTGTTGGAAAGCTGATGTTCAAGACTGAGCAGAAGCTTGGAGACCTGCTTGCACATCCTCCTCCCTTCTCGCACTTCGGCATCCAGCCCGAACGCCCCCACCACCCCCACCGCCCCCATGCAGAGGGCCGCACCACTTTGGGGCTGTGCCTGCCCCACTCGGAGCCTCTATCTCCCTGTCGGTGCCTGTCTCTCCACAAAGCCAGAGCCCAGAACTCTTCGAGGCCCCAGGGCCCCCTTGCTCATGGTCAGGGGAGTGCCAGGCCCCAAGATGGGGCAGGAACCAGTTGTCTGAGTTTCTGGAACCTAGCAGGAGAAGGGGAGAGGGATGGACGACCAGCTGATGTTTTGAAAGGCTGCAGGTCTGCAGCTCCTGGGGGAGGGTAGGAGGATGGGGGCAGGCCCACAGCCAAGCCACCCCTCACCCTGCAACCCCTTGGGCTCCAAGCCTCCCTCTCCTGCTCCCCCTGCCACCTCCAGACCACTGTTCCTCACCCAACAGCTGCAGGCGGGGTGGGGGCTTCCGAGGGTGAGGTCTTACCCCTCTCCCTCAGGAAGAACCACACTGATGCCTCAGTCCTCCCCTTTCTGGAAAGGCCAAGATGTTCCCCCAAACAGGTCTTCAGAGAGAGCGGGCAGCAAACACCTGCTTTGAATATCAACGTTCTCCAAAGATCAAAAAAGAGAAAAGAAAGAAAGGTATTTTGGAAACATCTAATGTGCCAACTAATTAAGTGTTTGATTATTAACGAGCTCCCTCCCAGAAGAAGGGGAAAAACAGCCAGGGTCCTCAGCCAGCCTCGCTAAAATCAGATAGAAAGAAAGAGTTCCTTACACCAAAAGTACAGGCAACGAAAACAAAATAGACAAAGGGGACTACATCAAAACTGTAAAAGCTGCAAGGCAAGGGAGACAATCCTCGGAGTGAGACGGTAACACACAGCATGGGAGAAAACCCTTGCAGATCATTCCTCTGAGAAAGGGTTAGTATCCAGAATACATGCAGAACTACAACTCGACAGCAGCGAACACCAACACCCTGATTTTGAAGTAGATGAAGGACTTGAACAGACATTCTCCAAGCATGTGAAAAGAGGCTCAGCACCACTGATCATTAGAGAAATTAAAATCAAAACCACAGTGAGGTTGGGATGGATATGATCCTAAAAATGGAAATAACACGTGTTGGCAGGGATGCGGGGAAGAGGGGGAGCCTGCGTGCTGTCGGTGGGGACGCGCCGTGGGGCGGTCCTTGCAGAAAATAGTATGACTTTCTGCAAAAGTGAACATGAGAACTCCCTGTCCTCTGACCCAGTGACCCACTCCTGGGTACACACCCAAAAGAAGGGAAAGCAGGGTCTCAAAGAGATACTTCCACGTTCAAAGCAGCACAGTGCACAACACCCGAGAGCTGGAGGCAGCCCACGCGTCCATCAGCAGGTGAGTGGAAAAGCAAAACATGGTGTGTAGATACAATGGATGTCACTTGGTCTCAGAAAGGAAGGAACGGATCCCTGCCCCCACGGGACAAGTCCTAAGGACACCACCCAGACATGGAAGGACACGCACAGGGGCCCCACTCCCACGAGGTCCCAGAGTCGTCAGACTCACAGACGCAGAGAGCAGACGGCGGGGCCGGGGCTGGGGGAGCAGGTGGGGGGTCCGTGCGTCACTGGACAGGGTCTCCGTGGGGGGATGGAACATTCTGGAGCTCTGTTACACAACAGTGTGCCTACAGATAACACTACTACACACTTAAAAATGATTCAGATGGTACATTTATGACATGTGGGTTTTTTTTTTTTACCACAATTAAATTTAAAAAATAAAAGTAAAAGAGAGTTTCTTCTTCCTCATCCTGAAACTCAAATCTCCTGCAATGGGTCCCAATGGCCACAAGCATGAGGTTACATGTCCATGGTCCTCACAGCAAGAGCGTGAGTCCCTCCCTCACGCTGTGTCTTAGCTCTGCTGCCCAGAGTCTTGGAAAAGCTGGCAAACACCTAGTCCCTCGTCCGTCTGTCCATCCATCCATCCACCCACCCTCCACACAGGCACCCATCCGACAAATATTCATCCAGTGGTTATTCTGTGCCCCATGCTCTCCCAGGGGAGGGGGGCTTAGAGAAGAGAAGGCAGACAAGTCCCTGCCTCACTGGAGTTCCCTGTGGGGGGAGACGGATAGGTGGGCAGCAGAGATGGAGACGGAGAAATGATGGATAGATAGATGGTGCCAGATAGATGGATAGGTAGACAGACAGACGGATGGATAGATGATAGACAGAAGATAGACAGGTAGACAGATAGACGGATAGACAGATGATAGACAGATGGGTAGATAGATGATAGACAGATGGGTAGACAGATGATAGACGGATAGACAGATGATAGACAGATGGGTAGACAGATGATAGATGGGTAGACAGATGATAGATGGGTAGACAGATGATAGACGGACGGGTAGACAGATGATAGACAGATGGATAGACAGATGATAGACAGGTAGATAGATGATAGATAGACGAGTAGATAGATGATAGATGGGTAGACAGATGATAGATGGGTAGACAGATGATAGATGGGTAGACAAATGATAGACAGATGGGTAGACAGATGATAGACAGGTAGATAGATGATAGATAGACGAGTAGATAGATGATAGATGGGTAGACAGATGATAGATGGGTAGACAGATGATAGATGGACGGGTAGACAGATGATAGACGGACGGGTAGACAGATGATAGACAGATGGATAGACATGATAGACAGACGGGTAGACAGATGATAGATGGGTAGACAGATGATAAACGGATAGACAGATGATAGACAGATGGGTAGACAGATGATAGATGGGTAGACAGATGATAGACAGATAGACAGATGATAGACAGATGGGTAGACAGATGATAGACAGATGGATAGACAGATGATAGATAAGTACCAGATAGATGGATAGACAGATGGATTGATGATAGATAGACAGACAGATGGATAGGTGATAACTAGACAGATAGGTAGATAGATAGACAGACAGACAGACCTGATAGGCAGAAAGGTAGGTATGCTAACTTGCACACACTATAGCCAACAGGCTACCATGATCTCAGGAACCAGCGGCAACTGTTTCTCAAAGTGAAATAAGGTGAGAGGGAGGGGGGTTCGCCCCTCAGGAGAGGGGGTCCCAGGCTTGCCCAGAAAAAGCAGCTGTGTCGGGGGCCGAGGGAGAGGCTGTCTGAGGGAGGAGGGAGGGCTGGATCAGAGCAGGGTGGGAGCAGGCGGAGAGGGAGGCAGGGCTGGTCCAGGGCCTGGCGGAGCTGAGGGGCAGTGCGCAGGTGAACAGGGACCATGGGAAGCCCACGTGTGGAGGAGATGAGGGAGGGGAGCAGCCCCTTCCCTGGGGCTCCACGTCCCTCCCCATGTGACCGCAGCACTTCCTGCCTAGGCCCCCTCCCGGCCCCGCAGCTGGCTGTCCACCTGGGCTCTTGCCTTCAGGGGCCCCCGGAGACCACTTAATCCAGGCTCCGAGGGGGCCCAGCACTTGGGGGTGCTCCTGCCTCCGCAGAAATGGGCGCGCTCACCTGCAGGAGGGCCCCTGGCCCCCCGGCTAATCCCCCTGCCAGGCCGATCAGGTTTCCCACAGCTCAGGCCCTGCTTTCCCAGGGCCGAGTGTCCCACCAAGGTGCTTTCAGGATCGTCCTGACAAGCTGAGCGTGCAGGAAGGGCGAAACCTCCTGTCACCAAGCGTCCCCAGTGGGCAAGCATCTAGGATTAGCGCAGCTGCTCCTCACCAGCATCCTGACCCTCGCAACCCACTCAGCCAGGAGAGGCAGGAGGGGTCTGCCCGGCCTCACCAGTCCCAGGCCCAGCGGCTGGGAGACCCGACCCCCAGCTCCCGCCACACCAACCCCCCCACGGATGGACGATGGAGCCGGTGTGGGCTGCAGATGCTGCTTTTGAAAGGCCTGGCAATCTCTTCTTTGGTGTCAGATAAAGCGGGGAAGGGAGTGTCTTTTCATCTCATAGGCCTGGCTTCACACACAACTGACCCTGGTCTGGGATTTTCAAGGTGCTCATCTGGAGGGGGAGCAGCATTTTTCCGGGAGAGGTCACGGAGGGCCTGGCGCGGCCACTGTATCTTCCGGGGTGCCTGGCCCCTGCATCCCCACCAGCCACGTGAAAGACCCAGCCATGGGCACAGAATACTGTCCGTACTTTTACATCTGAGGCTTTCTGATGGTTGTTCTCGGAATCCCATCTTGGTTTTAATCTACATTTCCTTAGAGCTACTGATGCTGAGCATCACATGTGCTTGTTTGCCAGCCTCCAGCCCTGCGAGGTGTCTGTTCAAGTCCTGTGCCCATTTCCAGCTGGTTGTTTCCTGCTGTTGAGTTTCAAGTGCTCTTTATATATGCTAGATACGAGCGCTTTGTCAGACTCCCGTTGGCAAACATCTCCTTCCAGTCTGCAATTCGTCATTCATTCCCTTGACAGCGTCTTTCACAAAGTCCCAGTTTTTAATTTTGATGAAGTCAGTTTACTGATTTTTTTTTCTTTTATGGACTCTGCTTTGGGTGTTGTTCCTAAGGTTATTATTTTCCACAGAGATGGGATTCCTGCCCGTGGCTGTTGCCCTGGGGGCTCATGGCTGTGGGATCACGACATGCAGAGGGAAGGAGAGGGGGGCACCTGGGCAAGGGGGCTGGGGGCACTGGGTGACAAGAGGCTGGACCCTGGTGCCTGCCGAGGGATGGAGAGGAGGGGAGATTTGGACAGAGCAGGGGCGGTGTCTGGTGCTGGGGGTCCTGAAGCCCCCCCAGACGGGCCTGTGGCAGGGGCTGGGTGCGGGGGTCCTGGAGCTCCCTGGGATGGGTCTGTGCGGGGCGCTGGGGGGTCCCAGAGCCCCCCTGGGACGGGTCTGTGTGGGGGGCTAGGTGCAGGGGTCCTGGAGCCCCCTGGACGGGCCTGTGCCAGGGGCAGGTACACAGAGCCCGCCGGTACGGATCGGCCTCCAATGAGGCTGCAGCCACCTCACAGGGAAAGGACAGGGTGTCTGTCAGCAGACGGTGAACCTCGACAGTGCGGCCAGCAGCTCTCAGGCCTCAGCAGCAGCTGCACAGAGAGGGAACCCGAGGGGCACAACAGGGCTGCCTCGGGGCTAGCTCCACAGCTGTGGAGAGCCGGTGGGGGCCAGGGGCCAACCTGCAGCAGGGCTAGAGACACAGATAGAGACATGGGCCGCAGCCGGGGAAACAGCCCTGCGGGAGAGTCTGCACAGGCTCCTAGAGGGGGAGCATGAGCGCACGGCCTGGCCCCCAGGCCCTTCAGCGCAGCCGACCCCACGAGGTGCCTGTGCCCGAGCTGCAGACACCCAGCTAGCGGGTGACGAGGTCAGGAGCGGGGAGCCTCGGGACGGGATCAGTGCCTGTGGAGGAGACCCCAGAGCTTGGGACACACCAAGGGCCTCACGGGACACCGGGCCTGCCCGCACCCATGGTCTGCAACCTCCAGCCTCCGGAACCTGGAGAAAGCCTGCAGACTGTGGTGTCCTGTTACAGCTGCCAGGACTCTGACGGAAAGCGCCGGAAACCACCAGAGAAGCCTCCTTCCTGTCTGCCCGCCCCAGCACCGGGTGCCTCCCCTTCGCTCCTACGAGAGCGCTGGGGGGTCAGGAACACCTGGGCGTGTGTTTAGGGTAACTGGCTGGGTGCCACCCCCCTCGTTTGGACTCAGGGTGCCTGGGGTTATTTTTGCTCACATTTGTTGACTGTGGGATGGAGCATTCCCACTGATGGGCTCTGTCCAAATCCCCGTGGTGCCAGGAAGAGCCAGGCCTGAGGAAAGCCACGGGACAGGACAGGCCACAGAGTCCCCTGCGGCAGAGCCGCCGCAGCCCGGCCGGTCCCCTGGGGAGGGCCCAGACATGAGACCCCAGCCCTCCTCGGAACCCAGGAGCAGCGGAGGGCCCTCCTTGGGGAGCAGGCTGGGAGCCCCCCGCCCCCGGCTGCATCAGCCCTGCCTGAGCCCCAGCCAGGGAGAGAGGATGGTGCCAAGGCCTGTCCTGCTGGACGCCCACGGCCGGGGCTGCCTGTGAGCCCGTCTTCCCAGGTGGAGTCCCTGGAGGCCATCTCTCCACCTGGCCCTGAGCCACCTCCCCACCCCCCAGAACCCTGGGCCCTGGGGGTATCGGAGCAGAGGCTGGGGGCGGGGGTGAGAGAGACACATGGGCAAGGCTCCTGGACCCCAGGACACCTCCACGCCTCTGTCACCTGCTTTCCCCAGAACCGCTGGAATGTGGGACAGACATTCCCCGAGTGAGTGTGGGGTCTGGTCCTTGGGGAAGCAGGTGCCAAGCAGGGACAGTCAGGGGGGTGGTAGCCAGCCCCCAGCCACACTGGGGAGACCCGAGGCCAGCCTCCAGGGCCTCTTCCTAGCCCAGCCCGCCTACAGCAGCATGCCCCGGGAAGCCGCCCGGACCCACGATTCTGCAGCCCCCGGGGTTGGGCCCCTTCCTGACCCAGACGAGGGGGTGGCTCCCAGGCCAGCTGTGGCTCTGGTTCACTGAGGCCGGCCTTGGGGTGCTCAGGAGCCCCACACTCTCTTCCTTCTCTTGGGCGTGTAAGGGTGTCCCACAAAGTTCTCTGTTTCCTCCAGCTGACGCCGACCAGCCCTGGTTTAGCACCAGTGGCATGCCAGGAGCTGTGCCCTGTGCCTGCACAGACAAGGACCCCACGACAAGACGAGGACCGTGAGCCATTGCGGTGGGAGGGGCAGGAAGAGCTGGGGAGGGGCTTGGGGGTCCCAGGAGAGCACCAGCCAGCTGCTGGCATCTGCAGAGCAGGACCTTATCTGGGGACAGTGTCTCGACAGAGGTTGTCAAATTCAATGAGATCACTGGGACCTAACCCAGGGTGACCAGGGTCCTTATAAAAAGGGGAAATTTGGACGTGAACATGTGCACGGGGGGAAGGCCACATCGGGCCCGGAGCGCTGTGGCCACAAGCCAAGGCAGGCACACGCTCCCAGAGCACCTCAGCAGGAGCATGAACCTGGGACACGCGGTCCTGACTCCGGCTGTGGGTTGTTTGAGCTGCGCCCCAAAGAGGCCAGGTGTCTTGAAGCGCAGGGGGACCCCTGGAGCTCATGCGGCAGCCGGAGCAGGCCCCCAGACAGGCAAGTGCAGGGAAGGCCTTGTCCCCGCAGAGCTGCCCCCCAAGGAGGTGAGGTGCCCCCCAGTGCCTGATGCTGGGCTCCAAAAAACCGTCCAAGCACTGGGGCCACAGCCGTCAGGCTCCCCCTACCCCACCTTCTGCACCCCATGCCAGCTCCCTGTTGGCCCGACTCCATGTGGGGCCGCAGGGAGAAGGGGTGCAGTCCCCGCTCAGCCAAGTTGACACCCTTAGCCTCTGCTTCTGGTGCGGCGGGAGGCTGTGGTGTGCTGGCCACCTTGCCCTCAGGTGAAAAGCCCCCCTCAGTCGATACCGAACGACCTGCGAGATTCCCAGATCCCTGACAGCTGCGGGGCCCCGGTGAGCCAGCAGCAGCACGCTTGCTCGAGGGGACATGGCCCGAGGAGACGGCGTACCCCCACTTTTCTGCCTGGCCAGGCAGCCCCCTGCCCAGCCCCACGGTGCTGCCTCGCCCACGGCACAGCAGAAACTAAGGGCTCTCCGCTAAGCCAGATCCCCCCATAAAATTCCAGCCACCGCTGGGTGTGTGTTTCCACCGGAGAGATGGGCGCCATGCAGATGTCACAAATGTCGGGTCAGTCTCTCAGCCCACCAGCCTCTGACGAGCTCCTGAGCTGGGGGCTGGGGACCAGGGTGGACCCTGCAAGGGGCTTGAGGCCCACGGTCCGGACGCTGCATCCCATGCCCTGGAGGGGAGCGCGTCGTCTCCGGGGCTCAAGCCAGCTTCCTTCCTCCCGCTTACTTTATTTTGAACCCAAACATTAAGGACATTTGCAAAGATGTAAAACAATGCTATTCTTCTTCCTATTTTGGGGGACTATGGTTATTTTTCTAGAACATGTTACTTACGGTAACGTGTGACGGGTTTAGAGTTGTTTGTGGTAATTTCCCTGAGTCGGATTTTTATGCCCATCTCAGAGATGAGCAAATAGAGACTCCTCACCCTAACCTTGGTGGAACCTTGGTATGACCTTGCTGTGACCTCGGCTGTCGGGCCAGTCTGTCTCCCCGACCCCGTGCCCAAGTGCCCTCTCTGCCCATTGAGCCACTCTCGCTGTCAGCAGAGGAGGTCTTGCTGGCCCCTCCCGCCCCAGCCCCACCCCAAGGAGTCTGGGGGTCAGTCCGGCCAAGGTGGCTGGGAGGGCAGGATGTTTTGCTGGAATCCCATCCCAGTTGGCCAGAGGCAACTCCAGTTTGTCCAGGGAAGCCTTGGCTCTGTCTGCCTGGAATCCTGCCCCTCTCTGTAGCTTGAGTCCAGGCCTGGAGGGGCAGCCAGCAGCGGGAGGGAGAGCCGTCCGCCAGGCACGTGGCAGGGGAGGGGCGGGGAGCTGCCTGCTGCAGCGGACGCTCCGGAAGCTTCTGGCCCAGAGCTCTCCATTTCCCTTCTGCAAGTACCCCCAGGAGAGCCACCGGCACCACCACCCTCTACACGGGCCTGGGGTGTCTGAGCTCCAGGACCAAAGGCGCATCCTTGCCCAGGGAGGGTGCACCCTCCAAGGCCACCCCAGCTATCTCCCGCCGGTCATGCCGGGCAGCTCCTGGCCACTTCCATCTGGCTGCTCACTGTCAAGGCCAGAGGCCAGAGCTAGAGGGACTCCCTCCTCCACAAGCCTGTAGACCATCACTGGGTCCTCCCTCCTGAGGGCCGGGCTGTCCTCTGTGATGAGGCCAGCAGTGCCAACTTGGGTCAATTCCCAGAGCCTGTGGCCCTAGGACTCAGCCTGGTCAGCACAAACAGGCCGTCCAGGCCTTTGGTTCCTGTTGTCCTCGCTGTGGGGGGCCCTGTGTCCCGCCGGTGGCCAGGGGTTAGGCACTACTACCTCAGCAGCTCTTTCTGAGCACAGGCCGGGACCCCACATGTCCAACACTAGTATTTCCCAGGCTCTCAGCTTCTTCAGAAGGCTGTCCGCTCTCACTAGACCTCCCAGGGAAGCTCGGAACACAGAGCCTCCAAGAAAGGATGGAGGTGGACGCGCAGGCCGGGCCGGGCACGTCCCCTTCTGCCCGTCCCCTGAGGGCCATGCCAGCTGGGGCCGCTAGTCCACTAGGCCTTGTGGACCAGAACCTCTCCTCTCCTCCTGGCCCAGCAGGGAGACTCCCCCAGCACACACACCCCCCCGCCTCACTCCGTCCCCTGGGAACCAGCCCACAGCGCCTGCGCCGGTCCGTCGACATGTGGGACGGGGCGGGGGGGACCCACAGGAAAAGACACAACCTTCCCCTCCCCTCCCCCTGCCCCTTAAGAACCCGTGTGGCTGGTGGGGATGCCCTCCATCTGTGTGGACCTCCGCAGCCATTCTCGGCCCGCCTTGGGACCCTGCGACCCTTGAGAACTTAGTGAGAACCCCCAACGGCTGTCGCTCTGTGGCAGAAATTAAAACCGACTGAAAACCACAGGACACGCAGGCGGGAAGGCCTGAGTGCGAGTCTGTGCGAAGGTGGGCCTTCCTGCTCTGGCTCGGCACGTGATCCCTGGAGAGCCTCGAACCCATGACAGCACGGGCACCACCGTCATTGTCACCTTACCTCCCAGATGCCAGCGAGAGCCTCAGGGAAACCCCAGGGGTCCCCAGTCCATACTTTGAGAACTGCGTCTTCCCCCGCTGCCTCGTGGCCGTGCCTCCCCATCACCTCAGTCTGCCTGGCTCACGGCTGGCCTCGACCTCGGCCTGGAGCTTCATGTTCGCGGTTGTTCCTCTTTCATCCCTTCTGCTGGTGGCACATTCCTTCCATATCTTCTTCTCCAAACTCCTGAAGGAGAGGATCCATTTGGCCCAGCTCTCTCTTTTTGAGCCAGGAGCCCCCACTCCCAGCCCCAGGCCCACCATGTAGGGTCATACTGCAGAGAGAAACCCCCCCCCCGCCCCCGAGCCTGTAGGAGCTGGGCCGAGCTCCACCCTCTAAGCCAGGAAGGGTCAGTGAGGTCCATGGTCCCACTTGCCTGCTTCTCCTGGGGGAAAGGAGGGCAATCCTGTCATCCCTCCCTGTGGCCTTTTGGGTGATGCCTGCCGGACCCGGGGCCACGTCTCCCCCAGACCGGCCCCTCTTTGCGGGCATCTGTGCCCAGGGAGGAAAGGGCAGGTGCGGGGAGCACATGGAGGAAGCAGGGCCAGAAGACGCCCCCCGCTCCCCAGAGAGGCCAGGGCAGGAGGGAGGTTGGAGGAGTAGAGTGAATGCCGTCAGGAAGCTGGGGCCGCCGGGGAGGAGCCCACGGGGGCGTTGCCCAGGCTCGGCCCCAGACTCCAGGCTGTCACCACTCTGAGCCTCCACGCGCCCTCTGCCTGCTTGTCCTGTACACTCTCGCCGTGATGGACGCGCTCTGTGTTTGCACTGCGCAGGACAGGGCCGCCAGCCATGCCGGGGACCGAGTGTTTAATGTCACTTGACTCTCATTAATGGAGGCTCGAAGGGCTCATGGTGGCTTGTGGTGGCTCGTGGAGCCCCACATACACCCTCCTGCAAAGAGCCGGTGTCCACGACATCTGGAGAGGGAACCTCCATGGGGAGACAGAGGCTCTGAGCATCCACAACCACAGAGGTGTGTGGGGGCGGAGGGAGGATGGACTTCCAATTATTCCAGAATACAATTGCCAACTGCCAACAAGTCTGATGTAAACTCTCTGCCCGGCCAAACCCCCGGGCTCCTGGAAATGCACCCTGCCCACCTTGCCTCTGCAGATGGGCCCTCCACGGTCTTCCGGGCGGTCCTGGGAGAGGGAGCCCCGGCCGCTGCGAGCAGCCCCAGGGCCCCCGCCTCCCTCCAGCACAGCCTCGGGGCTCCAAGTTCCAGGAGGATAAACCCACGAGCTCCAGGCTGCGCCAGCGGGAGCCAGATGTCCCATCTAAGCCCCAGGGCAGGCACACGGGCCAGAGGCACAGAGGCCCGGGTGGTCTCTCCACACCCCCACCCCCAGTGGGCTCTGGGCTGGAGCCAGGAGGAGGCGGAGGTAGGGGTGAGGGCAGACGGGTCATCATGAGAGCACGCTTTTCTAGAATGCAAGTTTTGCTGCAAGCACTCAATGCCCGGGCGAGCAAAACCCATCCACTGGCATCTGGAGACCACACACTGAACGCTCCCACCTGACATGGTGGAAAGCAAGGTCCTTCCTCAGAGCGACCCAAGCTGGGGGTGGCCGGGGTGGGGGGCAGCAAGTGCGAGTCCCTCCACAACAGGAACAGCCCCCTGCTGCTGTCTCAGGGCCGGGTAACTGACTGGGGGGCAAGTATGGGGCTACACAGGCCCTGGGGGAGCCTCACAAAAGCCGTGACATCCCGAGGCCACACAGGAGGGCTTGCCAGATCCCTGCATGACAGACAGAACCTGCCCAGGAGGATGGGGAAACTGAGGCTCAGCTGAGCTGCACACATGGGGCCTCAAGCAAGCCGGGCTCCTCTGGGCTGGGACCAGCCCTTCGTCTCCTCCTTCCACTACCCATGACTCAGTGTCCCCGGGGGAGGTGGCTTCCCTGCTTTCTTCCCGGCCGCGGCTTGGTCCACAGCCCCTTTCAACACGCACCCAGCCCTCAGCCAACAAGGACTCATTCAGCCACCGGGAGGGCAGGGCGGGCGGAGCTGAGAGGAACATTTTTTCAAAGTGTAAGTCATGCTTCCCTCAAAGGGCAAGGAGAGGCCATCCCCAGGATAGGAAACGGGGCCCACCAATACGCGGCAAGACACGACCCACCTCTTTCACAACCAAGGGTGCCCAAATCAAAACTCACCGGACAGCAGAGCACAGAGACCTCCCTTATGCCCAGCGGCCTCCATCCCCGCGGGGAGGTGTGCGGTGCAGCCCCTCGGAGGGGGCCCGGCAGAAGCTTCGTGAGCGTGAGCGCCCGTGTCTTTCTGATGCCGGGAGCCCAGGAAGCAGCAGGCAGAGGGACCGCTGGAGGCACATGTGTGTGCCAGCGGCAGACAGCAGGCAGCGTGAGGGCTCTGTGTCCACAGGAGTGGTCGCCATGGGTAGTGAGAGTGCAATGAGCAGGCTGCAGGACAACACAGCACCAGAAACGCATTTAACAAAACTTGTGTGTGCGTGTACATGTGTGTGCACATGTACTTGTAATTGTGTGGCTGTGTGCACACGTGTGCCCATGCATGTGGCTATATGTGTGCACGTGTGTGGCTATGTGCACGTGTGTGAATGTGTGAGTACGTGGCTGTGTGTACACA
Source organism: Ailurus styani (assembly GCA_002007465.1). Lineage (NCBI taxonomy): Eukaryota > Metazoa > Chordata > Mammalia > Carnivora > Ailuridae > Ailurus > Ailurus styani. Next base: position 7,147,576 of record LNAC01000028.1, on the reverse strand, counting down.
TGTGCCCATGCATGTGGCTATATGTGTGCATGTATGTGTAGCTGTGTGTGCGTGCACGTGAGTGTGTGTGCATGTATGTGTCAGTGTGTGGCTATGTGCACACATGTGTGCCCATGCCTGTGGCTATATATGTGCACGCACATGTGGCTGTGTGTTAGCATGAATTCACATGCATGTGTGAATTCACACGTGTGTGACTGTGTGGCTGTGTGTGCACACATGTGTGCATCTTTGCTCACGTGCACACAGACTTCCACGGGTGCCAACCATGTCACTGACCCAGGTGACCCTGGAAAGTGGCTGGAAGGAACAGGACTTTCCCCCCTACTCCATCACCCGGGTTTTTACAGGGATGAGTTCACCCTGCCTTTGAGGGAAAAGCCCCCTGGGGACTTTCTGTAAGAGTTGCTCCCGCTGCGGAGACTGTGAACAAAGCCAGCATTGTCTGCGGGGCTTGGTTTCCTCATCTGTAGACTGGGGGCGGCAGCCCTCTCCTGTCTGGTCCTTACTACACAGGGGTGGTGGCAGGTCCTGCTCCCCGGCGTGGCGTGGTGGGGAGCCAGGCTGCTGTGCCTGCATGTCCTCCCCAGGGGCTCCCCACCCTGCCCTGCCCACACTCGGGGGTCCCTCTGTGCAGGCTCAGAGTGGGCCACGGGGCAGCAGGCCATCCTCCCAGAGAGACAGGGTCCTGGCCCGAGACTGACAGGGGGACCAGGGGAGAGGCTGCGACACTGCCTGGGGTCGGTCAGTGGAGGGGAGGACAGGGGCTGTCCTTCCGCGGCACCCCGGAGCCGTCTGGTGAACTCCGCAGCAGCCACCCCTCAGCCAGCGGGGCTTGGGGAGCAGAAGCCACACTGACTCAGCCCCAGGAGCACGGGCCAGGCCCAGGAAGGAGCACAGCCTTCTGTGGAGGGTGGACAGTGGGGACTACCAGAGGGAGGGAAGGATGGCCCATGTCACCGACCTGGGCATGGGGCAGGGTTGGGAATGTGCCCCCACCCCAGGTACTGCGAGAGCCTCCGGCGGCTCCCCCGGGGCCTGCAGCTCCCTAGAGCCAGCCTCCTCCCCCCCTCCCCTGGCCAGGACCCCATCCTGCTTCCGTCACATCCACAGGCTGGCGGAACACTGGGGGCCCAGCACCCTGGGCAGGAGTCCAGGAGAACATAGGCTCTCGGCACATTCGGGCCTGTTCCACATTTATCATGAAACCCTTTACGCACTAGCCAGACTCTACAATCAACACGGGGAGCATTTTCTCTACCCCGTGTGTGTCCACCTGCGCATCCAAGTCCACCGGCTCCGAGTCCGTCGGTCCCTCACGTTTTACTGGACGAAAGTCAGGAAGCTGCGGATGTCACAGGACGTCACCCACTGGAGTTCAGCGTCCGTCTTGGGTAAGATCTGCCCCGAGTGCAATCCCCAGATCTGAAAGTCCCCAGGAGGCGAGCCGTGACCATCACACAGCGCAGCCCCAGTGCCCTCAATCGTCCCCGTCCTGGGCTCATGCCGTCCCGCGTGGCTGCTATGAGGCAGGTGCAGCCTCCTCAAAACTGAAGTTCATTAAAATTCAGTAAAATGTAGCAGCCGCTCGTTTGCACCAGCCATGCCTCAGGGGCTCAGTGGCCAGTGGCTCAGACCCTGGGCCCTCCATCAGCACAGAAACTTCCGCCGGACAACACTGTCGGGAACTTCAGATCTTGTCTGGTTCTCAAAATTCCGTTTCCTTCCCCTGTTCTGTCCGATGCCTTCCTAAAAGGGTCTTGAGGGGAACCGTGTCCCTTTCCACCTGCTGGCCCAGTTTTGTGGGGTCACAGACCCCAGACTCCCTGTGCTATACCCCCACTAGGGGCGCGGACGCTGCTCAGACACTCCCCACAAGCCAGGCTCTTACCCACCAGCGGCGTGGGCCCCAGGCTGGGGCACTAACCCCCAGCCAGCCGTGGGTAGAACGGGGCTGGGCAGCGTGTGGGCCATCGGCCCACATCATTATGCATTTTTCATGCAAGGCAAACGGTTCTTTGAGCATTCGTCTTCCGATATGGGGCAATCCTGACACAGCAGCCTTGGGGCCTTTGAAGTATTTCAACCCAGTATTAATAAATCATGGGGCAGAGACTGCGAGCAGACCGTTAACTGTTAGAAGGCCAGGCTCGAGATGGGCATTCTGCAGAAAGGAACCTGCTGCCAAGCCGGGAGAGGAAGGACCTGGCCTCTGTCCTCAGGCACAAGGGGACCCTGCTCTGCTCCCTCGTGCCCGTGCTGTGTGGCCTCAGCCAAGGTGCCTGCCTTCTCTGAGTTGGAGGGAGGCTCCCAAACCTGGGAAATGGCGCACAAAGCCCTGCACAGTCTGGGCCTGCTGACTGGCTCGGGCCCACGCCCACAGCACCCCAAACTCGGTCTCAGGGTGGGGCCACCCCGGCCTCATCCACACACTCAGGACCCAGGGAAGCAGCACCAGGGCTGGGTGGCGAGCTAAAGGGCCCAGAATTGTGTGAGCTAGTGATAAAGGCAGTCATTAGTAAATATTACATTACATGAACCGACAAATCAATATGTCACATTACAAACAAAGGTAACAAATGCTCGAAACCCACCGTTTTCCAGTTGTTTCACTAGGCTGTGCTGGAGGCCCCCCACAAGCCTCACGTGGATCTGACATGACAGCGTGCCCCTGCCCATCGGCTCCCAGTGTGGGGTTCCGTGACCTCACTGGCAGCTGGAGATCAGCCCCGTGGGAGGGAGCACTTGTCTCGCAGAAATTGGCAGCCTCTCCATCGGGGTTTTTCCCCAGAGAGCCAGGAGTCAGTCACCAGCACCCCACGGAACCCTCCACGCCTTGGGCACTGTCTGCAGACAGACGGCGGCAGGCCACACCCTCTTGGAGGCTGCCTTTCCAAACAGAGTTGCTGTTCATCAAAGGTAAACTGAGGCAGGCCAAAATGAAAGTGGTTAGGCAGGCTCAGGTTTGAGGGCAGGACTCCAGAGCTCCAGGCATCAGAGCCCACAGCCCAGAGTCCCATCCGAGTGACTTCCTATGTGTTCTTCAGGCTGAAGACACAGGGAGGCCAGGCCCCCAGAGTCACTTCGCTCAGGAGGAGGAAAGCTCCCGGACTTATTGAAGGCTGCAGTCTAGGAGAGACCCGAATCGTCCCTCAAATTGTCCCCGCCACCTCCAGGCTCCCCGACCTTTGCCCCCGGGGCCGCTCACCTCCAGCAGGAAGGCCGTGGTCAGCAAACACCACCCACCCAAGAAGGAGATGTGCCCGGCAGCCACAGGGACCTTCTTCCACCTCAAGCGGGTCGGTGTTCTGCCCAGAGCCCAGCCCTGCACAGCTGGGGGCTTGGGGGCTGCCAACAAAAGACCGGCAGGTGTGGCAGCCTTAGCCGGCTCCCCGCGGCTTCCAGACACAGTCTCTGGCCCGCACTGGAGTCCTGTGTGTCTTCCCAGGGTGGCTGGTGCCCACACCCCCAGGCCGGCAGCTTCGCAGGTCCCATGGTTCTCAGAAAGAAAGGCTGGCCCGGAGGACAGGGGAGAGCCGTGGAATTGACAGGACACAGGCTGTGGTGGGCAGCAAACGGGCAGACAGAGGAGGGAGCTGGAGCCTGCAGCCGAGCGGCTGGAAACAGGGAGTCAGAATGCAGGGCCCTCGGCCCGGGGACTGTGGTCAGAGGGCTTGAGAGCCTGGGGCCAAGGGCTGAGGTCGGGCACACTGGAGGTCTGGGCGACATGGAGTTGAGACCAAGGGCGGGCAAGTCACGTGGGTGGTGAGCGGACCACAGGTGCACCACAGGGCCGCGTGGCCAGGAGGCTTGGGGCTGGGGGCTGCAAGGTCTGGAGAGCGACAGCCTGAGGGCCTGGGGGGCAGTGGGGCCCGGGGCCAGAGCAGCCACCCACACACTGTGTGTGCAGGATCACCTGGCTCGGCTCAGAATGCAAGAGGCCCCAGATCCCCGAAGAGCCACAAACTGCCACTAGGGACCTGAGGTTTCATCTGTGCAATCTTGGGCAAGTCACTGCACCTGTCTGAGCCCGCTCAGCTCAGAAAGCCTACACATAAGGCTGCTGAGGATGTGGGGAAAATGAGCGACCTGTATGCACAGCCCTGGCCCAGCCAGGTCCCCGTCCTTCCCTGTGCTCTGCGGGGTCTGCGGGGGCCCCTGGTTCAACACAGCCAGGCTCAGTCCCAGGCCGGTGTTCCTGCCCTCGTGGGAGCAGTGGCTGGTTTGGCAGCCTCCAGTCTTCCGACTGAGTCTAGGAAACCCACCGCGGAAGATCACGCAGGTACCCCCAGACAACTGGCCCCCAGCCCCTGCCCCCTACCCTGCTCTTTCATACCCCGCCCAGCAGCGGGGGTGAGGAAGGCAGGGGAGGGAGGGGCACTGCAGGGGAGGCAGCTTGCTGAGAGGAGCCTGGCGCTCCAGCCTCGGGGAGACACAAGGCTCTCCTCCTCCCCTGGTTCACCCACCCAGGCCCGTAAATCACGCACCCGCACAGCAGGTACACCGACACCACCGCCCAGGGCAGCCACAGACCAGCAGGCTTGGGTCTGGAGGTGGCAGGGTTGGTGCCTTCTGGGTGGGTCTCAGGCCCTGGCATCCTGGGTGGGGCAGCAAGGAGCCAAGGGGGGCCGGCCCTTCTGTGAGCCAGGGTCCGGGGCACGCCGCCCCAAGTCTTAGAATCTCGGTGATTAGGGGAAAATTGGCATCCCACTTCCCAGTTGGGCCAACTGAGGTTCAAAGAGACACACGTGGAGCCCAGTTTGGAGCATCTTGAGCACATAGTGGACCCAACCCAAATGCACCTTCCCTACCAGCCCAGGCAGGAGCTGCCCTGGCCTGGCCTGCAGGCCTCCTTGGGGATTTGTGGCACCTGAAGGGCCTGGGGAAGAGGAGGGGCAGCCCCAGCCCGGCCGGAGGAACCGCTTGGGGGAGCTCGGCCTTCACGACGGCCAGAGGCACTGGGCCCCCTATTCTGGGAGTCCAATCCCACCAGACCTGGAGCTCTGACTCCCTACCAAAGTGTCAGGTTGTTGGGCCACATAGTTTCCAGATGACAGCTGCTGCCCGCACAGGCCAGCACAGGTCGGACAGAACAGGCAGACTTTGCACTGGGCCAGGGGAGGCCCCCAGATGCCCTGGGACTGGCCAGGCTCTCCCTCTCCTCCCAGCCCAGGCGCAGGGGGCAGAGAGTGTCCGAGACGCCACAGACCTTCACAGAGCATGTGGGCCAGGCCGGGTCTGTGTTTTCAGGGAGAGACAGACAGACAGACAGACGGTGGAGTCACCCAGACCCCAGTGCGAGACCCGCTCTGCCTGGCTCCGTCTGTGAGACGGGGATGGGTGAGGCTCGCTAAGCCAGCACCCTCATAGCACCCAGGGCCCGCCCCAGGCCTGCAGCTGGGGACCCCCTTCCCCAGTCCCACGTGGAAGCCCTCCAATGTGCTAGGGCAGGAGGGACAGGGTGCTGCCCCCAGAGACCACCCCTCGAGGCACCACCCCTCAGAAACCCCGCTTCCCAATAGCCTCCCCTCCCATGTCTACTTAAATCCATTTAAATCAATTTCCAAATATCTGCGGCCACACATGTGCTCTCTCTCACTAGAAGATGAGGGCCCAGGGTTCTGAACGGAGGTCAGTGCAGAGGTGAAGGGGCCCATCTCTGGGGCTCGGGCCCCTGGCCAGAAGTGTCAGCCCAGCAAGCTGCTCTCCTGGAGGGACAGTAGCACCTAGTCCTTGGGAGGGGAAGAATTATCTCGAACGAGTCTGTAAAATGCTTTGCCCGGGGCCTGACCCAGGAAATCTTGTGATCATGACCACCATCGACGCCACACCTGCTGCCCGGTCCCTCCAGCGCTGGCGGGAAGCACTCCAACCCCAGCCAGAGGGCAAGCGGCATTAGAGGCCAGTAGGAAATCGGACGCTGCTGCTGCACCAGGGCTGAGAAGCTTCGCGGCGGTGGCTTCTCCAGGCCGGGCCGCAGACCCTGCAGAGACGGGCTCCCGCCTTCCGGAAGACAGCCTGGAGCAGGGATGTGCTGGAGGGGGAGGGCGTCCCCGCCAAGGAAGGAAAAACAAGCTGCGGGCACAAATCGGGCCTAGCAGGAGGCTCACAGAGGCTCTCGGGCCTGATGGATTGATTGCAGGCTCCACTCCTGATCTCCGCTGACATGTTATTTATGTAACCTACAGGTTTCTATTCACAGAGTAATTTTCACCTCCCTCCCTGTCAAACAGAAGACAAGTTTTCACCTTAAAGTCGTAGCTGATCAGGAACCCAAGTAGCAGGAGAGGTCGTCCAAATGAGAGTCGTCTCACAAAGGGGGCTTGACTGACAGGTGAGGACAATGAAAGTCGGGATAATGTCCGGGCTATCAGAGCAGACCCAGGCGGGCCTGCGGGAACAGGCATGTCCCCGGGAAAGGCCCCGCTCGCTCCTCACTTATCTGCCTCTCAGGGTCCAAAAGCACGAACCAACAGGCACATCACTCATTGGCCCAGGGCGTTTCTCTGTAAACACTTTCTAAATCCCACCTGAAGTTTGGTTACAGTTCGGCCGAGATGGAAAATGAGAGGAAGGGACCGTATCATTCAGCCGTTAGGACCCCCTTCCTCGCCAAGCCTCGCCTCCCCTCGTGTTACTTCCGCCCTCTCCCCAGGAGTCCTGACAAGCAGTCTAACTCACACCCCGTAATTTCTAAACAAGGTGCCCCTCCGTGGTGTCGGCGTGCATCAGGAGAGGGCACGCTGTCAGAGGTCAGCAGCTCTTGGCTCAGTCACTGTGCTGCCCTCAGACAGAGCCAAGCCCCCCAGTGCTCTGTTTCCTCGCCAGGGAGAGTAAGGGCCAAACCTACCTGCAGGGTCCCATGAGAGTCCAGCAGGAGAGCTCGCGTGAGCAAGCCTGAGCCAGCGTCTGGCACAGACAGTGCACAGTGTGGAACAGCACACAGGGCCCCTGCAGCTCAGAGGCGGCTCCTCACCGCCCTCCAGACCCAGCCCCTCCGCTCTGGCCTTCGACACATACAGGGGGGTGGGGGGCTGCTCCTCTGAGCGCATTCCTGAGTCCGGGATCTCACGGGGAAATCTAGAAGGGATGGCTCGCTGGGTGGTCCAGCTGTAAATCTCGAACAATGACATGGCTCAGTTTCCCCTCCTACAAGATGGACTGAGCCACCTCCCAAAGCCGTGGGAGGCTAATGAGTCAGTGTTTGTAAAATGTTTTGCGGATCAGATGAAAGGGGCTGCGGGCGGGGGGGCTGCCCGTTGGAGGTGATTATTGTGGGCACGCATGCACACTCACCCCGGCTCCTTGTGCCCCACACGCAGATCTCAGCACCAGGCCCAGATCTGGGAGGGCGGAGTGGGCCTCCAGGTGGGGCTGCAGGTCCTGCCTGGAGCGTGGCCAGGAGGGCCCTGCGCTCAGCCAGGCGGTGACCGCGGTCCCTGTGGCCGGCAGGTTGGTTGTAGGGAAAGAGAAGGATGTAGGGGCCCCACCCCCATGGTCTCCCTGTGCCGGGTGCCCTAACCCACCCCATTCACACACCGCAGTGGGGGGTGGACTTGCTCTCTGTTCTGTGTTCCAGAAGTGAGGCTGACAGCAGATAAGGGAAGGACCCAGGGCAGCCCCCCAGCACATGCCCTGTGGACACAGCAGGAGGAGAGGCCTGGGGAACCCCAGGAGCATCAGGGAGCAGAGCCCCTGCCCCGCGGCCGGCCACCCGAGGCCTGAACCCCAGCTCAGCTCCGCAGGCCCTCTCCCCTCCCAGGCAGGGACTCCCTGGAGGAGGTGAGGGTGAGGGTCGGATCCGGGAACAGCGTCCAGGACTTGAGCTGAGAAGGTGAAATGCCACCGGGCCCACGTTGGAAGGACGACAGTCTGGATTATTGGGCAAAGTACAGGATCGAAATTAAACTTCAACGGTTCTCTTTACGCCTTCTCATGAAGACACAGGTGATTTTAGAATGACAGGTGTGGCACCCCTTCTGTCACTAGTGGTCACTCCAGCCTCGAAAAACCACCCTATACCAGTACAAGGGCTTGGCCCTGCCCCCCAGGTGTTCTAGGGAGGGAAGGAAGGAATGAGTCCCTTTGGGGAGAGTTCAGAGAGTGGGGGACCTAGGAGGCAGGGCACAGTTACCTGAGGGATAAAGCTAGCTCCCTCCTTATTTGGGATGGTTAAGTTTAAACAGCAGGGTGGGCACAGAGAGGGCACGAAAGCATCCCATTTCCCAGAGAGCCGTGCCCACCCGGGGCTGCAGACAGGGAAGCGGCCTCCACCCTCAGCATGCTCCGGCAGACCCCGTCTCCCAGCAGGACCCCCAGCGAGGTCGGCGGCATGGGGTCACTTGCAGGAACACCAGGGAAATGTCAGATTCTGCAGAGAACCCACCTGCCTGGCCGCTGCCCAGAGCTCCGTCTCGACGCAGCCGGAGGGACACCGGCCCCCCACCCGCTGGCAGTAACCTGGAGCCCTGGGCCCATCCGTCACTGTCAGGCTCTGAGACCCGCCTGTCTGCAGCCGCTTCCGCCACACACGAGGAGCAAAGAGAGGGGGGCGCCTGGGGCCAGTGCTGGCGAGAGTGCCATGGGTCAGCCCGAAGGTGCCTTGCCAAATGCACACTGGCCTGCTCTGGCTGGAAGCCCAGAGGGTCACACAGCCAGACCAGGCCGAGGACAGGGCTCCTCTGTGCGGCCGCAGCTGGACGGAAGCCCCGATGTGACGGGCATTGGGAGGCAGGCCCTTCTCTGGACTCTCATGACAGTTTCCAGCTAGTGGCCCAAGTCCCACGCACCCACCAAGGACCAGAACTCCCCAGGGACCACAGCCTGCTGGGGGCCCTCTGGGCCTCCAGGCTGGCCCCAAGGACACAGGAGGCCCCTGCCCTGGAGAGTTCTGGAGGGAGACGAGTGGTCCTCTGCCCTGGGGCCTAGCACACACACAGCTGTGTCCACAGAGGGCCTCCAGGAGAAGGAAGGGGTCCCCTTCCCAGGTGGGTGGGGGCATCCCACCTCCCCAGCTTTTGCCCCAGGGCTGGGCTCTGGCCCCGAGAGCCCAGCCCACGCAACCACACCCCCACCTGCCCCACAGAGGCAGCTCCGTTCTCAATCTCTGCTGGACTGGCGGGGTCAGAGACAGCCTTCCACCTTTCTGCATCCCAGGTACCCTCAGAGCCATTTGCAAGAGTGAAGTTCAGGAAACCCCATGGGTGATGCACATGAACTCAGACCCTAAAGGTAATCTAGATTCATGAAGACCTCGACAGGGGTCCCTCCACAGATGGGGAAACCGAGGCCCAAAGAAAACTGGGCCTCTAGGGACACCCCTGGTTCCTGACCTCCCCAGAAGCTGAGGGGTATGAGCATTTGTCACTCTCCCTGTGGCTAAATTAGGTGTCCCTAAGATGCAGAGGAGAGAGGCCTCATCCCCTCATCTAAGGCCTGACACTGAGATGGTAATGGTAAGTATTGGATGGGAGAGTGGTAGATGAACAAATAGGTGGGCAGGAGGGTGGATAGGTGGATGGATGGATGGTGGATGGGTGGATGGATAGATGGTGGATAGATGGATGGTGGATGAATGGGTGGATGGATGGTGGAGAGATGAATGGTGGATGGATGGGTGGATGGATGGTGGATGGATGGTGGATGGATGGGTGGATGGATGGTGGATGGATGGGTGGATGGATGGTGGATGGATGGGTGGATGGATGGTGGATGGATTGGTGGATGGATGGGTGGATAGATGGTGGATAGATGGATGGTGGATGAATGGGTGGATGGATGGTGGAGAGATGAATGGTGGATGGATGGTGGATGGATGGGTGGATAGATGGTGGATAGATGGATGGTGGATGAATGGGTGGATGGATGGTGGAGAGATGAATGGTGGATGGATGGTGGATGGATGGGTGGATGGATGGTGGATGGATGGGTGCATGGATGGTGGATGGATGGGTGGATGGATGGTGGATAGATGGATGGTGGATGAATGGGTGGATGGATGGTGGAGAGATGAATGGTGGATGGATGGGTGGATGGATGGTGGATGGATGGTGGATGGAAGGGTGGATGGATGATGGATGGATGGGTGGATGGATGGTGGATGGATGGGTGGATGGATGGTAGATGGATGGGTGGATGGGTGGTGGATGGTGGACAGATGGATGGATGCAAGGATGGATGCATGGATGCGTGGATGGATACAGGGATGGAAGAATGGGTGGGAACAGATTGGAACAGCCTCTAGGTAGGCTCTAGGCACTAAGGCAGTTAGCCCTTCACGTTCACAACTAGAAAGGATGTCTCAGTCAGGGCCTCGGTTTCCCTGGTGAATTTCAGGCCCTCTCTTGTAGTCAGGAAAGTCATTTCCCAAGACATCCCTCCTCTAGTATCTAATTTGAGCCAACTCTGAGGGAAAAGGCCCGGGAGGCCTGGACAGCTCCCATCCCCATGAGCTCTGTGCTTCCTGTGGCTCTCCCTATTCCCCCTGCCTTGGGAGCAGGAAGGACCTACAGAAACCTGTGATTCTATGGGCAGTCAGTGCTTCTTGTCATAAAAGAGAGGGAGAGAGAGAAAACCTCACAAGGCCTGTACCGTCAGCCCAGGAAAAAGGTCGAGGCTGGAACAAGAGCCCAAGGTCAGCTCGAAGCTTCTCACAGAGCCCAGGTCCCAGACTGCCTCTGTGCCCCCAGCTCCATGCTCACTGGTCCAAGGTGAGCACCCGGCAGCCCCTTCCCATGCTGTGCCCAAGGAGGGCCTCCCCTGGGCTCCACAGCCTCAGCCCCCCCCCTTGTGCAGGGCAGAGCCACAGTGCACAGCCACGGTGTGGCCAGCAGGAGCCACAGTTGGGTTTCTAGCCTCCCTGCCAGCTTGTGAGAAACATGCCCAAGCATTAAGAAGATGCTAAGGACTGGCATCCACATCAGGCAGCCTCTTCTGAATCACAGGCTCTATCTCCCCAGTAAGCTCAGGTCATGCGTCTTGGCCCCTGGAAATGGGACGTATCTCAGTTCTTCTTCCAAAGACCCCCCGGAATCCAAGGGGTGCAGCACCTGCCTAGGGTTCCCAGGGCCGCACCCCTCCACTGTGCACAGAACCTGCAAGCAGGGAAACAAGGCCCACATGCTTCCTGGGGCGGCGGCCACTTGTCCAAGGAGAGCAGAGGAAGTGGGGGCTGGCTGCCCCTCTCCAGCTGGAGTTGTGTTCCAAGAGCGAGGAACCGCAGCAGGGCAGGGATGTGGACCCACTGTGTGCTCCACAGAGACAAGGCCCTGTGATGAGGGAGAGCAAGGCCGCTGGGCACTGGCACCCACATCACCTGGGGACCCCAACAAATGCCCCTCAGTGTCCTTGCATCACACAGGGGGACTTTCAAATTCACCCACGGGTCCCTTCCTACTCCGAGTAGGACCCACACGCCCAGCCCAGCCTCAGCGCAGTCCAGCCTCAGCGCAGCCTCGGGACATCCTGGAGGCCACCGCTGGCCCTCCCTTTCTCCCCCCTCTGCTGCCACCCCATCCAGGCCCCGCCACTCCTCACCCTCCAGGCCCCGGCTCCGATGCCCCTGTGGAAGCGGTCACTCCCCAGCCCCTGATCCCCATCATCGCCCTAACACGGTCCCTGCTGCAGCCCAGCCCCCTGTGCAGGCCACCCCTGGTGCGGGCCTTGCACCCCGAGCCCACTGGGCCTGGCAGGTCATGAGGCTTCGAAGAGACCGAGCGGCCACCCCGAGGGGATTTAAAGAAAAATATTGGGTAAACAGCAACGCAGTGGGCATGGGTGATGCAAAGATCAAGATGGCCGTGAAACATCCACACGCCTTCATGGCACAGTTGGGTAAACTGAGGCACAGAGCAGCGTCTCACCCAAAGTCACCAGTCCCGGGCCTAAGTCTAGCTCCCTACCTCCCTTCCTCCCAACCTCTGTGTCTCTGTCACTGCCTCTCTCTGTCTCTGTCTCTGTTTCTCTCTGCCTCTGTCTCTGTCTCTTTCTCTGTCTCTGTCTCTGCCTCTCTCTGTCTCTGTCTCTGTCTTTCTATCTCTGTCTCTGCCTCTGCCTCCATCTCTCTCTGTCTCTTTCTGTCTCTCTCTATCTCTGTCTCTGCCTCTGTCTCCATCTCTCTCTGTCTCTGTCTCTCTCTTTCTCTGTCTCTTTCTCTCTGTCTCTGTCTCTGTCTCTCTTTCTCTCTGTCTCTGTCTCCACCTCTCTGTCCCCTTCCCCTCTCCCCCATCACTCCCGTCTTGGGAAGAGAGCCTGGGGACACTCAGTGCCCTCTCAGTCCCCCGCCTCCAGTCCTAGCAGCCCCCACCGGAGCTGAAGGAGAGCCCAGCCTGGCCCCTCAGAGCAGTGCTTTCTGCTGTCCCCGGGGGAGGGTGTGGGGGTCCGGGGGCATTGTTGCAGCCAGACAGGGCCCCTCTGAGCCTCCTCCTGCAGGGCCAGTCAGGAGCCCGGGCCGTGCAGGCCGCGGCGGGCAGGGAACTCCTCCACCGTGGGGCCCCGCTCCAGCCTTCCCTTCTGGGCTCGGCCGGGCTGCCCTGGAAATGACAAAGGCCACTTAGTCACTTCCCTGGAATTGTCACATCCAGCTGCCCCGTCCTAAATAAACAAACCAGCGCTACGCCCAGCGTGTCCAACATTTCCAGACGAGCCCGTACCCCCCATGGCCACGTGGTCTCTCTGGGGGCTCTGGGCCTGCCCACAGGTGGAGGTGGTGGGGTGGCCGGCCCCCAGCAGGTGCTCTGGGGTCACAGCCTTTGCCCTCGCCCACCCCCCAGTGAAGCCCCTGTACTTGGGGTGACATCACCCCCCTCTCGGCTGTGTTTGAGTAAAATTCCCTGTTGGCGGGAGGAGAGGGACATCTGAGGCATTCCCAGAATAGCCCCCAAAGCTGCGCGCCACCCCAGGGATGCCTGGAAACCACGCCCACCTGAGGACAGAGGTCACCGGGCTCCCAGGCCTTTGATGTTCAAGGGGCCTTGAAGAAACTTCCAGAACAGGAGTGGGGCCACAGCTCCACCGGGAGCCGTGGGGAAGCCACGGGGAATTCTCCATTCCACTGGGAATAAACGAATGATTGACTAAAGGAACGAACGAAGCCAAAAGGGAGTAACACGGAAGGAGGGAAGGGGTCTCCCGAGGCCTCTGGAGGGGCTCCCTGCCCAGCTTGGCCTCCAGAGCCGTGGGACGTGAACCCCCTATTCTCTGCTGGTGTCCAGTCCTCGGCTGGGGCAGTCACCGTGGCACCACCGGCACAGTGCACGCTGGGTGTGGGTCGCAGACTATCCAGCCCCCGCACCCCAGCAAGGGAAGGACCGGCATCGCCCCATTTCAGAGATGGGAGCCAGCGACAGACCTGGAGGACTGCCCAAGATCACATAAGGTCACACGCCACCATCTCCGCTGGGCGTTAAACCTCGGGCTCTGCATCTGCCAGGGGGACTGTCCGGGACTCTGTGCCCTCACGGCGGCATGAGGGTTCCAGGAAGTCAGCCGCGGACGACGACACCTGCCGTGCACGGATGCAGGATCGTCCTTGGAGATCACCGGCGGGCCACAGCCAGAGCAAGGGGACGGCCTCCGCCTTGTCCCTGCAGCCCCCCCAGCCCCGTGCTCCTGCCCCAGATGTGGGTGAGCCCCTGGGGCCCAAAGGAGCACACTGGCGGACCCAGGCCAAGGGAGGAAGGCAGCCAGGTGGGGAGGCCTGGGCTGTCTGCCCCCGGGGGCCTGCAGCCATGCCCATCTCCTTTCTAAGTGGGCTTTTCCTATGGCTACAGGACCCTCAGAGGAGGGCAGAGGACCCGGCAGGGTGGGGGGAGTGTTCCCTGCTCCAGGGAGCCTGCACCTGGGACTCGGGGTCTCAGCGGCAGGTGGTCCATGTGTCTCCAGTCTTAGGGACACCTGGCACATCCTGCAGGGCTGACTGGGGCCTCCCCGTGGGCTTGAAGATGCTGGAGGGAATGCCCCGGGGGCCCGGGGTGTGCCCTGTCCCCCTCCCCGAGGAGGTAGCCTTGGGGCACAGGGGGCACGTCCCTGTTTCATCCGACAAGAGGCCCAGTAGGTGCCAAGCATCCCTCCTCACGGCCTGGGGTGGGCACTGGGATCGGCACTGTGCCCAGGCCATGTCCTACTGTATGATGTCCCTGTCCACTAGGCTGCACGGAGGCCACAGCCAGCACTCGGCCTGTGTCCCCTCCGTCCCGCGTCCAGCCAGAGCTGCTCAGGAAAGCGCAGGTGCCCAGACCAGACCAGCGAGTGTGCAGGCCCGCGTGCGAAACAGCGAAGCCGAGGAAGAGCCTCGGTAGGCCCCAAAGCTACATGCCGTGGGTGCTGGGCACAGAGTCGTCTCTTCACTGAGTCCAGGCCCTCGAAACGCAGCCTTTGAGCCCCCCTCTCCCCGGTGAAGAAGCGGAGGGCAGAGGTGTGAGCCACGCCCCAGGGTCACAGCTTGGCCAGGAGAGACACACCCCCCAGTGTTTATGTGACAAGCTGCTGCTGTGGCCAGCTCCGCCTTCATTGTTGGTCACCGAAGGCGAGGTCCACATGGGGCCACATGTCCCCATGGTGGGCACGTCTGGATGGCACGGACGCGGGCCGCCTGTCCTGCACTCTGGCCCAGAGGCCCTGGCAGGAAGCCGGGTCAGCAGGACCCCTGACGCCGGGGGTAGAGCTGGCTCCCAGCAGGCCTCGCACGGCCTGGGGCTGTGGGCATGCGGAACCTGGGGCGGGGACGGGCGGGGGAGGCTGCCGTCCGCTGTCCCGAAGACCCGGGGCCTAAGCCCGAACCACAGAGCCACCCTCAGAGGAGCGTGCTGGGCTCTGGGCGGTGGGAGACAGATAGGAGGTCGGTTCCCTCTTGGAGCCTCAGCGTCCCTGCCCCTCAGTTGGGTTCCCGCTAGAGAAGGCCAACACCCGTGGCATTCCCCGCCCCAGACTTGCAGCCCAGCCGGCACGGCCGATGGACGGCCCCACGACAGGGCTGAATTCCGGTGCAGGGGGGTGGGCTGGGGTGTAAGGGGCCTGTCCTGGGGGCTCCCTGCCCCTACACCCACAGGGTGGCCGGTGGGACACTTTCTGGCCTCCTGCCAGCTCTCCGGCAGGCCTGCAGGGGACTTCTGGAGCCCGGCCAGGTGCTGTCACACGTCCCAGGGGCCCCTTGGCATTCTTGGCTTTTGTTTCCGGTGACGCCCGGTCCACCGGAAGAGGGGAGTCAAGGCGGTAAGGGGCCTCCGTTTGATTCAGGATCCTCCACGGGGCCTCAGCTCCCTCACCCACGGCAGGGAAAGGGAGCTGACTGTGCAGAAGGGGCCACACAGCCCCATGTGCGGAGCAGAGGCTGGGGACTGGGGCCTGGGTGCAGTGAGTGCAGGACAGCTCTGGCCTCGGGGCCCCTGGGGGCCAGGGGATCCGGCTGGGCCGGTCAGACCCCCGCAGCGGGCCTCCCCTGGTTGGGGCCATCAGCAGGGCCCCTCTGGGTTAAGGGCAGCAACAACTGTGCCCTATTTATATCCTCACTTCCCTGTCCACGGGCTGTGGCCGGCAGAGACCATCCACGAATTCCACTGTGATCAGTTTACATTTAAAATAAACGTTTCCTTAACTTGAGTCTGATCTCCGGCAGTGAATTTCGGGAAGCGCTGAGTCCAGGTCCAGACTCCAGGGAGGCCTCACTGCTGGGCACGCAAGGACAGCAGTGATATAGCAAGCGACAGGGTCCCCCAACCGCGCCGTGAGCCTGCAGCTCTCTGTGCCCTGCAGCCTCGAGGTCCAGGTGGCCCCAAGGCGGTCCGGCCCCGGCACAGCCCCCACACAGCCTCCCTTCTCCCCTCTGGAGCCCTGGCTCCCGCAGACCTCACGTGGGGCTCCTGGTCCGGCCCTGCCCACCGTGAAGGAGGTCTCTCGTCCCCGCACAGGGGACGGAAGGGGCAAGCACGGGGCCCCCCGATGGACGCCACTTAAAGTTAAATTTAACTGCATGGCTCTTCCCAAAGACGCCCCTGACCTCCTCACTCTGAACACAAAGGGACGCTCAGGGTTCATGTGGAAAACGCGAAAGGTGGCCCCCTAACCTGTGATGGCCAGTCAGCACTTGGCTGTCCCTCAGGACTCAGCCCAGCCAGTCCCCTGGAAGGTGGACAAGAGAGAAAAGGGACAGGGAAGAGGCCACCTGACCCTTGGCGCAAAGACCAGGGAGGGGACCTCAGACACAGCCCTGGCCGGGCTCCCAGGGAGGCCACGAAGCCCCCAGACCCTTTCAGCAAAGCCTCTCTGCCTCTCTCCACCAACCCACATTCTCCTGGAAAGTCTTCCTGTACCCGGCTGAATGAAGGCCCCGGCCCACGTTCAGATGCAGGGTGGGGTCACCAGCCCCTGCTCAGGAGCTCACACACAGGCCAGAGCCTGCCGAGACAAGGGCACTTGTCCAGTGCGTGAAGGGCGTGCAAGCTGACGCCCGCCGAGGGGCCGCCGCAGCTCCAGCAAGGGAGCCAAGCCCTGACACAGACATCAGGGACGCCAGGTGGTCGGGGGACGGTGAGGGTGATGGAAACTTCCCTGCATCTCACCTGGCCTCCCACACCCCTGTCCTGGACACCTCACTTATTTCCAAACCTCACCGTTAGGAGGATACACCAAACTCCCCAGGCACTTGCGGGCAGCCCCCGTCCCAGGGGGGAAGGTGAGACAAGGCCACTGTGGGGCGGGCAGGGGAGGCGCGAGCAAGGCCCTG
This sequence comes from Ailurus styani, assembly GCA_002007465.1. Taxonomy (NCBI): domain Eukaryota; kingdom Metazoa; phylum Chordata; class Mammalia; order Carnivora; family Ailuridae; genus Ailurus; species Ailurus styani. The sequence goes on along the minus strand of LNAC01000028.1, from coordinate 7,130,856 downwards.
GTCAGCCGAGGAAGGCGCTGGGTCGAGTATCCTTCGTTTAGGTGGGACTCAAAGGGGCGGTCATGACCTCCTCGCTGGGGCAAGGGACTCTGGCCTTGAAACCCATGAGCCCTGTGCCCTGCTCAGGGCCTCCTCTTCTCTGCAGCCAAGAGCGCCTTGGGGGTGGGTTACCAAGCGCCTCCTGGGCTCAGGCCCTGTGCCGAGGGCTCTTGGTCACCCTCTGAGGTGGGCATGTTGTGAGCCCCGCAGACACAGGAGGAAACCGAGGCTGGGGGCCGAAGCACACAGCCTGTGGGTCAGGGGCCAGGGCTCAGACGCAGGCTCGCCGACTCCCAAGGCCGGGTACTGGGTCCTGGGTCCACAGTGGAGGCTGACGTCAGAACGGCAACAGTGTTGGGTGCAGAGGAAAATGGGCTCTGACCCCAAGGCCGTCCCTCAGGCAGCTAGAAGCACAGGCCCTTCATCTCTGAGCCTGCAAACATGCAGTGCCAACTGTGTGCTCCAGCCGGTGCTGCGGGGAGGGCGCGGGGTCCGCAGGGGGCATTGTTTAGGGGACAGTCATTCAGGGGCTGCTGCCAAAGCTAGGTTTTAATGCCGAATAGGAGCTTTCCTCTGGGGAGAAGCCCAGGGTGTGCGGAAGGGTGCCGTCAGTGAGCGTGCGGCAAGGGCCCCGTGCACCGGCAGGGGAAGGCGAGGGAAAGCCCCACACAACCCCCATCCTCAGTGCCACTCCCGCTCCTCCAGCACCCTGGGGCCCCTCCCGTCTACTTCCAACCCCCTCCCCCAGAAGCCTCTGCTGGGAACCGGAGGTGTGCAGGGCAGGCACCCACTCAGCGGGGGCCAGAGCTCCCAAAGCCAAGACAGCAGGCACTTCCTGACTCTGGGCTCGGATCCCGAGGGGAGGCTGGGAGGGGCCCCAAGGGCTGGCATTCCAGCTGGCATTCCAACTCCTACTGCACAATTTGTCCATTTCCTGCCCTGGCTGCAAATTTCAACCATTTCCCTCACGGGCCACCTCCGGCCTCTGCCCGCTGCCTGGCCTGGCACTGACCCTGGCAGGGGACAGGACGGTCCTTGTCCTGCCAGCTCAGAGTTTGGAACCGGCCATGCCTTCAGCCAGCATCCGCTGAGAGGTCCCTGGCCACAAGGAGGGGTACCAGGCCAGAGCGTTGGGGAGACTAGGGTCTAACCCCCGCTGTGTATCCCCGCCCAATGTACATTGGACACCCGCCGTGGGGCCGCGTGGGGCTGGTGACACCGGCCGGAGGTGGGACACGGGCACTCGCCACATGCTGAGGGTTGTTAACCTCCAGTCAGGGAGGCTGGACTCCAGGTGGGGCCCCAGGACTGAGCCCAGGCCAGAAGCATCAGCCGTTCCAGGTCCAACACTCAGAGGCCCAGCACCCCACCCCCCGGCAGACCCGAACAGATCCCAGGAGATCTGGCAGGGGTGTGTCCAGGACTGTGGTAGAGCAGACAGCTGTTTCCCTGCACGCACCCCCCCTAAGCTCAGAGAACGTCCCACTTGTGCGAGCAGGATCCCCAAGAGGGGGTGAGGGCATCTGGTCTCCCTTGCAGCTAGAACACATTCCTGGGACCTGCCCCCTGCCCATTGTGACTCTGAGCGGGGGTCCCCAGGAAGCTGGTGCAGGAAGGCTGGTTCCGGTGGCGGGGGTGGCCCTGACGCCCCTTCCCGAGGGCCGGTGGCCTGCAGCACCCAAGGTTATTTGGGGTTTGTTCAAGTCCTGTGCACAGAGTCGGGGGCTACCCTTAATAAGTGACTTTAACAAGTGTCCTTGGCCATGAATTAGTTGGAGTGGAGCCTGCTGCTTGTAGCTAAGTCTGTAACCCGGGCTGATGCTGGACAGATAGCTAGGCCCCGGGGAGGAGGTCCCACAGTGCTGGGTCCATGGGCACTCAGCGGACGGAGGCAGCTGCCTGTGGTTCTGAGCCAGCCTGGGAAGCCGTGCTGCTCAGCTCCCGGTTCCCAGCACCAACCTGGGCCTGCCGGGAAGGGCCTTTCCCTGAGGCCCACATGGGGTCAAGCTCTCTCTGTCCACACAAGCAGGCACCCAGCTGAGTCCCCGGGGGGAGTGTGCCCTGGGGACCGGCACAGAGAGCTGGAGGTCTGGCTCAGGTCCGAGGCCCGGACAAGGGGAAGGGAGCCCAGGCAGGGTCTCTGCAGTGTGCGGTCCTCTGCTGCCCCCCGGGGAGCACCCAGCATGCCAGGGCCCCCAGCAGGGCCTGGGGTCAGCCTCGAGCCGGAGGTTGCACGGTAAGCCCAGAGGAGCTGGCCATGTCTCTGAATCAGGGATACTGTTGCTCTCCGTGGGTCAGAGGGACTTGACCACCAACCAGTGACCTTGTCTGAACAGCACCATGCTGACCACGTGAGGAAGAAGCCCAGAGAAGGATGGGGGCGGGGGCTGAAGGTCGCCCAGCGTGCTGCCCCTCCCGCCACGCCAGGGACCAGTGATCTGTGTGGCGAGGGGATTTTAAGAAGGGCAGAGAGAGCCCTGTGGAGGGGAAGCCAGGAGAACACAGTGCAATGTGGGGCCAAGCACACATAAAGGGTGTGTTCATCCAGGCTGCGTGGGGCTGGGAGCCCTCCAGCACAAGCTGTGAACCCAGACAGATTTTCCATGCTGGGGCCCAGGGTCCCCACCAGCCTGCTGTTAATAAAAAGTCACAAGGCCTAGCCAGAGCAACTCGGAGAGACAGGACAGCCCTCCAACACATTCTAGCTCAGTGATTTAACGGCGGAGACTGCGTGCACTATTTATGTAATAAATCCATCCATTTGGGGGTTTTAATATGTCCTAGGAGGCTCCTCCCCAGCCCCACCCACCCCACCCCCAAACACAGAATCCTGAGAAAATCTCATTTCACAGGTTCCCATAAAGCCAGGTGCAAAGCAGCCGTGGCATGCGTGGGGCCCGGCTCTGAAGGAAGGAACGCTGCTGCTGGCAGCAGGAGGGGGAGCGTGGAAGCGAGTCTTTTGTAGGTGTGGCCACCCTCCGGCGGGCAGGTGGCTCCCTGGGAAAACCACAGGGCCGGCCCCTCGGCCTCCCTCTGGCCAGGACCCCACTCTGGGGCAGGACGTCAGACCCCCACGATGTCTGCATCCCAGCCAGAGAAGGTCCTAATCCAACTTGCTGACCAGTGACCACACACATATGCAGATTTAGACACTGAAGCTGATGCTTTGGGCACACTCTTAAAAACCCACTTCTGGGCTAAATACTCAAGGTTCATGGACTAAATTTCAGCCCCAACATCAGAGCAAACCTTGCAAAGGGGAAGCACCGGCTCAACCCAAACAGCCTTCAGCCCACTCTGCCCCGAGAAGTGAACCAAAGGCCTCCGGGTACTTGGTTTGGGGTCACCGGGGAGCGGGGTGCAGGGGAGCACAAGGAATCAGTGTCTTCCAAAACAGCTTCCATCTCGGAGCTGAGCTGAGATCTGGGGCCGGGGCTCCCAGCCTCTCCGGGGGTCTGGGCCTCCTCTCCCCCACTGACGGCTGCAACCCACAGTTGGTTTGCTCTGGGGTGGGAAAGGGGAGTGCGTGCAGCATGACGGGCTGGTCATCACGCACAGGGCCCCCCGGCTAGGCTTCACAGCCATCCCCAGAGCAGGAGTTAAGGTTCCCTATGACAGATGAAGGCACGGGAGCCTGGGGGCGTCAAGGGGCTTGCCAAGGCCCCCCTGCCAGAGACGGAGAGACAGTGCTCAGAGCAGAGTCCCCCAGAGCACACCGCCCATCCAGGGGCCCGGCAGGGCCCAGCCTGCCCGGGAGGGCGTGGATCTCAGCAGACCTGCCCCATGGCCCAGCGGTGCAGAGGTGACAGGCAGACGTGGTCCCGGCCCGCATGTGTGCCCCAGGAGGCCAGGCCCGGTGCGCCAGCTCTTCCTAGAGCCCCGAGCCCGCTGACCACCCACCCTGGACTTAGGCCAGTGCCGCCAACGTCAAGCGCACAGCAGGACAAGCAGGCCGCAGGGATGGCTTTTGGGCATCTGCCTCTCCCAAGCAGCCAGGGCTGTCAGTCGGTAGCAGACACGACTCGCCTCTAATAAAACAAATCATCTGAGGCTGGGAAGCCACAAGAGGAAACAGCTGTGCGCTCTTGGCTGCGAACACGTGTTTCTACGCCCATCTCCCCGCTCCCCACGCCGCCGCTGCGGAGTTCCGGATGCTCGACCGGGTTTGGACAGCAGGGCGCTCTGTGCCGTCGAGAGCAGAGTCACGGAGGCCTCACACGCGTCCCCTGGTCCCGCGCACGCAGAAGCCAGCTCCACGGGCCGCACCAAGTGCCCATGGTATGCCACAGACCATGAGCCACAGACCCTGGCACGACTGTACCCCTACAGGGGCTGTCCCGGCCACAGATACCAAGGTCTCTGTCCACAAAGACTCACGCCCAGAGGTTCATATGGGTGCTATTCGAACTATCTCCCAATGGGACACATGCAAATAGCCACCAAGAGGTGAGAGTGTAGACGGTGTGGGGTGCACAGTGGGACCCTTGTGAGCGGGACAGATGGACCTGCTGACAAATTCAGCAACACGGGTGACTCTCAGAGCATCATGCTGAGTGAAGGCTACAAACCAGAGACACACACAGCATCTGTGTCCATCGCTGTGAACTCTGGAGCAGGGGCCCAGGTCTAGCAGTGCCCTCGATAGGGGGTTGGCTATAGGGCCACAAGGAAGCCTCCCAGGCACCAGGAAATACCCCATACTTCAAACCCTGTGTGAGTGCAAGAAGTCACAGAGCTGGGCATGCAGATCTGTGCATCCCAACAGCCCTGTAGAAAGATGGTACATGCTGGAGGCGTGTCCCATGCTCCCACACCCCCACCCTCCTGCAGTGGTGCCCCTAAAGCCGGAGGCGGAGGTGGGGCCTTCAGAGAAGAAGTAATGCCCCCTCCACCACCACCTACAGCAGCAGAGCGGTGGCAAGACGGCTGTTCTTCAGCCCAGGGGGACATGGGTGCCTACTTTGACCCCAGGACTATAGTGTTGTGGTGGGTGTTACCAACGGAGACACACTGAGGTCTGAGCCCTGTCCTTCCAGTCTTGTGATGTCCCAGGAAAAAGTTATCAGGCCCACCACCGAACCAGGCAGTTTCCCTCAGGACTCACTGACACTGGGGTGAACGGAAAAGTCCAGAGCATCACCAAGGACCTTATCCTATCACCACACACTTTCCTGTACCAGCACCACAGCTGCCAATGTCATCTCCACTGCCTCCACCATCACGTCTTCCATCACGTCCTCCATCATGTCCATCATCACCTCCATCATCACCTCCATCATCACCTCCACCATCACCTTCACCATCACCTCATCACCTCTATCATCACTGCTATCATCACCTCCACCATCACTTCCTTCATCATCACTACCACCGTCACCTCCATCATCACCACCGTCATCACCACTGTCATCACCTCCACCATCACCTCCATCATCACCCCATCACCTCTATCATCACTGCTATCATCACCTCCTCCAACACCTCCACCATCACTTCCTCCATCACCTCCTCCAACATGTCCTCCATCACGTCCTCCATCACCCCATCACCTCTATCATCACTGCTATCATCACCTCCATCATCACCTCCACCATCACCTTCACCATCACCTCATCACCTCTATCATCACTGCTATCATCACCTCCATCACTTCCTTCATCATCACTACCACCGTCACCTCCATCATCACCACCGTCATCACCACTGTCATCACCTCCACCATCACCTCCATCATCACCCCATCACCTCTATCATCACTGCTATCATCACCTCCTCCAACACCTCCACCATCACTTCCTCCATCACCTCCTCCAACATGTCCTCCATCACGTCCTCCATCACCCCATCACCTCTATCATCACTGCTATCATCACCTCCATCATCACCTCCACCATCACCTCCTCCATCACCTCATCACCTCTATCATCACTGCTATCATCACCTCCATCATCACCTCCACCATACTTCCATCATCGCCCATCACCTCTATCATCACTGCTATCATCACCTCCTCCATCATCTCCTCCATCACCTCCACCATCACTTCCTCCATCATCACTACCACCATCACCTCCATCATCACCACCGTCATCACCCCATCACATCTGTCATCACAGCTATCATCACCTCCTCCATCACCTCCACCACCACCTCCACCATCCCCACCAGCATCTTTCATTCCTGTAACTGTCCTACCACTACAGCCATACATTCACTACTATTATCAGCCCCCTCTGAGCCTACTTTCTTCATTACTAAGATCTGGATATCTAGTATCTGGAGTCCCCAGGCAAGTGGCAAACCGTCAAGTCCAATGTGGGTCTTCAGACTCCAACTACAGGGCTCTTGCCTCTCTGCTCTTTGTCCCACAGCCCCACCTGTTCCCCCCGAGGCCCCTTTCCCAGATGTGAAGATGTGTCCACGGAAAGCCCAGCTAAAAATCATTCTGAGATTCTGTTTGCAAAGCACTGTGTAATCCACACATATCTGGACACCCTTCACTTTTCCTAATGAACCCGAAAGTGTTAACTTTATGGAAATTCTTGACTTGTGCAAGGCACCCGGGTTCTCCTTGGAGCCACCATGGCTGCACCCTACCCACATCCCCCATCTCAGAACCCTGAACTCGAGCCTTCCTTGGTGAAAGTCTGACATGAGGAAGTGCCCCACCAAAGACGGCCACGGACAGAACAGCTGTGCCCCCCACGGTGCGTCTTGGAGCAGCCACACACAGCTGTTGTCCAACACGGCAGTGCTCGTCATTTATGGCCACTTACATTTAAATTTAAAAAAAAAAAAGTGAAATTGTTTTAGAGGGAGAGCAGGCCCGCAAGCAGGGAGGGGGTGGGGGAAGAGCCAAGGGAGAGAGAGACTCTTAAACAGGCTCCAGGCACAGCACCGAGCCCAGCACGGACCCTGAGATCATGACCTGAGCCGACATCAGGGGTAGGTCTCTCCACTCACTGAGTCACCCGGGAGCCCCGAAAGTAAGTGAAACTTTAACCCTTTCGTCTGTCAGTCACACCGGCCACACTTCCGGTGCCTGGTAGACACAGGGGGTCAGTGGCTGCCGTGTGGACAGCAGCTCCTCCCATGTGATTGGACGTGCTTATCATGTTGGATGGCGCTGGCTCAGAAGTGAGAAGCCGTGTCAGGATGGCCTCGGGGTCCAGAGCTTCGAGTCCGGAAGCTGACCACTGTCCCAGGGCAGCCAGAACAAGTGCTGTAAACCAGGGCTGTCCCCTCACAGTTCTGGAGACTATAAGTTTGGGATGGAGTTGTTGGCCACGGGTCCCTTCTGGCGCTGTGATGGACAACCTGCTCAGTGTCCCTCTCCAGCCTCCAGCAGCTGCTGGCAATTCTCGACGCTCCTGGGCTCCCAGACAGAGGTGCCGAGCCCCACCGCCACTGCCGCCCAGCCTCCTCCCCACATGCATGTCCGCGCTCCCCTCTTCTGTGAGGACACCACCCCACTCCTGAGCAACCTCCCCTTAACCGTCACACCACGGGGTCCCTGCTTCCAGGTAAGGCCTCCTGCACCGGTTTTGGGTGGACATGAATTCCCAGGGGCCACTACTTGACCTAGCTCACCGACGGCCTTGGATAAGGATGGTCTCGAGGAGGGAGCTGTCCTCACCCAAAAGCCTGTATGTGTCGCACCAAGCCTGGGGAGCTACGGTGCCGCACAGTCCTGGGGAATCCATTCCACGGAGCCACATGTCCAGCGCGGTGGCTGGCAAGCACAGCACCTCACCGCTTCCGCCTGCCCCCAAGTCCCTGGGGACTGGGCTGGAAGGGAGGCAGGGGAGGAGGAAGCTTCCGGAAAGCAGCCAGGCTGCTGGAGGCGCTGGGGCTCCTCCCACGGCACGCCCAGGCCGGGTGCAGACGCCTCCCTCCAAGAGGGGGCGGCCGGAGGGCTGGTGGCGAACTCTGTCCTGGAAGCTCCCCAGGGGCTCCCAGGCAGGCTAGAGTTTCTAAGGAGCATTAACTACGTCTTACAAATTAAGATAGCAACTCAGAGGACTGAGGACATTAAAAATAGCTCGACTTACTCACCCCTCCTCAGAGTTCTGTGGGAAAGAGTCCGGCAGCTGCACAGCTGACCCCACGGGCCTCCTGCTAACTCGGAGCTAGCCCAGCTCATGGAGAAAGTATGGGAGGAACTCCGGCGGGGGTGCCCTGCAGTGGGTGAAGGGCCATGCAGCCCCCCAAGCACTGTCCCTTGGTGACAAGGAGGGGACACGACTCAAGGAGTACACTGCTGTAGCATCTGCCCCACGGGACCAGCTCAGTAACTGGTCACAGCCCCTCTGGCCCACTCTCTGCCACTTCCTCTCCTACACTGCCTTTTCTCAGCCTGCTCTGCACAAGAAGCCAGCCTTTGGCCCCATGTTCATGGTAAGAAGGGACGTGTTAATACACAAGTCCTTGCATGTGCATACACAAGGACGTAAACAACTTAGGAGGCCTTTGGCTTGTACAGAAGAGCCAACTTGGAATGGCTTTCAAGTGGATCATGCCATGTGACAGGAAGTTCGGGTTGGGGCACTTAGTGATTACGTGATATCATAGGATGTGGGATGCCCCCTCTTCCCTGTCTTGCTATCCTCACTTGGCCTCAGTCCTCAGAATCTGTCCTCATGGTTGCAATATGACTGCCATAGCTCCAGGAGTCACATCCTTATCCACTAACCTCTAAAGGCACCCCTGGCTTATGCATCTTTTGAAGAGCCAGGAGGATATTCTCAGAAACCCCCAGCAGTCCTCCCTAAAGTCCCATTACCAAAATGACTGTAGGAAGTTTGTCTCTTCATCTTTATGCTAAAGTGAACATGTATTCCTTTTGTAATATGAAGAAAGAAAGTTTAACATATTTTTCTAAAGAAACCCTCTTGTTAGTGGCGTGCAGAACCATGGTCTTGGTCCTTCCTGGGCAATCCCAGCTTTGCTGGGAAGATGCCGGATACGGTGGGTCCTGAGCAGCCGGGGCTGCATACGAGGTCCCAGCAAACCCCCAGATCCCCAATACAGGACTACTTAGCGCTCCTAGGTGCCCCCCACCTGGCTGCACTCCGGCACGGAGGGCTCGAGGTGGGTAAGGCCTTTTCCACTACTAACAAGCTGTGTGACCCTTCTACAACATGAGGACAGTCGTCTTGCCTAAAGCTTCCTCTGCCAGCTTACGGGTGCTGTCCAGCCTGGCCGCTCTCGCAAACCCCAAACCTGCACAGCCTGGCATAGGAAGTTTCTGTCTCCCTCACACAAAGCCCGCCTGGGGATCATTCAGGAACCCAGGCCCTGGTGAGCACAGCTCTGCCCTCGTCCAAAGAAAGGATGGGGAGCACGGCGGGTATCTTCCCTCCCGGCTGCCTGGCGTTCTTCGCGGGGACTCAGGTTCCGGTCACACACGGTGACGCCACACCACACGGCAATAAGCCACCACGCAGAGCGGTTCTGTTTCCCCATGTCCCCCGCCCCGCCCTCACGGTGTGGAAACGGGGTTTCGGGGCTCAGACTCCGAGCCCTCTGAGGGCAGTGTGAAGCACGTGTGGTGCACAACTCCAGCGCCGCGTGGGTTTGCGAGAAGACAGCAGGGGCTCTGTCTGCAGCCTCCGCTCTGCTGTGGCCCGCCGGGGTCACTGCCACATCCACCCAGGAGCTGGCAGGCTGGGGACTGCGATGCCCCCCAGTCCGACCCAGCCTGAGCGCTGACCCTCCCGGTGGCTGGACCAACCCTCCGTGTCCTCAAGCAGGTTGCACAACGGGGCAGACTGAAGCATCGTTGTTGCTGTCCTTGTCACGCTAAGACACAAAATTAATTCAGCCTCTTCTGACCTCGAAACATCTGAGGAGCAGAGCTCGTAGGGAGATGAATTACTCCTATCTTTGGAACCCATTCTCCAAACACATGCGAAAATTAACTGGGGTTTCCTCCTAAAACGGGGCTGTTTCACCAGAGGGGCTTTCCTGGCAGACCCTGCCCCCCACGGCCGCCCCTGCGGGTCACGACACCCTACGGGCCAGAGGTGGGCGGGCTCGGGTCCCGCACCCCCAGGAGTTGGCCTGTCTGTGGCCTCCTCACCCCCCCTCCGGACCCCCACAAAGTAAGCGTGCCGAAGCAGACCACAGCCGAAGGGCTCCTGAGGGCTTGGCACCAACATTCTGTGGCTCTAAACCAGAACATTCCTGGTGATCTTCCTACATGCACCAGCATCAGGGCCTGGGGAAGGGCCAGGTCCTCCCAGAGCTGTTGTAAGGGAGGGAGGGCCCGGCAGGACGTGGTCCCGCCGTGGGCTTGTTTTTGTCCCCCCGTGGTTTTCGCTTGCATCTCTGTAATGGCTAATGGTGTTGGACGTCTTTCTCCTGTTTGCCTGTTGCCGGCCCTGGTTCTTCTTCAGTGGGGTGCTCAAAATTTGCATGGCTACCGTGTGTCTGTCCCTCACTCTGCAAACCACAGACCCGAGACGCCACCCTTTCCTGACGGTCACGGTCTAGCGGGCAAGGCCTAGGAGTGACACTGCTTGGAATGCGAGCATAGGACTTTGGCCAAGCCCGGGCTAGGGGGCTTCCGTCCCTATCCACCTGAGGAACCCTAGCTCCGGCAGCCACCCTTCCAGGTCCTAAGACCTGGAGAGACCCCCGAGGTCCTCATCTGTTAACCGAGGACACTAAGGGCCCTGTCCCATGCCCACAGCACAGGTCGAGGCCCCAGGGGCACGACCAGGGCATTACCACACAGCCTCGTACCCTCACTACCAGCACAACGTCCTAATGAGTGGACAGGAGCCAGTCCCAGTGGAGGCTCAAGGGGCTGCCCTCAGCACAAGCAGCCCCAGCACACAGCACTGGCACCAGGCATCGTGCTCCAGAGACCTCTGGATGCTTTGTTTGCCACAAAGCCCGCACTGAGACCACTCAGGTCCTGGGAAGAGGGCAGGCTGTCTTCCTTCCTCAAAATCCACAGCCCCCATCTCAGCGTGGCCTTGAAGGGGTGGGTCAGGAACCGAATTGGGGGCTTGCCCCGAGGATGCCATGAGGAGGAGTCCCACTAGAAGCCTCTGCCCCCTGGCCCTCCGGGGGCCTTTAATTGCCACTGTGGGCAGCACCTTCAGATTCACAGACGGAAGGGTTGCCCAGGGTTGGGGGTCGGTTGGAGGCCTGCTTACAGCTCCTGGTCAGGCAAAGGTGGGGCTGGGGTCCAAGGCCCAGAGGAGTGAGTGGGGAAGCTGCTGGGATGTGGGTCCCCCTGTGCTTCCAGCATGCCCAGCCCTGGACATGGATGGGCACCAGGAGTGGATAATCCGGCCCAGGTACCAGAGGAGGAAAGAAGACCCCTCCCTCTAGACCTGGAAGGAACACTTTGGGGGTGCTATGAAGCAGACCATCAGAAAGAAGAGCCAGGGGGAGACAACAGGCTGCGTGTAGGGCTGCCCAGGGTGGGATGAGGTGGGCCTGGATCCCCGGGACCAAAGGCCCCAGAAGTGGGGTGGAGGGTAGCGGGGGCCAAGGGCCTGCCCTGTGGCCCTGGTGGGAGCTGACCTCCACTGGAACCTGGGGGGCTCCTGACCCTCTGGGGGGGGGTCCCTTCCTCCCACATCTGCCCAGTGTGACAAGGCACGAAGCCTCCCAGAGAAGCCGCAGACTGAGTGGCCTGATTCCATGGGCCCTGTCACCCCAAACCAAGTTGCTCTCCGCTTGGACCCCGGGCCAAGCCCAGGCACTGCTGAGCAAGGGCAGGAGGGCACAGGAGGCACCAGGGGCTCAGCCCCACGCAGGGTCCCTGCCTCAGCGGCGAGGAGGCCCAGAGAGCCAGCTGGAGGGCAGGAAGGAGTGAGCGCAGCACAGGCCTCAGTTTCCCACAAACCCAGTGGAACAGGCAGGGCCAGAAAGCACGCTGGGGCAGGTCCTACGAGCTGCAGGAGCTGGGCCAAGCCGCTCAGAGCCCGGACCAGGAGGAGCGCCCCTGACAGAGGCTGGCCTCCAGTGCAAGCAGGAAGGCTGAGGGAGGCTGGGTGGCGGCAGGAAGCCAGCACCTGATCCCGCTAATTAATGGCTTCAAACTGCCCGGAGGAGCAGCCTGAGCCCAGGAGCGTCTGGCCTCCAGACAGTGGCGTCTCCTCTGAAGAACGGCTTTGTCTAACTTTTTTTTAATGTTTGGAAACCGAAGGCTAACCTCGCCTAATCTCTCCATCTTGTCCTCACGGGCAGCCCCTCAGCAGAGCTCGGTAACAGGTGGTCTGGGGCGGGGGGCAGAGGAGGGGCAGAGGGAAGATGGGCAGCCCCCTCCCCCTCCCCACCCCACCTCTTCCTCCCCCTTCCCACTGGCCTGCCTGGACTCTGTTAGAGGCAGAGGCTTCCCAGACTGGCCAAAGGGCACTCTCAGCTGGTCCTGTAGGGGACACTCTTTCCCCCACTGCTTCACCAGGGCCCCCACTAGTTCTGGGGTCTCCACACACGCTGGGAGTCTTCCCTGATCCCACCAGATGAGGCCAGGTACCCTCAGCAGACGCTCCCAAGCCCCACAGAGGCTGAAGACCCTAGAGAGTTGAAACCCAGACAGCCTCAAGTTCAAATTCTGACTCCTCCACTTTCGAGATTTGGGACAATCACCTTTCTGAGCCTGCACCTCACTTTCTCCTCCTGTAAAACAGGTTGCTCATGACTCCAATCCCATGGGGTGGTTATGAGAATCAAACACCCAACCCAGCATCAGGATCTGAGCTGCTCTAGCCACTGCTGCCATTTTCCTTCAAGCCTTTACTTCCCTCTGCAATTGTTGTGTGATTCCCTCTGCAATTCATTGTGTGATTAATGCCCGACTTTCCTCCTTAAGGGTTAGCTCCATGGAAATAAAGACTCAATGGTGCCAAGCACAGTGACAGGCGCCTGGCAGGTGCTCAAGAAATGTTTGCTGGATACATGAATGATGGATGGGTGGATGGATAGGGGATGGATGGGGATGGATGGATGGACAGGTGGATGGATGGCTGGGTAGATGGTTGGATGGATGGATGGATGGATGGATGGATGGATGGATGGATGGATGGATGGATGGATGGATAGGCAGGTGGATGGATAGGCACACAGATGGGTGGATGGATGGATGGGTGTGGATGGGGATGGATGGACTGATGGGTGGTTGGGTGGATGGATGGATGGATGGATGATGGATGGGCACACAGATGGATGAATGGATGGATGGATAGGTGGATGGATGGCTGGGCAGATGGATGGGTAGATGGATGGATGGATAGGTGGATGGGCACACGGATGGATGTATGGGGGTGGATGGTTGGGTAGATGGATGGATGGGCACACAAATGGATGGATAGGGGATGGATGGGGATGGATGGATGGATAGGTGGATGGATGGTTGGGTAGATGGATGGGTGGATGGATGTATGGATGGATGGGCACACAGATGGATGGATGGATGGATGGATAGGTGGATGGATGGTTGGGTAGATGGATGGGTGGATGGATGTATGGATGGATGGGCACACAGATGGATGGATGGATGGACAGGGGATGATGGGGATGGATGGATGGATGGATAGGTGGATGGATCGATAGATGGATGAGCACACAGATAGATGGAAGGATAGGTGGGTGGATGGGGATGGATGGATGGATGGTTGGGTAGATGGATGGATGGATGAATGGAGGGAGGGAGGATGGGGTAGATGGATATATAGATAGATGGATGGCAGAGAGGGTAGGTGGGTGGGTAAATCAATGGAAAAGACACGCATGAGGCAGTTACACTCTGAAGTCCAACTGTGGTGCCCACAAGAGGCACTCAGCCGGGTCCTGACAAGAGAAACCCTCCACCAGAACTGATGGATGTTTGCCTCCCCCTGTGGAATGTGGGCCGCCCTACAGCACACACAGAGAAGGGCTTCAGCCTTGGATTCCTAAAGGCCGGGACAACGGGAAGTCTGGCACGCCCCGTGCCCATCTCCCAGGTGAGGGAGAGGAGGTACAGGTGTTACTGGGCAGGTGCTGGGAGGGTCGGGGCCCGCGTGGGGAGAGCCCTGCAGTGCCCGGGGAGGAGCATTCGCCAGGGCCTCTGTTGCTGTCCCGGCTCGGGTCACATTTGTGGGACGTTAGCGCTGGCTGCTCTTCAAAAGCCAGAACAGAGACCACTGCGGGGCGTCCTCCCTTACCCCACAACCTGGTGGCCTTTGAGCCTCCCCAGGCCCCTCCCTCCTACCCCCTCCCTAGGATGCCCTTCACGCTGGAGTCACTCTTGCCGTTTTTTGTGAAAAATCCATTTACTGTCTTCATTGCTCAGAGAGCTATCATCTCCAGGCTGCGGCTTCCGAAGGCGTTGCCATGGAGATGAATTTTCTGTCATAAATAAAAGTATTCTGGGGTCAGGAGATCTCAAGCATAACTAGGACAGATTTTGAGGGGGAAAATGCCAGAATTTTTTAAGCACATGAGATGATGATTTGGGCTGCTTTTTTCCAGAGGGTGTTTTTCGGGCTGTTATGAATTTGGCACGGGAGCCCAGCCTGCCTCCAAAAGTGGGGTCTGTCCCTCTGCTGTCCCCAGTCAGGCCTCCCTCCTCCTCCTGGTCATGGGCTAGAACCCGCAGGACCTGGCGGGAAATCCAGCGCGTGTGCTCAGGGTGCGGCCTGGAGGACCTGAAGATCGGAGGTCTCCCGGGGGGTTCCCCAGGCCCCAGGAAGAGCCCACGGCACCGCTGGGTCTCCTCAGACACACCCGCCCTCTCTGGCCCTAGAGCTACCGGCTGGCTCACCCAAGATTCTTGGCACATTCCTCAGCCTCCCCCAAGGGGCCGGCCCTGAGTCTGCTCAGGTGTTTCCCTGGGAGCCTGGGGCCAGAGAAGGTGTGAGAGGGTGTGCCTTCCAAGGGCACCCGCTGCACACACGCACACAAGCTCACTTCCCACCAGCCCCATGGAAGTTAGCTTTAGGGATTTCCTGTATTCAGGGTCACCGAAGGTCAGTGTGTAAGGAGGTGGGGGAGGCAGGAGCCTGGAGGAAGGTGTGTGCGGCAGAGGGGCCTCTAGCCGCCACCCAGGCAGACAGACAGTGCAGGCCCGCAGCCAAGGGCTGTTTGCCAACCCCCCCGCACCCAGCATTAGGTAAACAGAGGCCTCTGCCCACGGCCCCAGCCCTAGGCCTTATGCAGAGCCCCCCCATAATCCTGGAGCTGGGACTGCTCCCTGAGAGTCTGTCTGGGAGGGGGCGGCTGCAGTCCCCAGGGTCTTCCCAAGGTAGCTCTAATCCCAAGGAAGGTGGTTTCCAAACAAATGAAGGAGGAAGGGAAAGGGGAGGGGGGAGGAGGTAAATGGAAAGGGAAGAGGGGGAAGAGAAGGAAGCAGGAGGGACAGGGAGGAGATAGGAGGGGGAGGGAGGAGAGAGAAGGAGGGAATAAGGAGGAGGGAGG
>LNAC01000028.1:7091103-7115308 GCA_002007465.1 Ailurus styani | reverse complement strand
GGAAGGGAGGGAGGAGGGGAGGGGGAAGGGAGGGAAAGTCTGCTCTGGTGGGGGATGCCAGTGAGTGTGGCCCCTGTCCCCACTCCCCCACCTGAAAGGGTCTGCATCACAGTGATAGAGGCCTGGCTAAGGTGTCTGATGTGAAGTCCTGAAAAAACTCTCCTTAACAGGCAAATATTCTGCAAAACACAGCCCCTAATAATCACCAGGACCCAGGGGCTGAGGCCCAGAGAGGCGAGGCCTTTCCCAGTGTCACACAGCCAGGCCTATGCACTGTACCTGCCCAGCATCCCCAGACCTGCTTTTGGCCTGGGGCTCTGCCTCCTGGTGAAGGTGACACTCTATTTACTCAAAGACGGAGGGCTCCTGAGGCTGTGTGCCAGCTCGGTAGGGACTACTCCCTGCCTCTCAAGGTCATGCAGAGCCATCCAAATGGCCATGTCCCCGCAGACCACACTCACTTGGCGTCTCACGGTGCTGGCCGCATGGCCCTGGCACCTGCTTTCTGTGCAGGAGGGCTCTGACTCTACATGCTTGTGCACCGCAGACCCGAGAACGACCCTGGGGTACTGCACATGGCCAGGCCAGGGCACAAACCCACCACTGGCGGGGGATTCTTGTGACAAGGGTCTTTCACTATGCTTCCCCTTCTAGAAACACTGCCTGCTGAGGGACTCAGCCAGATCCCACAGGAGACAGGAGACAAGGGAGTCCCCTCCACGGCCCCAGAGGGACATGATCAGGTGGTGGCTGGAGCCAGGTGCGCTCCTAGGGAGCCAGAAGAAATCACAGTTTTGAAGAATATTTAGTAACTGAGAAGGTACTCTTCATGAGTGGGGAAAAAACATGGAAGTGTAAGAGTATTCAAGGGAAATTAGCAAATACTTCTAAGGTGAATGGAAATGAGAATACATGCACCAAAACTCATGGTGTGCAGCTAAAGCTGTGCTTGGAGGGAAATCCATAACCACAAACTCCTATTTTGTAAAAAAAAAAAAAAAAAAAAAAGAAGAAGAAGAAGAAGAAAGAAAAGAAAAAGAAAGATCTCCAATCAGTAACTTACTCTTCTATCTTAAGAAACTGGAACAGGAAGAGCAAACTCAACCCAAAGCGGGCAGGCAGAGGAATGAAATAACAAATAACAGAGAGATGAGAAACAATAGAGAATATTAAAGCCAAAAGTCAAATCAAAGAAAAGAGCAACAAAACCGGCGAACCTTCAGCTTTACTCCCACAGAGAGGGAGTACCAAAATCAGGAATGAAAAAAGGGAACATTACTACTAACCTTACAGAAATAAAAAGAACTACGATGGAATACTCTCAACAATTGTACGCCAAGAAATTAGATCACCTGGATGAAATGGATGGATTCCCAGAAACCTACAAACTATGGAAACTAACTCAAAAAGAAATGATTCCAAGAAAAATGAAGATCCATAATGAGCAGAGAGAATGAATTCTTGAAAGAAAGAAAGAAAGAAAGAAAGAAAGAAAGAAAGAAAGAAAGAAAGACAAGGCCTACAGAGAGAAGACCAGGCTTCTTGGGTAAATTCTACCAAACATTTAAAAAAAGAATTAACACCAAGGCTTCACGAACTCTTCCAAAAAACAGAAGAGGAAGGAATTCATTCTCATGGAATCATTATTTTTATACCAAACCCAAGTCATCACAAGAAAAGAAGACCATGGACCACTATCCTTCTTGTACAGACATATAAATCCTCCAGGAAGTATTAACAGACCAAATCTAGCAACACATTAAAAAAAGTGATGATACCCCATGACCAGCTGGGCTTCATCCAAGGAATGCAAGGTTGGTTTAACTTATAAGAACCATGTAACATATATACTCTATTAAAGGAATAAGAAAAAAAATGATCATCTCAATTGCAGAAGAAGCATTTGATCAGAACCCAACACTGTTTTGTGATTAAAAACAAAAAAACAAACACTCAGCAAAGTAGAAACAGAAGGGAACTTGCTCACTGGATAAAGGGTGTTGACAGAGCAAGCACCATATTTCATAGTGAAAGACTTAAAACTTACTCCCCAAGACCAGGAGGAAGACAACACTGTGTGTTCTCCCCACGTGAACTCAATGCTGTACTGAACATTCCAGCCAGGGCAATTAAACACACACACACACACACACACACGCAGGAGAATAAACACACCAGATTGAGAAGGCAGAAGTACACTACTCCTATCTGAAGATGACATGGTCTTGTACAGAAAATCCTAAGGAATCCAAACACACATACACACACACACACACAAACACACACACACACACACACAGCAGAACTGATAAATGAGTTGGGAAGGTTGCAGAATACAAGATCAACACATAAAACCAATTGTATATTGATCAGTATCCCCTAGCAATAAACAACCTGAAAAATTAAATTAAGAAAGCAATTCCATTTATAATAGCATTGAAAAGAATAAAATACTTGGAAATAAATTTCGCCAAAGAATTGTAAGATTTGCATGTTAAAAGTCACAAAAATATCACTGAAAGAGATTGAAGATGCAATAGCACGGTGGCAAACTCCCAAACTGATCCGCAGATTCAAGCCCCATCAAATTGCCCGCTGCCTTTTCTGCAGAAATTAGCCAGCTGATCCCAAAATTCAAACGGAAAGACAATGAACTGCCAATAGCCAGAACAGTGTTGACCAAGAACAAGGTCAGAGGCTCCACACTTCACAGTGTCAAGGACTGCTGTCATGTGACAGCCTGCTGTCATGAGGACAGAGCCGTGCTGCACAAGGAGGGACACATCCTGAAGGGTCCGGAAATAAACCCTTACATTCACGGTCAACTGATTTTCAAGAAGGGTGTCAGATCAATTCGACGGGAGGAAAATAGTCTTTCAACAAACGGACAACTGGACATTCTTGTGCAAAACAATAAAGTAGACCCCTACCTCACACCACATACAGAAATTAATTCAGAATGGGTCAAAGACCTAAATGGAAGAGCTAAAACTACAAACTCTTAAGAGAAAACATGGTTATAAATCTTCAGGCCCCCTAAAATCATTCCGGGCACACAAATTTTGGGCGGCTCTGGTGTGCTATGGTCTCAGGTCACAGGTGTGACAAGGGAGCTTCTAGAAACCTTGAGACACAGCCACAGCCTCCAGCTGTCTAGAATTTGGGGCTTGCCATCCCTGAAGGCCGTCTGGGCAGATGCTGCTCTGGGGGAAGGGGCAGGGGGTGTGGGCGCTGCCAGGCTGTGCTGGAGGACAGGGTGGAGGGCCCTGGACCAGCACAGGATGGGAAGGTGGCCCCGGGGTCGGGCAGGGTTCACAGCAGGCGCTGCGGTGCTGAGCCGGGAGACCCCGGGTCCTGGCACCAGGCAGGAAAGAGCCTCCTGCTCCGGGTGGCAGCCGCCTCTCTGGGAGCACAGGTCCCAGCAAGTCTGCAGAGGCCTCTTTCTCGCCAAAAATGCAGCTGTAGGTAAAGGCTCACAGGCTCTCTCTGGGGACCCAAGGAGACCTGGGGCCCCTGAGGGCGGGCACTGGGGGATGGGACAGGGACAGCTGCCTGCTCTCCCTGAGGCCAGGGGGGAGGAGCAGGGACCAGGAAGGACCCTGGGGGCAGCTGGACGGAAAGGCCAGGGTCCCAGCACCTGTTCCCAGTCAGCCCCAAAGGAGGACCGCCTCCAGGCACCTAGAGAAGGTGCTGGTGCCCCCCACATGCCCACCCAGGCCCATTACACCAGCAGGCATCTCAGGACCAGCAGGAAAAGCCAGAACGGGCCGTCCCGCCCAGGCCTTCCAACAGGCATCCTCTACAAAGGGCACAGTCAGCCCAGAGCCCAGAGAGGAGACAAGCACAGGGCTGGGCCACTGGCGGAGGTTTGGGGAACCTGCTCAAGGCTGGCCGCACTCAGCTCTGTGCTCTGGGTCCCTAGTCCTTGACAGGATGACGTGTAGTCTGGAAGGAGTTCCGAGGGGCCTAGAGTCCCCCAGAGAAGAGGACACTAACTCACGGCCCATGTTCTGTGGCCAACACCTCCACTCCCACCCAACCCTGAAGCCTGCAGGGGGGCCCCACCTGGGAACTGTCTCAGAGAAACTCAGAGAGGAAAGAAGCATTTCTGTCTGTCTGTCTGCCCGCACATCAGAACCACAGACGGCCTTCTGGGCCGGACAGCACCTGGGGGAACCCCAATGGGGCATGGCGACCCAGAGCCAGGAGCCAGAAGGGCTGGGGTGGAGGCTGTGGGGGCTTCGTTTCCCCGGGCGCACCAGGAAGGGGCCTCAGGCCACAGCCCCAGCAGGGACTGGTGTCTGGTGCATGACGGGGCCATCCTCCCAGGAACGCTGCCCACTGATCGGCAGGCTGGGGGCCAGACAGCGAATACTCCACATTTTTTGGCGGCTCAAGGGCCTGGTTGGAAACAGTCACCATTTTATTCTGCAGAAACCACACGCTTTGCGTCCTGGTGCCCTGCAGGGAGTGGGGGTGGAGTCCAGCTGCAGCCCGGGGGCTGGGCAGCTTGGGGACACAGGCCAGCTCCTGCTGTCACCTCCGGGGCAGGCTGGGTGCCGGCCCCACCCCCCCATGACACCAGGGCCTCCTCCTTTGGTGGAGCCAGGACAATGGGAGACTGGGGGAGTGGGCCCCTTCATAGGCCACTGAGGAACCAGAAGACACTGAGGAACCAGAAGACACACAGACCCCCAGCCCTGCCTGAGGGTTCCCAGCTGGGGAGGGGACAGACTGGGACCAGAGGAAGTCACTTCCGCTGAAGGTGTGAATGGCCCAGGCGGTCTAGACTGGAAGAGGTGGGCGGAAAAGCTTCCAGGCCCTCAGCCTGGCTCTGTGCTCACAGCTTGGTGAGGAAGAGGGACCAGTGCGGGGTTTCGGACCCTCCACCATCCCTGTTTGAGAAGCCACTTGGGTGGGTGGACGGGAGGGTCTGATAGTTCTGGGGTCTGTGCATTTCACACTCACGTACCCCCGCCCTGGGCGGCAGCTCCTCCCTAACTCCTCCTCTGTGTCTTAAGGACCCCAGGACCCCATCCCAAGGGCCTGCTCGGGCCCAAGCCCTCTGCATACACCAGCACACTGTCCAGCAGTGCCCTCTGAGAGCGGGAAGGGACCTACCAAGGTCACAGGTGAGGGCACCCAGAGTCACACGACAAGGTCGTCCAAGGTCATAGGAGATACCCAAGATCACACTACCCAGGGGCCTGGGGCACAGAGCCTAACAGAGCCACATTCTCAGCCCCCACCCTCGGCTGCCCCCAACAAGACTGCCCCTGGCTGCCCCTGGACGCTAAGTTTCCACGATGGACCTCTTTATAAAGAGCCCTCCTCAGCCCGGATGGGCTCAGGGTGCCCACTTGCCTTCAGTTCACGTGCCCCTGAAACCCTGGCTCCTCCCGGCCCCCCACTCAGGCCCACGCAGGCGTCCCCCACTCCCAGCAGAGGCAACCTGACAGCACCCTCGGGCGCCCTGCCTGCCACCTCTGGTGCCGGGAGGGCCCCTGCCAAACTCAGCACTCACACGGGCACAGCCGTGCACAACCACAGTGGCAAACTGCTCCAAGAGGCACTGTGTGAGGCCCCTTGGGGTCCCAGGGGATGGAGCCCGGAGGCAGGCGCGTGTGTTGCCCAGGGCTCCCTGCCTCGACCCTGGGTCTCCTCTCCAAGAGACTGTCTGCCCCGCAGCCCTTCTCAGGCTCTGGCCTGGGGAACCTGGCTAAAGGCCGACCCAGCGCACAGCTTCATCGCCCCCTAGCTCTGCGGCCACACGGCCGGCCGCCTGCCCTCACCTGGGAGCACAGCCCGGCCGTCCCCGAAGCCCAGCCGAGGTTGCCAGCCACTTAGCCACCAGGCCCTGCTGACCCCTGTTCCACCGCAATTGTTAATTGAGGTAACAAAATCACTTTATATTGCTGCCAAAGATGAGCTATCACAGCCCCGAGGCCCCGAGGTGAACCGAGTTTGTACTGCGAGGCTCAGCTAATGCAGACCCATCCCAGGCACACGGGGAAATGCCGAGTCTCGGTCGGGGCCTCCGCAGAGCGGACCGCACGGCAGACAGGACGGACGGACCCACACGCGTCCCCTTGCCGTCTCTGTCCCCTTGCCGTCTCTGTCCCCAGAGCGCTCTTCCAGCAGGGCCTGGGGCACCCACCACAGCCCGGCCAGACCCCAGTAACCAGAGCCCTGGGATGGGGGCCACCTGGGAGCTGCCTGGGACGCAGCTGGAGGGGGTTGGACGGGGACAACGGCAGGCTTCCCAGGGGAGCTGCAGCCCGGAGCCCAAGTGGACAGGAGCAGGGAGGGGGCCGGACTCAAGTCCCACCTCCAGCTGCTGCCTGGGGGGCATCTGAGCCTCAGAACCTGTCTCCATCTGCACGAGGTCACAGGCCCTGGCATGGACAGCACCGTCACCCTCGTCCCCACAACCCTGACACCCGCCAGGGGTTGGGCCCCGGGACCGGGCGCCTCAGCTCTGTTCCAGGTGAGGCCAGGCAGGGGAGCACCTGGGATGAAGGTGGGCCAGTCTGTGCTCCGTGGGACACGGTGTCGGCAGCAGTGACAGGGAGAAGGAGCTAGAATCTGGCGCTGATGAGGGTAGGGGGCGGGCGAAACGGGGGAAGGGGCTTACAGGACAAGGGAGCCCGGGGATGCAGGGTACAGCACAGGGAACGCAGTCAGTGAGGCTAGAGTTACGTTCTGCGGGGAACGCGGAGTGACGGAGACAGCGGCCCTGTCCCTGCGCTGTGTCTGGAGCCCGCAGAGCACCGCGCCAGCCACACTTCCATCCCAGGACCCTAGCTCAGCAGCACGTGCCCAGGGAGCACCTGCTCTAGGGACAGGTGAGAGCTCAGGGCCCTGGGTGCCCCCACAAAGGAAGGCGGAGGCGTCTTCCTCCTCTGCTGCTCTCCCTGGGGGCCGGAAGGGCAGTTTCTGACCGGGTCCCACAGCGGCGCCTCCAGGGGCAGACGCGGGCCGACACAGGGCATGGAGAGGCTGCTGTCGGGGCCCAGCCGCCCGAAGCCCACAGGGCCAGCCAAGGCCCCAGCAGTGTGAACCGTCCAGCCTGGGCCACCCCGTCTGGCGAGACGGAGGCCAAGGAGGCAGGGTGGCTGGCAAGCCCCTGGCAGAACACTGTCTGCTGTCCCTCCCCTGCTTCTCTGCTCAAGAACCGCCCCCGGGGGAGGGTCAAGGGCATACCAAGGACACAGTGCCCTGTCCTTGGTTCCCACCCCCCAGAATGTGGGAGGCATGCACAAGAGGCCTCTCTCCAGTGGTGGCTGAGCCCGGCTCAGGCTGGAGAGCAGCACGGGGACACAGCAGGAACGGCCACTCCCCAGCCAGACAACACACCCACTTCACAGACCGGGACGCCGAGTCCGGGTGTGGAACGGGAGCTGCTCTGAGTGAGGTGGGGAGGCACCCTGTCCACCTGGCACCTAGTGGGACCCCCAACACGGGGCAAGGACAGGTGTGACCAGGCAGCTGTGGGTCTCCAGGCTGGTGCACAGGTGAGACAGCCACCAGCCCAGGGATGCTCCTCTGCAACACTGGGCCCAGACCCACAAAAAGGAGAGTATGCTGAGGGCAGGGGTGACATGCTTCTGCACAGGGAGGCTGGGAACCCTGGGGCCAGTGCTGGGGTCCCTGTGCGCGTAATACAGAATCCTTGCCGTATGCTGGGCTACCATCCCCAGGAAGCACAGACAGAGGCCCAAGGCTCAAGGGCACAGGGCTTGCAAGAGTGCAAGGGACCAGCCCCAAGCAGAGGCCGCTTCTTGGGCGCACCCAGGTGCAGCCCAGGGTGACAGGCCGGGAGGGGCCCAGGCAAGAGCAGAAATGCCAGGAATGCAGGGCAAAGCCGCAACAAAGCCTGTGGGCCGCGTAGGCCTGCAATCCAGAAACAATCCAGCCACAGACCGCAGCCTCCGACGGGCGGCAGCCCCTTCCTGGCTGGGCGTGGAGGCCACCGGCCTGCCCCAGCTCCGCCCAGCAGCGCGGGCCCTGGGGCTCCGAACCCTCTTCTGGCACCGTCTCATCCCCCGAAGTGCCCTAACGGATGGACAGGTCCTTCATCAGCCAGCTTTGGGCAAAGGAAAACAAACTGGGCGGTACCGTCAGCATCTCAGGGAAACAAATCCATAAATCACACGTTGTCCACCTACCATCAGACGCGTCTCCACGGACTTGTGTCATGAGCAGCGTGGCCACGAGACGCCCAGCACAGGGACGGGGACAGAGCCTCCACAGGCACCGCACATGGTCAAGTGTGAGCCGGGGGACCCGGCCACCTGCACCCACCTCCCTACCCCCGCCACCCTTCGCGCGAATGCAGACCATGAACCACACCATGAAGATGGGCTGCTGAAGGAATGCCTTTATAGAAACTCTCCCACGAACACGCCAACTCCAGAGACCCCACAGGTAACAAAGGGATCGTGACAGTCACACGGCCTCTCCATTCGGAGCAGGGAGAGAGGGCCACAGGCGACACGGGGCGGCCAGCCTTCCCGGGCTTGGCCCGTAGACACCGAAGTCAACTCACTTCCAGATGAAGCCCATTGTCTGCTTGGTTGCTTGGGCCGGCACCCAGCCTCCGTCTCCACAAGGCCGCACACCCAGGCAGGATGGCGTTGTCGGCCCATTCCCATCAGCTCCTCGAATCCCAAGGGCAGGCCTCGCCGTGCAGGCTCTCATGGTGGGGCAGCCCGGAGCACCCCCGAGCGATGGCCCCAGGCCGGGAAACGGGGTCTAGACTCAGTTATGCAACTAGAAAAATGTGACCACAAAACACTTTTCACGTGTATGGGTTTTGTTGGTGGGTTTTTCTTTTTCCTTTTGGTTCAAAGAAAAAAACATAGCAGGCTCTCAGGTATACAAAACTGGTAATATTAGATAAAAATACAAACTTCACCTTTACAAAACAAAAACAAAAACACAACACACACACACATTTCTGTTGAATACATGTAAAGCGTTAACATCTTACCAAAAATAAAGAATTCAGATTCTGTCCAAACACTGGCACAGAGCCACCTCGCCGAGGCGAGGACTGGGAGCGGCAGGCCCGGGACGGACTCGATTGGTTCACGCATAGTTCTCTCGAAATGGCTTAAATTAAAAGGCAAGATAAAGTGGGGGCAGGGGACAAACACGTAAAGCCAGAAACATTTAGGAAGTGATGCATAGGTGGATATACCATGTTTATTTTAATACATCTCATTTGTTCGCATCCTGCAAGGGGAGATACGGTCCCACTGTCCTGACTTACAGCAGCCTGGTGTTATCGGTGTAAATGTCATCCAAGAGATAATTAAAAGAAAGAAAGAAAAAAAAGCTAGCCAAAGAGTAAAAAGGAAAGCTTAATAATCACTTTATGGTGTAAAAAAAAAAATCCACTTAAGGCTCTCGGGAAGGTTTCTGTATAGACTTAAACACTACGGCAAGGAGATGTGTTTCTAAGTCCCGTGGCGGTTCTGGGACATCCCTGCTCCCGCATGCCCCGCAGGGCCCTCAGCCCCCACCCAAAGTCCTCCAGAAAGCAGGCTGTGTCC
Source organism: Ailurus styani (assembly GCA_002007465.1). Classification (NCBI taxonomy): domain Eukaryota; kingdom Metazoa; phylum Chordata; class Mammalia; order Carnivora; family Ailuridae; genus Ailurus; species Ailurus styani. Next base: position 7,105,751 of record LNAC01000028.1, on the reverse strand, counting down.
CTGGCAGAAGCACCTGTGACCCTGGACAGAAATCCGGTCGACCGAGGCACGTCGCTTCCATCCCACGGGGTGTCCCTCCATTCCGACAACTGTTTAGATATTTTTGTGAGTCAGTTTTGTTTGTCATGTTTTGTGGTTCTGTTTGCTCTGTCTCTCTCTCTCTCTCTCTCTCTCTCTCTCTCTTTTTTGACAAGGAAGCTTCTTATTGTTTCACCGAGTGCTACAATACTTGCTTTGATGTCACATTAAACAAATGTATACTGTCTCTTTGTTCTCCCGAGTGTGCATGGAGACAGTTTTTCACGGAGGAGAACAAAGACCGCACGCTGGCAATGAGCACCGTACATAGTAGGTTCAGGAATGTAACACGCCATGTACATCCGTGTCCCGGAAAAGGGCTGCTGGCTTATCCTCACCTCACATCTGCAGGGAGAGGGGAGAGAGACGGACACTGACGAGGGACCGAGCACGCGCGCCGCCACATGGACGGTGACCACAGGGAAACTCACTCACACACACTGGAACAAATCTCAGAATTTCAGGGCTTCGTGGCATTTTTCATATCAAATGTGCCTCAGTACCCTTTCTGTAACCTCCTGACCAGAACTGGGACAAGGCTCTTGAGATCTGACAGAACATTCCTTAGAACAAGCCCCCATTCTCCCATTGTACAGATGAGGAAAACTGAGGCCCAGAATGGTTCTTTCTTTGCCTTTTTCCTCATGTTCCTCCCCCCCGCCTCACCCCCAGCAGAGGGCTTGACATGATTTCTGGAGCTCTGGCAGCCATCCCGGGCCATGAGACAACCCTGAGGATGGATGCTGCCAGGCAGACAGGCAGGGTCTTGGTAACCAGGCAGATCTACACTGAGCTCTGAGCTAAGAGCAGCTCTTCCCCATCCACATCACCTGTTCACTGCTTGTCCCAGCACCTGTACCACCCACTAGGTAGCAGGGACTGTACTCGCCGCGTACTTGGCATCTCTGTCATCGGGTGGCCCATGGAGACCAGAGCCCAGTCGATGGTGTGCAGACTGGGTGCACGGACTGACATAAAACCACCCCCAGAGCCACACCCTTGGGGAAAGCAAAAATCACAGGCAAAAAATTGTTATGAGGCTGCTTCCAGAACCCACCCTAGTGGATCCCTTCCTCCCCAGAGGATTCTTATGAATGGACCAGACCCACCAGCCTCAACACCACTGACCTGGCAGCTTTCCGCAGTCACTTAACCAGCACCTGGGCTCTGAGACACCATCTCTGAGAATTTCTCCCACAGCCACCTGTTTGGGATGCCGCAGGCTCACAGGTGGCCAGAGACAAGGACCAGGCTCTCCAGAGCACACAGGTCAACAACAAGGAGCAGGGAGGCTGGAAACTGCCGCCATGATGACTGTGGTTGCCCAAATCCCATTTTCCTCTGGGAAGGAGCATGCCTCTCTACAAGACTACGCTGCCCAGGTACTCTCACAGCTGAAGGAAGGCCAGAGTATCACAGCAGAAGTCACTGGGTGGGACTTCTCTAAGAGGGTTCTTTTGCCCCTCTCCCAACCTTACTCTTCCAGCCTAGAGTATAGATGTGATTTCTGGAGCTTCAGCAGCCTTCCTGAGCCATGAAGCAACTCTGAGGATAGACAGCCCCAGGACGTCACACATGCTCCTAAATGTCTACTTCACCCCAGGCCTTGTTGGTTCTGGTGTGTTACCAGCTCCCAAACAGTTTCTGACACAGCAGTCAACAGCCCTATATGTCTATAAAACATTTCCAGACAGGACGCCCACAGTCTTCAATTCCCTCACCTATCGTCCCTGTAAGCCTCAGTCTTTCATCTGTCAAATGGGATGGGTAACCTGCCCAAGGTGATTCCGGCTAACAGACCTCAGAGCTACCCCACTGCTGTTCAGGAACCCGACTCACGCCACTCACGTGACGCCGGGGCGTCCCCAATCAATGCAAGAGACCCAAGCCAGAGCGGGGACTCGGGGGTAGCAGGGCACCCGCGCGCGAGCAGACCCGCAGCCCAGCCAGACACCGGAAGCTTGCAGGCCGATCAGGGCCGATCAATCAGAGCCGCGAGCCGGCGGCCGCGGGAGGGATTCGCCGTGTGATCAGCCGGGCACCTCCCCCCGCAGGACCGCAGCAGGGCCGCACACAGCGCCTACCTGGTTGGCTGCGTTAGGTGGGTTTTAACCTTTTTCTTTTCCGTTTTTTACCTGACTCCCTACGCCTTCCTGTTAACAGAAGGGCAGGGAGGGTGAGCGGGCCTAAGGGTTAGGGCTGTGGACCTGAGGCAATAAATAGCTGAGGTATTTGTCTTTCTGGAAGAAAACACGATTAGCTTTGGCACAGAGACACTTCCTGGTGTCCTTCAGCTGGCCTGATGCAGCGGGTCACAGCGCCGCGCTGCCTCGGGGCAAAGTCCGCCTGGGACGAGGGGGAGGTCGAGAGGTCCCCCAGCGCCACCCGAGCCGCACGGCTCCCGGGCCCCCCGACCGGGGCAGGGACGGACAGCGTCCCCCAGCAGGCCGGCGGGGCTGACGGGCCGGGACGGCAGCAGCCCCGGACCCTGCCGCCCGCGAGCCCTGAGGACGCTGCGAAGTGAGGTGAGGCCGAGGCGGAAGGGCGGGGGAGAGGGGGGGACCGCGGCCGAGACGGGGCTTACCCGTCTCCTCCTCCCGGTGGTCCGGGTTCAGCCCGCTCGCCGTGCATGTGCATTCCAGATGCTCCTCCAGGCGCACCTGCACTTCTTTTAACTTTGGCTTCTTCCTGATGTACTCCACCTTGGCCACCTGCCCGAGACAACAGCCCCGCCGTGACCTCCGTGGCCACGCCTCGCACGCGTCACTGGGAGCGCCATGCGTGCTCGGCCCCGCCCAGGCCGGGAGGCCGACCTCTGACCTCCAACCTCTCACCTCCTCCCGGCAGAAAGGCAGGAGCGCAGGGGGGGCGGGTAACTGTGGGCATTTGCGGTTTGAGCCACGTTAACTGGAACCCGGTAGACCACAGACGAGGACCCCACTGGCTCCAGGGCCCCCCACAGCCACCTCACAGCCTCAGTCCCCGGAGGAGGCCCCCCGTCCCTCCCCCCCACCCACCAGCTACAGCTCACCTGGGCCTGGGGAACGCCAGCCTTGTCAGAAACGGGGGCAGGGACCCCGGGCTGTTGTCCCAAGAGGCCGGGGCTGGGGAGGGCCTCGACCTGAGCCAGTGACCCTGCAGCTGGACCTCCCCCATCTGCTCAATCACGGGGGCACAGCGCGGGGGACCTGCCTCTCTCTGCAGCTCTCCCAGGGAGCCGCTGGGAGCAAAGGGTCGCGTCCGGCCCGTGGGCACAGGTGGCCGAGACAGCAAGTCCTTACGGACCCCAGCTCAGGCCAGGGGAAACTGGCTCATTCTGTCGTGGGAACACCACTCCACCCTGCACAGACACACATGAGCATGCACGTGCCCTGCCCCCGGAACACAGCGCCACGCTCACACACATGTGCACGCCCAGTGTCCAAGCATGGAGTCATGCAGAGGGAGCGTGGTCAGGGTGGGCTCACTGCAACCCGGCTCACGAAGGAAACACAGAACATTACAGAAGCATTCCTCCTAGCCCCTCTCTGCAGGGCTCCCCTCCCAAGTGCCCAGGCCTCAGCTCAGTCCCCACCAGGAGGGGGACCAACATCTCCCCACTCACCCTGGACCCCACAGACCGGGGCACACAGCACGTGTGCTGGCACTGGGCTGCAGTCTTGGGAACGGTCCCCAGGGATAGCCATTCCACCCCATTTGCCTGGGGAAACTGAGGCAGAAAAGGGTTTCCCCCCAGGTTACACCCCAAGCACGTGGAGACATCAGGGAGTTGGCAGGCGTGAGGGGCTCCCTGGTGGAGAGCAGAAGCCCCCAGCCTGGGGCAGCGGGGAGGGGAGGTGGGGGGACAGGGAGTTCCTATGCAGAGGCCTAGAGTCCAGAAGCTGGAGGACCCCAGGCAAGTGGGACAGCCCCCCAACAGGTGAGCTGGCCCCAAGGCTTGTCCAGACCCACCGTAGCCTCTGGGCCGCATTAATGGTTAACCTGCAGTGCAAAGGGTGCAGGGTGCCCGGCGGCCGAGGGAAGTGGTGTGCGGCCTCAGGTGTGAATGCGGATGGCCAGGTGTGAGCTCAGAGGTGGGGTGGGAGCCAGGCCAGTTTTGGGGCCAGGCCTGGCAGGTTTCCTAAGGAGAGAAGAGTCAGAGGAAAGGACCGCGGGCATGAGCAGCCCCAGCCACGGGGCAATGTCTGCTGCACAAAGTACCTACTGCTCCAGGAGGTCAGGACCACAGAGAGAGAGAGAGAGAGAGAGCGCCTCGGGACATGGGCGCGGAGAGCCTCCACTTTCCTGTCTATAAAATGGGAACAAGGATCATGCCCCCAGGGCCTCACATGCATGCAAGCACCTGGAACTTGCCACTGGCCCACCTTCCATTCCAAATGAACAAACCGGGTCTAAGCACGCTGAGCTTAGCAAAACTAGCCCCTGGAGCCCAGCGTGAACCTCCCCTCGAGGGCACTGGGTGGGGTGCACTTCAGCAGGTCTCCCGAGAGGGCAGAGGACCCCGGCCTGAGCCAGGCCGTCGTCCCAGCCCTCCAGGCATCAGGAACTTGAGGTCAGCCTCAGCCCCCTCTCCCAGCCCAGCCCCAGGGCCTCAGCAGGTATGTCAGAGGCCACAGCCCCCAGCTCGGAGCACTCATGCACCCCCACGCACACAGGACTCTGATGGGGAACACAGGGAGGCTGGGGGCAGGTTGGAGCCCGGCCCTCCACACGGCACAGCCTCTGCTCGGCGAGTGCCTCACCCATTTCCTCGAGGGGAGCGGGTACTCGGACCCCAGCTCTGGGCACAGCGGACAGGCTTGTTTTCCACAGACCAGCCACGATGGGGAAGGCAGGCACTCCAGAAACCCACCCCCGCCACGGTCCCCTTGGCAAAGCACTCCCAACACCGGCCACTCCAGTCTGGGAACCCACTTTCTCTGCAGACGGGCTGTTTTTATCAAAGAAAAACAAACAACGATTTATGATTGCACCTGCTTCTGGGTATGTGAGGATTCCAAGCCGTTCCACCACCTCTGTCTGGCCAGGAAGTAGCTGCATTTTTCCCCCAAGAACACACTGTGAATATTAACTTCTCCAAGCAGCCTCCACACTAGCCAGGTCCCCAGAACAAGATGTTTGTGTCTTTGGGACCCTCATTCCTATCCCCTCAGCCCTCAGGCCCACCCTAGAGCCCAGTGTCCCCGCGCTCCTCCCTCCCTTCTCCCTTTGTCTGTGTCCCTGGCGTCAGAGCTGCGCCCTGTAGAGAAGACATTACACTTCCCACAGTGAGGCCGCCTGGCAGGACCACCCCACCTGCACACTCTTAGGGCAAACCACCCAAGCATGCCATCCAGTGATGCCGTCACTCCTTCCAGACATGGGGCACAGAAGCCCTGAGCTCCTGCTACTCACGGTGTCCCAGGCCAGGGATAGCAATGCCCTGCTAGGGACCTCCCCCTCCCCAGGTGATGGCCTGACCACTCCAGAGTCAAGGGCACAGCACCATCCATGACAAACAGCAGCATTTCCTGAACCCCTGTGTCACTCATTGCAACGCTCCCAGTTACCCTGTGGATCCAATTACGGTCTGTTGTCCAGATGGGGAATCTGAGGCAGCTCGGATGGGAGATCCACGCTGCCAGGGCCCCTGGTTTTCCCCAAGGTCCCCGAGCTGGATCGCAGTCCATCAGGGGGCAGAGGCCCGTCCTGGGCACGCCTGCAGACACACCCAGACTCACAGTCCCGCATGTGGCCGAGCACCTGGGTCTCAGCTTCTGAAGACCTGGGGGCCTGACCAAGTTAATGGACTTGCCCTGATGAGGTGCCCTGAAGAAAATGGGACCCCCAACTTTCAACGCCACACACTTAGAAGCGGGAGGTCCCCCCACAGCCCCACCCACCGCAACCTGACCAGAGTCCCAGGCCCTGCTGTCTACACCTCCCCTTCTCCTAGGCCTCAGGCCTGGGGTCTGGGGGACAGGGTCAGATGCCTGCAGGGTCTGGGGTCAGCACTCCCTGGGCAGAGGAAGAGCTGGTCCATCAGGGACACCAGTCAGGGAGCATGCTTGGCCCCCTAAAAGCAGATCCCAAATGCTGAGCACGGCGAGCTGACACAGGGACATCGCCCCAGCCTGGACCACGTATCCACTGTTCCCCAACATCTGACGGCAGCTGTCCCCTGGCCAGGGGCAGGTGTCCCCAGGGGGACCACCCTGAAGGCAGGCCCCAGAAGACAAAGGAGGGGCCAACCCCAGAGAGTGAAGGGCCCACACCCCAGACCATCAGAGAGCTAGAGACACTGGAAGCCGCAGGCCGCCCTCCCTGGCGGTCACAGAGCAGAGCCGGCCATCCACCCCATCGAGTCCCAACAGTCAGGGCCTAGGGGCCTCAGAGGAGCACATCGGACAAGTCCCCACCAGGGCCTCATGGCAGGGCCACAGCCTCACCTTACCTTCTTCAGTAAGTGACCTCTAACTGTGATCGAAAGGCCATAAACCAAAAAACCAGGCATGTTTCAGCTCAGGGCAAGACCTCCCACCTGCCCAGCCACACGGGGCCCCCGCTGGCCCCCAGCACCCCTCACAGACACTCGGCCCAGGACTCCGCCAGGCCCAGCAGCCTGCTCCGCCTCAGCCCGATGCAGCTTCCCAGGCAAGCGTGGGGGCCAGGCCGGCCTCCACAATGGACCTCCTGTTCCCACTGACCTTTTGTCCCTTCTCGGCCAAAACCCCCAGTGTCTGGAGCCGGATGTTTTCCTGACAACAACCCTGTGATGGGTGGGCAGGGGGAAGGAGCTGCGTTCCCTGAGGGAGGAGGCAGGGGTCCGAGAAGGGCAGGGCCGGACATGGAAGCAGGCCACTGGGCTCCAGCTGCAGGACTCAGCCCCTCCATGCCCTCAGGCAGACCACGACCCCGTCCAAGCAGACGAAGGCCTGTGGGGGGAGCCCTGGCCCAGCGCCACCCCCACCAAGCCCTCCAGGCCTGTGCCCAAGGCCAATGGGGGCCCCTCTGGAAAGCGGCCCCTGGACACCCACCCGCCCACTCGGGGTGGGCCTGGAAGAGGGGATCGCAGCCCACACCAGGACCAGACAGGCACCCATCCTTACCCAGGGAAGGCAGGAGCCCACGGGGCAGGGAGTCCCACTTCATTCCGGTACCACTGTAACTCTGAGAAACCAGCCACCCAAAGGGCAGGTCTACGCCCAGCGCCATGTGGGACGGTCTCACCAGCACCCCCACGGCCATCAAGAAAAGATCTCAGGTCTCTCTCAAGAGATCTCACGAGACCCCCTCACAACATCCCAGAAACGAGGACACGGAGACCCAGGGGTCCCACAGCAGGCGGTAGGGAACAAGTCTCCATGCGGAATGCACAGCCCCGTCGCCTCGGGCCTGTTTCCCCCTTTGACAAAGGGTGCCCACGCCTGCCGGGGGCCCCAGCGGCATTGCAGTTTGGGGAAGGCCCAGCCAAGACCAGAGCCAGTGCCCCAGGCAAGTGCTCCAGGGCACTGGGAGCCTCAGCCTCAGGGGGTGTCCGCCGTGGAGAACACAGCGCTGGAACACAGCTGTGGAATCTGCTTACTCAATGCCCCAGGTGCTCAAGGACCAAGTCCCCAGAGGTCAGGTGGAGCCCCAGTTACGGGCCTGACATGCCTTCTCACGTGACAAACAAGTGTCCCAGCCAGCTACATGGTGCGTAAGTAGGAAAGTCTCCCCTGCACTTCACTCTGGGGCCAGGGGCCGACATCCAGGGGCCCCGGACTGGCAGCGAGCCCACGGGCTCTGAATCTCCAGTCGAGGAACGGCTTCTGACACACCCCCAGAATCTTCATTCTGGAACACATGGACGCACTGGCTGTCAGAGACTTAGCTGAGTAGGCAGGCCGTCACCACTCAATAGGTGCCCCGCTGCCCAAATCCACAGCCCAGGGTTACGTGGGACCACAAGCTGTCCAGAGCCAGCTGCCAGGGAGGGCAGCCCCTCCCCCCAGACCAGGAGAGCCCAGGACTCTGCAGCCTAGCCACACTTCAGAGAGGCCAAGACACTCAGAGGCCTCCCTTCCCACCCTATCCTTTCGGAAGCAGAACAGCTCCCCTCCAAACAGGGGCCTGGCTGCCCCAGGAACCACTTGGGACCTGCACAGCCTGAGATAGCAAGTCACTATGCTTCAGACCCATTTCACAGATGGGGCAAGTCAAGCCAGAGGGGAGCAGACCCATGCCCTAGGAACCCCTCCAGCCACTGGGCCAAAACACCAACATCTGGCCAAGACCCCAGTGTGCCTACAAGAGCTCTCCAGGGCTTGGAGGAGACAGCACACACACCACAGCCTGTGTCCTGAGGTCGGTCCGCGTTGTCCCTTCACAGGGAGGCGGCATGTGGTGGTGAGGGGAAGGGAACCACACGCCCAACCCCTGCAGCCGGCCCAGCCCCATGTCCTGGCTCTAGCAGCAACCTGCTCTGCACCCGGGCCTCGCGGGGTGTCAGCCCCACCAGGCTCGGGGTGCCCCCATGTGGGGCCCAGGGCTCACCTTGACGCTGCGGTGATGGACGCGGGAGGGCTGACACTTGACACTGCTGGTGTTGCAGCAGCCCGCACAGCGCTTCACCTCCACGCACGGCGGCCAGATCAGGAAGTTGGCAGATGTGGGGTCGACCTGGCTCCGAGGTATCTCGTAAATGACCGTCCTGGTCTTGCAGACTGCAGGGATGGCTTCCTCTGCAGAGCGAGAGCTATGGTGAAGGCCAGCCACGCCCCACATCCCGCAGTGCCCACCCCCCCCCCACCCCGGGACCCAAAGCCCTGAAGGGAGCGTGTCCCCCCTCGGCCGCGGCTTTGGCTTCGTCCCTGTAGCACATCACGCCACCCCAGGGCCCAACAAAGGGGGAGAAACACCCAGCCCTAGATGGTGCATTCGGCCTGGCCCGAGGAACAGTAATAGCGAGGGCCAGGTGGAGAGGCCCCGAGGGAAGGGCACTGCTGGCAGAGGGGGCCACATGAACAGGGGAGCCTGAGGTGGCCTGCGGGGGGGTAGGGACGGACACAGAGCTGACAGGTGAGGAGGGGGGTCTCTGCACGGATGGTGAGGGAGCTCCCAGGGCTGGTGGAGAACGGGAGAAACAGGGAAGCTGGGGCTGGGACCCCAAGAGCAAGAGGGCAACGGGCCCCACAGCCAGTGGACAAATCAGGGCCCAGCCCCACCAGCTGCCACAGCCCCCAGCCAGGCCCAAGAAGGCAGGACACCCCAGATGGGCAGGGGACACAGGACGCTGGACACGGGACTCAGGCCCGCCTCCCCAGCCCATCAGCTGCAGACCTGCACAGTAAAGGTCACCAAGAGAGGAGGGACCAGCGCTACCTTCCACTCTGTGCTCCTCGGCACAGGCCCATCTGTCCGACCCGAAGCCCCAGAATGCAGCGGAGGCCAGGGCACCACTGCCCAATGAGACATCCACCTGGGGACCCCTGCACGTGCACCTTCCTCCCCACATGCTGCCCTACGAATCCACAGCGGCCCCCAGGCCCCCTGAGCCTTAAGTAATGTGGGGTTGGGGAGCCCCGGCAGGGAGGCAGGACCCCAGAACCCACAGAGGGCCCGGCATGACCCCCGCAGCCAGCAGCAGGCAGGGCCCCACCCCCTGCAGACAAGCAGAAGAGACTGAAATGCAGTTGCAGGACAACAGGGACCTGACTTTGCCCCAGGGCAGGGACAGGTGCCCGCCTCACTCTTGCCCATCCCCCACCCCACCCCAGGGCCAGAAGACTCCCGAGAGCCCCCGTGGCCTGGGAGCAACTAGATGGGGGGGCAGAGGGCACTGGGTCTCCAAGAACAGGCCTGCCAAGGGCTCTGCTCACCACAAGCCCCCCAGCGCCCACTGGCTATGAGGGGCCTGGGGACCCTGGCCAGGTGGGGCCGAGTGTGGAGCTGGGGAGAAAGCCTGAGGCTCTCCATCTGGAACAGGACAGGCCTGCTGGGAGTGCCCTCCCCTGTGACACGGGTCTGTGGAGGACAGGAAACCTACAGCCCTACAGCAAACGTCATCTGGGTGGGCCCCTGCCTTCAGGAGGAACCCTCACCCACACACTGCATGCTAGGCAAGAAGCTACGAAGTCCACATTCTGGGGGGAATCTAAAGCTCAGAGGCAGGGAAGGGCAGTGCAGGGGGCGCACACCCCCAACCCCGCTCGCTCCCAGGGCAGGAACGTGCCGGCCAAGCTCTCTCAGAGCTGAGCTGGACCCCCCCAAACCCCGCAGCCTCAAGGGGCCAGACAGACACGGCGATGCTCTGCTCAGGGAGAGGACGCAAACACCCCCCAACTCTGCACCCGTGGGTGCGGTGGGGGCCAGGGGCAGGGGTGGCTGCCGGCGGCTGCCAGGCCATGCACTACACACTGGAAAGGAAACGCAACCACGTTTGCAGCGAGGCCTCCTCCAGAACAGGCCCCAACAAGACCGGGCACTTAAGGAATTTATGACGGCTCCCCTCTCCTGGAAACTCTTGGCCCAGGCCAGGCTACGGCAGGCAGCAGACGGGCTGGGGCAGGAGGGAGGCCTCCACAGAGACGGCGGGCGGCCAGGGCTGAAGGCGCTGGGGCCCCTGTGCTGGGCCTTTGTTTTGCTCCCCCGAAAGCCCAGAGGGGAGAGCCCCCCAGCTCCTCCCATGCACCCTCCCCACTCCCGCTGGCAGGCCCAGGGCTCACCGATGCTTCTCTTCCTCCGGATGGGCACAGGCCGCTTCTCAGGTGCATGCTTGGTGGCCCGGCCCCCGTGGGCTCTCAGACTCGCTTCCAGAGCATCCTCAGCCCCTGCAGGTAGAAAAAGGAAATGGTGACCACCCAGCCACATCCGTGTGGTGCCCCGGGCCTGTCCAGCGGCACTTCCTCCCTACCTCCCCGGGTCCCTGGGGAGAGCCGCCACTCCCAAGTGTGCAGTGAACGAAAGACTCCTAAGTGCCAAAAATCTCCGGCCAACCTCTGGGAAGCCAACATGGAGGTCCCCAACATGGTACCCCCTGCTGTGCTTTGGGGGGGGGCTGTGAGACCCATGCAAGCTGTGCGGAGGGGGCAGGTGATGTCCCCAGGTGAGGGCTGGCCCTTCTCATCCATAAGACCCAGAACTACCAGACCCGCTGCTCCCAGCCAGGCCCACGGCCCGGAAGCGACCTCAGGGATGGCACAAAAGGAGCGGCAGAAGCAGCTGCAGTGGCCTCCCGTGGCTTCCCTACTGTGTGTGCATCTCTCTCTCTCTCTCTCTTCTTACTAAACCGACTCTCCATGGAGCACCCTAATGTTTCAGGCCCGACTAGGCCGACAGCTGGACTCTGCTAGTTCCTGAAGTTAGTCCACTCAGAGGCCACAAGAAATGCAGGTGGGGAAGTAAAGGGCCAGGAATCCTGGTGCCTTGTAGAGGGGGCCAGGTGGCCAGAAGCAAAGCGTGTGGACACAGACCACGGTCCCAGGGCCAAAATTGGAACGGAACTCCCATCCCCCAGGCCTGCAACAGTGCCTGGTACACACACCACCGCCCTCACCCGCCCCAGGCCCCTCCTGGGCAGCCTAGGGCAGTCCAGGTCTCTCAGATTCCTAGAAGGGACACACGGTCCCTCCACCTGCTCCTGGGACTGACTGGCCCTGATAAGGTGGGGCACCCCCGGCTCCCCGCCTTGGCCCCAGACCCAGCTCGGGGTCTCCTTCTACCTCCCCCTCCATCCCCGGCTCCCCAGTAGATGAGCAGGAGCACCAGGTCCTGAGAAGTACACGGCACCAGCGGCCACGCAGACCTTCCCCTGGCCTGCTCAAGGGGCTCCCCCAAGTAGCTCAAGGGGCGTCTGGCCAGCAGCCTGGACCAGAGGCCCCTTCCTGGGTGCCCGGCCCGCCAGGGCCTCAGCGACGGTCCATGAACCAGCAAATCCGAAACCACCGCTCCCTTAAAATGAAAAGCGAAAACCAGGCAAAAGGTACAAACAGCAAAAGATGCATCCTTTCCGAAAACTAGAGTCTGGGAAGAACACAACTTCTCACTTAAAATGACTCAATGTTCCACTGCCACTAATTTTTCTGAGACCCAAAATAAGATCAGAACACAACTATTCATGCAAAAAGAATTTCCCATCAACCAACTGCTACAAGAAGCATTTTTTCACCAAAAAGTGACATTTATGAGTCACGTCCTGGTGGTAGCCATCTTGCCATCTTCAAACCAAAGAGCAGCTGGCCCATCCTCGGGCTCAGGACAAAATGTCCCACCGGCCACCATCTTCCCAGCCACCCGAAAGCCAGGCATCACCGCTCCATGGTGACTCGGTCCTGACATGTCCGAGGAGCAAAGACGGGACCGCAGGAGGGGCCGGGAGCCTCGTCCTGGCCGCTGGCCTGAAGGGACAGAGACCACAGCCCTGAAATCCGAACCAGCGGGTGGAAAGCTTGCAAGACGAGAGCGCTCCTCTGCCCCCTGTTCAAGATGGGTGGTCGCCGTCCACGCTGATGGGGGAGCGGCCTTCGGCCTGACACTGCTTGAGAAATGACCCAGCGGTGACTTAGCAAAGAACCCGCTGAACGAGGTCCTAAAGTCTCTCTCAGGACAGTTCATCAAGAGGGGTTTCCCTTTTGTCTTGCACGCACGAGTGTCCAAGTGACAGCTCAGGATGGGGACCAGTCCTCTTGCCTTCAGTCCTGGGGGGGCACTAACGGCCCAAGATGGGGACATTCATGTGTCCGTTTCTCAGTGACCCGCCACATGCCACCAGGCCAGGCTGCTCAGAGAACAAAGCTTCCAGGCCATCTCCCCACTGGGTGGCTGGTTTCTCAACACGCAACGCACAGGTCCCCAACTCCAGCCCCTGGTCATTCAGAGACCACGCACTGGTCTCTCCACCCAAAACCCTGCATGGAAAGTCAGCTGCCCCCAAGCTCTACGTGCACTCTGGGAACTCTCAGGCTTGGTGCTGTTCTCACTGCTGCTAGGAGAGGAAGCTCATCGCCTCCAACTTCATCTGTAAAATGGGGATGCAGCCATCTGGATCCCCCATCCAGAGTCCACCCCGAGGCCCCGGCAGGGAGGAGAGGGCCTGCGAGAAAAAACCTTTTCTGCTTCCCGGGCCTGATTAGCTCTACACCCACAAAACACCGACCTGAAGGGGCTGGTTCACCCTTGGAGTACCAAATGGGTTTCTCCACACCCCAGCTCCTTCCTCGGGGATCCCAGATAGGCCTCCAACTGGGGCCCGGAGAGCGGCTTAGTCCTCAGGTAACCGACCCCTCAGCTATTCACAACCTTCCAGAGGCAAGATCTGTTCCGGCTCTTCACTTTGGGTGGGAACAGGTGTTGCGGGAAAGAGAGCAACTCAGTCAAGGTCTGGGAGCACCCAGTGGCTGCTCCGTGGCTCAGCCCAGAGACAGTTTCCTCCCCTGCCCTGGCTTGCAGCTTCCCCGTCTTCGAGAGGGTACCAGACCAGGATGGAGACCCACTTTGGGATCTGTGTCACCAACGGCCTCCTAGGGGGAAAGCCAGGGAGTAAGAAGATCCTAGGAAACTTCCCTCTGTTCTCACCCTAGTTTCCCAGGCATGAGGAGTCCTACCCCAGAATCCTGGTCAGACCCCAAACCATGTGACAGAAGGTGGANGGGGGGGGGGGGGAGCACCGAGGGCTTTTTATAAGGGGGCAATTTGAAACCAGCCAGGGAACTAGCCGGTACATCCCGCCTTTTTGGTTTGGACCCTCCCAAAGAGGTTCTGGGCCCAAGGGCCCCCAGGTCAGGAATGCCATCAACATAACCTACCAAGCCGCAATGCAAAAAGTGTTAATGGGTGGGGGGTGGGTGGGGGCGGGGCAGCAGACACCAGAATAAGAATGGTCCCAACAGAAAGTGAATGGCCCATTTCCCGGTGGCATCCCAAAGCCGTCCCACAGGGAGGCTCCAGCCCTGCTCCGGCCTCGCTCCAAGCAAGCCAAAAAAGAAAAAAAGGACTGAATCTTCTCTGGGAGGCAGCCTCCCCACTTTCACAGATCCGCCAGGGACCAGCAGAATGTAGGCGAGTATTTTCCTCAGCTAACCAAAGCCAAATCCTTCTCCCCAGGGTTACACATCAAGGAACCAGACCAAAATCCCCCCTGGCCCAACTCTGATCTCCAAGTGAAATTCTACCCCCTTCCTGATAAGAATCAGCCAAAGGATTTCCTGGGTCACGAAACTACAGAAACCATCGGCCTTGCTAGCAAATGGTCTTGGCATGAAATGAAAATAGTTCAGGCCTCTCCACCACCATAATTAGGTACAAATTTCCAAATGACTAGACCATGTGATTTTACTTAATTCCCCCCCGCCCCCCTCTTTGAGGGTAGTCTGCAGTGAGAGGGAAATCTTCACTGAGAATTGTTCTAACCAACCTCTACTACCTTCAGTCTTCTGTCTGACGAGCCCGTTTGGGGCCTCTTTTTAACCAGACGTTAATGAGACGTACTTCTGTACCTACCCTCACACACGTGCTCCCCCACCAAGTACTAACTTGGAGCAGGACACTGCAGAGATGTGGGCCAGAAATTCTGCCCTCTAGGAAAAGGCACCCCTCCGGCCCACATGGCAACC
>LNAC01000028.1:6996251-7074667 GCA_002007465.1 Ailurus styani | reverse complement strand
CGTCTCCCCCACCTGCCTCCATCCCCACCCCCAGCCCGGTCAAAGCCCTGGCCTGGCTGTATTTTCTGTCTTCAGGGAACACTCTGAAACTCACGGCCTGCCCTGTACTGTCTCACGGCCCCACCAGATCAGGGCTCCAGGACAGGGCCCATTTGCCCCAGGACCCCGGTCGTGACAGTGTTTGTGGGATAGGCCAGGCCCCCTGCTCTAGCCCACAGTCTAGAAGCTGAGGTGGCCGGACGAGTGGCCTCAAGGACAGGCCTCTGCCGTGCGGAGCCTGAGGGGCCCCCACATGTGTCAGCCCTCTCTAGAGCTCCGTTTCCTCATCTGCAGAACTGGCTCTATGGGCTGTCGGGGGCTCTGTGTGCTGGGGACCGTGGCACCCAGCACACGCCTGGCACACATTCAGTCCCCAACACACAGCAGGGGCTGTTGGGCAGGTGGCTCTGTGTCAATGCCGCAGCCACCACGCGACCAGCGCCCCCTTGAAGGCCAAGGCCCCTCTGAGTTGTCATTGGGTCCCAGTGCCAGTGAGGCCTGGAGCACAGGCTGGCACTGGCCTGCTGAGTGACACGGAGCCACTGGCCTCACCTCCTGGTGGCCCCATGAGGTGGGCTCTGAGGTCTCCCAGCAGCGTTCCCGAGGGGCCCAGAGCCCCTCAGCTGGTTCACCCTCTCCCTGGGGGCGGTGATCAGGCCCTCCTGCTCCTCCTGCTGAAAGGATGGGTCCCCAGCTCCCCCGGGGCTACAGGGACACTGCAAAGCCAAGACCCCTATCCCCTCCCCAGCACCTCTAGGGTCCTAGGGGGTCCAGTAGTGCAACCCCCCCCCTGGTTCTGGAGCAGCAGCCCCCTGAGGGACTGAGACAGGACTGAAGGTCGCTGCACCCTAAGGCTTCAACACCCACCGGTGGGCTGCATTCTATTCCAGAAGGTTCCCGGACTCCCACAGCTCCTTCCAGAACTGAGGCCTGGAACGCCCCCTGGTCCCCACGTGGCCCAGTGGGTAGGGTGAGGCTGGGGGCCTCCAGCAGTTTGGTGGTCTGGACTCGGACCCCATCCCAAAGCCTGAGACTCCCCCATCGGTTCTTGCCACGCCTCAGATATCTGGGGACTGGCCACCGTGTGACAGGCCTGGGCAGAGTGGCCAGTAGGGCCAACAAGGGCCTCTGGGATCGGAGGTGGGGTGTGGGGGAAGTACAGAGACAAGCACTGAGGAGGGGGCACAGAGGCAGGGAGGGGGAGGATCAGGTCTGCCCAGATCTGGGGGTGGGGATACCAGGAGAGGAAGGGGTGCAGTGGGAAGGGCTGACTGTGCTGGTCTCTGACTGCAGGCTCCCTGGGACCAGTCTGGGGCTGGACTCTAAGGAGGTAAGGGGGGGTGGGGACTGGGAGCTGGAGGAGGCTGGTGACCAATGATCAGGGGCCAGGACCAGGGCGGCCGTGGAGGAGAAGAGGGAGCCCAGAGGCAGCCAGCCCCAGACTGGAATGCAGAGGGGAGCCAGGCGTGGAGGGCTGGGGGACAGCCTGGATTGGGCAAGGCTCCACTGCCCCCCGGACCCCCCTCAGCTGGCCCTTGGGCCAGCCTCCCGGGCCCTGAGACCAAGGCCTCGTGGTCCCAGAGCATCCAAAACCCAGTCCCCAGGTTGTGGCCACAGTCTCAGGCCGGGGCAACTGGGAACCCACCCCTGCGCCTCCCCCAGGCCAGATATCACTGAGATTGTCCCCAGCCACCCTCACCCCTGCACACACAACACACTGCAGACACAGGCTAATTTGGAGACTTCACACTGGAATTGTCTAAATTCGTTAAGTTTTTCCGGGCAACCTATTTAGTCTGTAGGAAAACACAGCCTGGGGCCCCAGGAGTCTCCAGGGTTGACCAGGGTACTTTCCCCTGGAAGTACGCACAATTTGCTAGGGTACATTCAGAAACAATGATGAGCCAACGACAGGCAAATTAGCACACATTTTCTTCTGACTCAGTAGCTTGGAGGAGCTATGTGGGGGCCGGGAGCCTGGAGAGGAGGTTCTAGCCCTGGCTCCGGCATCTACTGGGACCTGGCAAAGTCCCCTGTGGCTCTTGCTTGGCCTCTCTGCTGCATCTAAGGTTCCTGAGGACCCTTGACTCAGTGCTTCTGTTCATTCTGATCCAAACAGTCCCTGTAAGGCCTTTTGTATAGGCTTAGTCAATCATGCATTCATTCAACAAACATGTGTGTGGGACAGGAGGGGTGGGCAGACAGCTGGGGATCAGACCGAGAGGGCCCCTGTGTGGGGAGACACACAGCCTAGTGCAGACTGAGGAACTGGCCGGCAGCCTCAGCCACCCAGGACTACAGGGGAGCCCCTCCCAAGGCCCTGGAGAGACACAAGGCCTGGGGTCTAAGGGGACCTCTGGCTGGGTGGCTCACCCTGGGTGGCCGGTGCCCACATAGGGAGGCCGGCTGCTGAGACCCCCAGCACCAGAGGGGCGTCTGGGCCCAGCAGAGCATCCAGGATCAGGCAGGAGGATCCCTCTGCTGCTGTCCCCCCAGGTCCTTCGTTCCTGGGGCCCCCACATCGGGGAGCAGAGACCGGCCACACACGCTGGGTCCCGTCCCACGTTTCAATCTACAGAATCTGTGGTGGCCGTTGATGTCACGAGGTCTCAGACGGACACTACACGGTGACCGCAAACCACACCCAGAGGATGTGTGGGCCCGGGACGTGTCTGCTGCCTCCACAAAGCTGGGTCCCCGAGCGGCAGCTGGGCATGCTCCGGGCTGGCCCCTGGGCGGCAGTGGCTCTGTGCGCGGAGGGACGGGAGGGGGACACAGGACCAGCTGGCCTGTGTGGGGGAATGGTGCAGCTGCCCAGCATTCCAGGCCGAGCGCCGCTATGGGGTCCCCTTGCCGCCCAGAGTCTGGGCCCGTCCGTGCCTGAGGGTCTGAACGCACAGGCTCTGGGATCCACATGCTCTGTCTTGGATGTGTGCACCCTGCTGCAGTAGCTCTGAACCCACCTGACCCCGTGTCGCGGGCACATGGCTTTGCACTCTCACTCGCAGTCGAGACGGTCGAGGACCCGAGAAGAGGGTCCTTGCTGCAGACAGCGGCAGGACTTGGGGCAGATGAGATGGCACCTTAAGGGTTCTGTGCGTTCTCAAGCCCAGCGGATGCCGACACGGAACCGTCACCGGGTGGTCGGTCAGGGTTCGTGGCCCAGCACGTTCCTGAAACACACCAGCCTGATCTGTGCAGCTGTGACCATAAAAGGAACGATGGACCATGGATGCTGAGAGGGAGCTCTCCAGTGGCACAACACAGGCCTCCGTCCAAGCTAGAGCAGACCCCCCACGACGGGGAGCAGCAGAAAACCCAACGACCTTCCACGTGGCTAAAGAAGAGTTCTGCACATGGATTTTAGAATCGATGCAGGATCGGCCTCTGGGAAGCAGCTCCCACAGAAGGGTCCTGAGGGCCCTGGTGGCCCCCAGAGCATGCCGCGGTCTTGGGTTTCTGGGCCTAGATTGAGAGACTAATTGAAGGTTCTGCTGCCCTTGGAGCTTAACTTAGAACTAGACTAGCTGACCCCCACAAGAGAGGGGATGCTCTGCCTGACCGGAGGTGAGACTAGGGCAGAGAAGTGAGTCACCCACTTCCTAATTTGGTCACATCCCAGAAGGCAAGAGCCATCCAAGAGGGGAGAGCAAGGTCAGCGCGTCCGTGGTTTCCCGGAAGGGGGTGGGGCGGAGCTGCATTCTGGTGAGGCCAGGGCAGACCCCAGGGACCCCGTCTGGATCGGAGTCTCAGGGACCCAAGCACCCATGGCCTGCAGCCACCATGGGAGCCCTTGAACCAGGGCCCCAGACCCCCAAGCCAGCCCCGATGGACAGGCCACCGCTGAGGGCGAGGACACCCAGACCAGGAGTCAGCCTCTCCTGGGCGCAGCCTGGTGACCGTGGGCCCGGGAGGGAAGCGTCAGACCTCAAAGTGAGTCACCGCCGGCTGATTCAGCCACTGAACTGGGGTGAGGTGAGGCTGGGGCAGTCACAGGCGCGGGCGTCTCCCGACATGGTGTGCGGGCCGCCCAGGGTCCGCGAGCTGCTTCCTGCTGGCTAGGCTCTCATTTCACACGGGGCTGCAGGGGGCACCACCCGCACCAGATGGACAGGAAAGCTGTGGCTCAGAGGCTCACGCCCACGAGACCCACGTCAGGCAGCGCGGGATGGGGCACCTGGGGCGGCCCACGGAAAAGCCGCTGCCCCCCGACGCGTGGGCAGCAAGTGGGGCTGCTGGGCCCAGCGCAGGTCCATCCTCTGAATGCCCAGGCCGGACGGCCACAGCGGGTCTCTCTGGGGGAGCCAGGCCCCCTCCGTGGCCAGGAACAGTGTCAAAGGGGCACGGTAACCGGAAGAGGGCAGACGGGGTGGTGAACTAATGAACGGCCCGGGTGTCCGCGGCAGGCTGGGCCTCTGACTCTGGGGCCCCCTCACCCAGCCTCCCCGTGAGCCCTCCCCAGGCCAGGGAGGGGATCCTGGACCACTGTGTTCCCTTCCACATGTCGTGGCGGGGGAGTGCTCCCAGGCTATTTTAGAGAGGGGAGGGTAAGGCCCAGAGATGCCCGGGGATTGGCTCAAGGCCACACAGCAAGCGGCAGAATGGCTCTGGAGGACTCCGGGTGTGTGCAGCAAGGGGCCGGGGCCGGGCCAGGCCGTGCTGCCTGGGTGTGAGATGGGAAGACGCGGCTTGTCAACCCCACCTGCACCACCTCCTGTGCTTGGGCCGGTCTGAGGCCTCCCCTGCCTGGCTGTCCTCCCTGCTCTCCTCCCCAGTCGGGCCCAAGGTTCTGCAAGGTACACCAGGCTCCCAGCTCCTGCACCGTGTAGAGGGATGTCTGCTCCCATCCCTGGTGCCACTTGCCTCACCTGCCTTTGGCCTTCTCCCCAGCGCCCCTGAGACACCCAGCCTCTCTCTTTCCCTTGGGATCAGGACACAGGGACCCGAGCTGCCCTTTACCCGGTGCCCTCCTGCGCCCATGTTTTGCAAAACACGCGTGCGGTGCCACAAGCAGGATGTCCATGTAGATCCAGGCCACACACAAGGGGCTCCATATGCAAGCCGCTCCCTCCTCGCACCCCACCTAAGCCCGGTTCCCCTTCCACGTGTCATTTCAAGGAGGGCACGCATGCGGTATGTGGAATCCCAGAGCCCATGAGCCTCAGGCTGGCTCCTCTGCTCAGCGTGGCTCTCTGGAGATGCAGCGGGGCTGCTGCTGTATTACCAGCTGGCTCCTCCCCGTGGCCAAGCCACGTTCCGTGGCAGCCCGTAAACAGCCTACTAGAGGATGCCTGGGTAGCCTCCAGCCTGGGGCCATGTGAATAAGGCTGCTGCGAGCCTTCCCATGAGGTGCCACGTTTTCCTGGGACAAGTGCCCAACAGCGCAGCCCCTGGGCCATACAGTCGCTGGTTAGGTATGGGTTTTTATTTTTTATTAATATTTTTAAAGGTTTATTTGTTAGAGACTGCAAGCGCATGTGAGTGGGTGACTCCGTGGCCCTGGGTGTCATCACCACTTTTCCCCACGGCCCCCCGACAGGTGTGGGGAGCGGGCCCTGCAGTTGGCACAGCCCTTCGTGGCCCCTAACTGTCAGCACGTTCTTCTGTCCCCATATCTGTCAGCTTCGTGGGCTCCTGGAAGAGACATCTGCTCATGCCCCAGCTGAGTGTCCAGAGCCATTCGCTTCGTGGGCCATGTGGTTCGAAAACCTCTTCTCGTCTGCGGCTTGACGTTTCCGAGGCTGTTGCAGGACAAATGGTTTTAATTTTCAGGAATTCCATGTAATCCCATTTCCCTTTCACGGACTGCACTTTGGGCGTTCAGTCTCAGGGCAATTTTCTAGCCGGCTTGCAATCGAGGATCTTCTGTCTGCTTCTGGAAGTTTTATACTTCTGCGTTTACGTGTAAGCTGTGAGCTGTTTCGAGCTTATTTTGGTAGAAACTATGAGATCTTGGTCAAAGTTTCCCTTTTTTTCCGGCCTGGGGAAGCCAGAGGCTGAATTCCCCAACATTTCCCTCCTTCAACCAGAAGTTGGCCTTTATGTGTTTATTCAAATGTTTATCGGGGCCGACTGAGCACCCAGCCCCGCGAGGCCCCGGACTCCTGTACGCATGGGGTTCACCCCGCAGGCCTGCCCTGGCCACGCCCTGGCCCCTTCCGGAAGCTGCCTCAGGACTGTGGTGTCCACGTCAGCCCCAGGGCAGCCGGGAGGCCCGGGGCCACTAGGGACGGAGGCAGGCCTGGCCCTGGCAGCTGGGGGCCGGCGGGGGGTGGTGCGTGGCCCAGTCTACACGGCCACACTCCCCAGGCCCCTCCAGCACGGACCCGGTCCCAGCAGCTATTCCGTACCGCGCCCCTGGCACCGCCCTGGGGGCCACGATGGGCAGGAACAATCGCCCAGCTTGTTGTCTCAGACACACAAAAGTGTGCTTTCACCAGCCCTACAAGACCGCGTCTGTGCCTGCCAGGCGCCAGAGGGAACAGACCCAGGGTCCAGCTGGGGAAGACACTGCCCCGGCCCACGGTCCCTGCACTGGGCAGCAGGACCAGAGCCCACCCTCCGAGGGGGTGCCCCACCCCTGCCCCTGGCCTGGGCTTCCTGGGAGGGGGCCTGTGTTCGAAGCAGCACAGCTGGTGGTTGACCCAGGCTCCCAGACGGGCCCGGAGCTAGACTCCAATCCTGGCTCAGCCGCTGTATGAGCTTCCTCCAGCTGCTGTAACAAACTGCAGGGCCTGGGGGCTCGAAGCATCTGCCTTCCTTCTGGGTCCCCCGGTGCCGCTGTGCCCACATCGGGAAATGGGCTCTGGGGATCGTGGAAGGGTGCTGGTCCACAGGGCCAGCCGGGCCCAGTCTTGCAGATGGGCAGGGGAGGGCTGGTGGGGAGCAGCCACCATCTCCAGCCTCCAGGTTCTCATCTGCAAAACGGGACCTCAGAGTGCAATGTGGCCTCTCTGCCCGCGGTGGTCTGGATACCACCCCTGTGCAAGGATGTTGGAGGTACCCAGGGCCCTTGGCACGGCTCAGGGTTCCACTTCTCATGGGGTGTCTGGCCACCAACAGCCCTGGCAGTAGCCAGCGTGACCCAGTGGCGAGAGCCCTGCCCCTGGGGTCACCCACAGGTTCTGTGACCCCTGCTTCCCTGCAAGTGTGACCATTTCTAATGAACAGTGTGGTTCAAAGCGACTTCTAGGACGAGGTCCTAAGAGTAACTACCTGCTTCCTCGGTCCCTTGGGCCACTTGCTAGGGGAAGCCAGATGCCACGTCACGAAGACATGGGGAAGCCCAGGCGGCCATGGGAGCCATCCTGTGTCCAAACCGAGGCCTTCTGCCCACAGCAGGGACGGTACTGGGAGGCGGCCCCAGGGGATGCAGACCCAGCCCCCTGGCCTCCGCCTCTCTAGGGACCCAGGCCAGAACCGCCCAGCTAAGCTGCTCCCCACAGCCTGCCCTGCACATGGAGAAGGCCACCCGGCAGGCACATGATGGCTGGGCCTGCCAAATTTGGGGAATGTTACATGGCGAGAGGTAAGAGAGAGGCTCCAGGCACCAATCCCAGTTCTGACTCCCTGAAGTGGGTTCCTTGACACCCACCAGCACTCCTCCTAGAGTCTTCCCCCTAGTCTTTCTTGCTGTCCCTCACAAGCCCAGCCCAACAGGCCAGGATCCTCCCGGGTCAGGTGCCTGGGCCCCCGCCCCCTTCCTTCTGACACTCTGACACTCCAACCAGGACCTTCCCAGCTGAGCCACAGGATGCCCAAGTGAAGACTGTTGGCAGATCTCTGATGGATTTAGAAGGATAACTGTTATTTACATGTACGTCCCTTCCGGCTCCATGTGGAACTTTAACAGAAGCGATGGAGGAGGCCGCAGACAATGACAGTGTGAGTCCGGGGCTGTGGATGGCCACCACACAGAGAGGGTGGATTCTCACACTTGCTTTGTTTTCACCGGCTCCAGGAGAATCCGCACTCACACAGATAGGATCCAAGGGCCTGGGAGGAGGCGCCCCCCAGGTCTGCACAGAACCTGCCGTCTGCCAGCCACCATGGGGTACAGGAAACATGCCCAGGGAGAAGGGGTTCGCGATATGTGCACCAACACCAAAGACGCAGTTCCCGGCACGTGGCGTCTCTTATCCACCTTTTCTATACTGGTAAGAAGCTCAAAGTACAAGTGACAATGTTTTCAATACACTGAGTTACATAAGCTATATTAGTGTTATTGCTATTTTTAAGTGGGCTCCAAGCCCAGTGAGAAGCCCAATGCGGGCCTTGAACCCACGACCCTGAGATCAAGGCCTGAGCTGGACGCGTAACCGACTGAGCCACCTAGGGGCCCCTAAATAAAATCTATCATTAAAATGAACTTCTTTATAGAGACAGAAAGCCGACAGTGGGGCTGGGGAAGCAGGTGGGGGTCACTGTGTCACGGGGACACTAAGCGGGGATGGAACGTTCTGGAGTCAGCGGTGATGGTTACCAACATGCTTAATGCCACTGGACCGTACGTTTAAAAACGGTGAAAATGCTAGACTCTATGTTATGTCTATTTTAGCACAAAAACCCTGAATCCCCCCTGGTTTTACTCCTGTTTTTGCAGTGGTACTAGAACGCTCAGAATGACATACTTGGCTTCCGTTACATTTCTATCATGCCGTGCTTTGAAGTGTGAAGGTTTTTTATTGTTCAAATAGATACTTTGATAAGAAATTTGAGCGGAGTATGTGTTGAATTCCTAAGACAGAGCAGAGAAACAGTGTGAAGACCGTGGCCAGTCCCAGGCCCCCGCCTCTCTCATGTGGCTTCCTGCAGCCTGTTCTGAGCATCCAGGACCACACGACCTGGACAGCCGGTGGCCAGATGGCCCTGTGGCCCCGAGTCCATGGGAGGAGCCCAGAAACCTCAGATGGCCAGTGCCTGCAGTCCTTTGGGAAGCTCCTGGGGGTGGTGGGACTGAAGAGCAGGCTAGCCAGCCCTGCACAGGGTCCAGGAGAGCCTCCCGGGAAAGACCACATGCTCTCACACGGGGACCACCACCCGGTGAGCCCTCCTGAGTACGCTCCTCCAAACCTCATCTCTGGCCAGACCTCGTGTGGATGGGGTCTCACTATAACCCCCAAAAGGGATCACAGTTCTGAGCTGAGAGCCACACCTCTTACCAACATCCTTGGTGTGTGGAGACCCTTCTCCACCCAGCACCTCTTACCAGCCTAAGGGATAACTTCAGGGAAGGTGCACTCAGGGCTCTCCCCGTCCTGGGACCAACTGCTGCCTGGCCCAGCAGCAGTGACCTTCCTTGGATCATTCCTCGTTCTGGAATTCCCACATGGCCAGAGCAGGGCAGACTGACCTGCATGGGGGCTGGCGTCCCTGTTCCTGGCTTGGCAGTGTCTTTCCCAAGGAGCCTGGCCCCTGTCCAGCCATGAGAAAAGGCGCTTGGCTGCCGGCCGCCCCGCTCCCACGGGCCCTTCCCAGCCCCACAGCAAGGCTAGAGCCGGGACCCACCGCTGGCAGTCCCAAACAATGGGGCTGCACGTGTGCCCCTGTTTTGCTCCAGGGNGGGGGGGGGGGGGGGGGGGGGGGGGGGGGGGGGGGGGGGGGGGGGGGGGGGGGGGGTAGGCTCCACCCAGAACCATGGCTTCCAAAGTCTGGACATGAGGACGGAGTCGTGTGGGCTCCCCGTCATCACCCCGTCCCCCTGGCTGAGAAACTTGGGCCCACCCAAAGTACCCGAGGTGGGCAAGGGGCCCGTTTCCTTCCCCATGGCGCCCGGCCCTCTGCACCCCCAGGACAACATAGCAAGCTCTTGGTAATGGAATGGAGCGCAGAGATACCCATGCTGACAGAGGAGACAGCCCCACTCAGCCGACAGGTGGGATAAACACGACGTGGTCCACACAGTGGGTGTCATTCAGCCACGCAGCTGTCCCCGTGGGGATGAGCCCTGAGGACACGAGCCAGACACAGAAGGACACACACGGGGGTCCCACTCCCATGAGGTCCCGGAGTCATCAGACTCACAGACTCAGAGAGCAGACGGCGGGGCCAGGGCTGGGGGAGGGGGTGGGGGCCCAAGTGTCCATGGGTCACGGGGACAAGGTCTCCATGTGTGGGGATGGAACGTTCTGGAGACAGACGGGAGGATGTCTGCACAGCAGTGTGAATGTGCTCGCTGCCCATCAACTGGATGCTGAGAAACGGTTAAAGTGGTTAGTTTTTTGTCGTGTGTATTTTACCACAATAAAAACAAAACGCTACCCTGTGAAGGATTTCAGACCAAGAGCCCAAGCCGAGAGGAGATACTTCATTGCACATTTAATACCACATGCAGCATTCAGAACATCGCGATGAATCAGGTGGGCTCACGCATCACAGAAACTCCGTGGGCAGAGCAGGGCTAGCGGGGGGGCGGGGGGAGGGGTCCCGGGACTGGCAGCCTTCCGGACGTGCACAGGAGAGCAAAATTGGGGTAACTGTGCCGTCTCATTCGTGGCTCCGGGAGGCTCTGTGCCGCCCCCAGGCCTCTCTCGCTCGTGGGTGCCTGGACGGAAAGCACAGCTATGGGACGCTCAGTGGATGGTGGCCTTGGGAGTGTGGGGCCTGGGGCTGTTTGCTACTCTGCCTGCTGTAGGGGGGGTGGGGCCTCGTCCACACTGTCTCCCAGGGCAAGCGCGGAGTTCAGTGCGGCAGGGCTGGGCAACTCAGAAGGGGCCCCTGGCTCTGGCATTATCCAGCATGTGTCTAGAAGACTCATCCCCTCCCTCAGAAGGGCACCAAGAAGCTGCTTTGCAACAGGTTGCAGTGCAGACATCATCCTGGCCCCCCTGACTCCAGGAGAACAGTGCTCCCGGGATGGTGGGGCCTCTCTGGCTCCTGGCATGTCAGGCCGCCCCAGGGGCACTTCCCAGGGAAGGCGAGGGCACATGCCACTCGACCACATCCTCCGCTAAGGGTTCCTGTGAGCCTGGGTCCGGGGGCAGGGGAGGGTCCAGAGGCTCTCATGCCTGGGGCCTTCTCTCCCTCACACTGACTTCCCCTGGAAGCCGGAGGTCCCTCTGGGACACCCCCTGGAGGTCACCGCACCACACTCAGGACTGCAGCCCTGATCACATGAGCTTCAGCCCACCCGGGGCCAGCCTGGGCTCACGGCTGGCCCCTTGGCCACCGGGGGCAGGCTGGCCCCTGTGTGCCCAGAGGCTGGGGTCCAAGAAGATGAGCCCATGGGCTGGACACGGGGAGGGACATGGGGAGGGGCTGCCCGCATCTCCTCGGCCTCGGGGTCTCGGGGGACCTTTGTTTCTGAAGCGCACAGGGTGACTGTTTTATTCCAAACAGGAGCCCGAAGGGAGGGGCGGCCCCGCGTGGCCGGGGCGCCTGCCCCCCGCAGCCCGCGGACACAGACGAGCACGCCGAACACGAAAGCCGGGCCACAGGGCTGCAGGGCTCAGACGGTGAGGGAGATGAAGCTGTTGTAGCGCTGGATGTTCCTCTTGAGGATCTCGGAGCAGGGGCCCAGCACACGCTCGAAGC
Source organism: Ailurus styani (assembly GCA_002007465.1). NCBI lineage: Eukaryota > Metazoa > Chordata > Mammalia > Carnivora > Ailuridae > Ailurus > Ailurus styani. The sequence goes on along the minus strand of LNAC01000028.1, from coordinate 7,063,096 downwards.
GGGGCCGGTCCAGCTTGACGCACTTGAGGGGCCCCCGGGCCACCACGGTGGCCGCCCGGGGCCGGTTCAGCAGCAGCGCGATCTCCCCTGGGGTGCAGGAGGGTGGTCAGGGGTGCAGGGCTGCCCACACGGCTCAGTCCCACTGGGTTCCATGTCCGTCCCGGGGAGCATCGGGGTGGCCTGGCACTGACACGTGGTTCCCTGTCCATCTGCCACCACCCCACGAGGCGTGTTGCCCGGCCCCCCGCAGGGACTTGAGGGGCCAGGGGCTCAAGGTCATGCCCTCCTGGGGGCAGCCGCGTCCAGAACACACCCATCAAGGGCACCTCAGCCTGCCCCCCGCACGCCCCCCGCAGCTCTCCACCTCAGCGCCCTTCCAGGGACCCCCCCAGCGAGACTCACACCCTGTGAGGGCGGGGACTCCAGACTCACCAAAGTAGTCGGAGGGCCCCAGGCGCCCCACCTCCACGTACTCCTCGTTAGGGGACCGGCGCTGGAGGACGGAGGCTGTGCCCTGCAGATGCCAAGGGGACAAGTGAGGCTCAGCGGCTGGACAGTGGGCATGGGTGGGGGAGGGGAGGATGGCCTGAGGTCACCCAGCAGGGGGTGAGGTCACCCTTGAGGGGGGGTCATACCCAGCAGGGGGTCATAGTTGAGGAGGTCACCCAGCAGGGGGTGGTCACATGGGTGAGGGGGTCACACCCAGCGGGGGGTCACAGGTAAGGAAGTCAGAGGTGAGGTCATAAGTAGGGGCCACGGGTGAGAGGTCACCCAGCGAGGGGGCATGCCCAAATCTCCCTCCTGCCAGCTTCCATCCATGTGGCCTCCCTTCTAAGGCAAATTCAGGGTTCTCCTCCTTGGGGACAGAAGGGTGTGGGGTGCGAACCGCCCTGGGGTCTGGCCAAGGGCGTGAGGCCGCCGCAGGCCATACAGTGGAGGGGAGGATCTTGGAGCTGACCTTGGGCTAGCTCTCAAGGACATGGCTCTCCCACCAGATGGGCGTGGCCTCAGGTCCCCGCTCCCAGTGAGCTGTGTGGCTCCCTCCCGACCCCCAGACAGGGGTGTCTGCATGCCAGCTCAATGATTAACGCAGGCCTTAGAGGCCAGCACGGGGCGCCCGGAACGCATCACAGCCCAAGTCTCCCGCTCTGGGGGTTTGGGGGGGGGCCTGCTGCCTCATACCCGGGCAGGAACGGGCAGAAGCTCTGGTGCTAGGCAGTTCTGGCCCCAGGGCCCCTTCGCCTGCCAAGCCCCTCAGGCTGGGCCCTTGTTTGGAGGACCCAGACACCAGGCTTGTCCACACCTTCTTAATTCTACACCGGTCAGCGGCTGGCCCCGCCGGGAAGACTGAAAGGGAGACTTTATAAATGGCCTGGAGCACTCAGTCAGAGCTCAAAACCAACCCTGCAAAGGGGTGTCAATATACGGCATCCCTCCCACAGCCTCCCGAACACGGAACACTGGAGCCGCCGGGAGGGGCCGCCTGCTTCCCCAGGGCTGGCAAGGGGACTGGGCCCGGAGGATGCGCACCCCCACCCCCACCCCGCCGCTGCCCTCTGCCTCATACCCACAGCTCTGCAGCCCAGCACCCTGATGCCCTTGCCGGATGAACAAATGTGATCTTGCTCCAAGGTGGGCTCAGTTCTCTGGCTCACTGTCTCTGGCCAGCCATGTGCAGGTTAATGAGTAACTCCTGCCTCTCCACGGTCCATGGGGGGAGATGCTGTCAGAGACCCAGCCGGTACAGCCAAGCCTGCAATCTCCGGGCACCCACTGGCAGCCCCTCCAGCTGGATTTCCCGCGCTCGCCCCCGATGCGGCCATGGGGCCACTCAGCTCATGGGTGTCTAGGGTGTTTACGAAGCTAGCTGATGGATGGCACCAGACATCTAAACAGCCAAGCCACGCTGCCACCCCCCAGGAGTTGGGGTTGGCAGGGGGCCTGGAGAACACAGGCCCCCTCCCTGAGCCCCCGGGAGGAATGGAGCCCTGGGCCACCATCCACGCTGCGGGCTACGGCTGAGGGGGCAGGCGGCTCTGACGTCATGAGCCTCGGTCTTCCCGCAGAGGGACGGGGAGCAGGTCACCGGAATACCGCGTGCGGTTGCTGTGCGCAGGGCCGCGGTGACAGGCATTATTTTTCTCAATAACCCGTTGTGCCGACCTAATTCTCTTTCACATTTACATCCTTTAACTCGTGATGCACATAATCTACATGCCTTTCATTCCCGTTTTAGACAACTTTCCACTTTACAATGGGATTGTTTTCTTCTTCCAAAACCCCAGGCATGGAACTGCAGGCCTCTGGTGTGCAGAATGACTCGGGGACACTCCAGGCCTACAGAGGCTCTGAATCCCCCAACATCGGCAAACCCCAGCGGAGGGGCCTGAGGTCACCTATGGGTGACCTGTGAGGCCTCAGAACCAGAAGCCTGGGGGCAAAGCCTGGGGACTGGCTGATTCAACCGCCAAGACGTGGGTCAGGGACCTGGGCTCATTCCTACCTCCTGCTCCGGTGACCGCAGTCACTCCTCATGGCACAGCAGCTGCCACACTTCCAGGAGTCACCTAATGTCTTCCCGTGCCATCAGCAGGAAGAGAACCCACTTCTTCCTCCTGCAGCTCTCCTATCAGCAGGGAAAACTTCTAGAAGCTTCTGGCAACCTTTCCTCACGCTGCATTGACCCAAGCAGGTCAGACGCTCACAGAGCCTCCAATACGGGGAGCACACACCCTCTGCCCACAGGCCCTCGAAGGACGTGCACACTCCTGCACGCTGGTGTCCCCATCCCAGCCAGACGGCCACCAGACTTCGAGCAAATAAAGCGCCCAAGGGAGAGCCCTCAGCAACACAGGGTAGGGAATAGTGCCATCGGTCATGGGCCACAGCCCCAGGCCTCCTGTGTGGGGAGACGTGACCGTGACCTCGCTCTCACAGACAGACGCCCTCTGCGTGGCTGAGACGCCGGCTGCCAGCAGCCAGTGCGGTGGGGGCACCAGGTGGAAGGGCCGCATGGAACAGCCTCGCAGCCCGGGATGCACGCGCACAAGACGCCGCTGTTCTGTTTTGGGGCCCGTCTCCCCGACCCCTACACCACCCCCCAGCGCCCAGCACAGGACTGTTGAGGACAGCTCTGTCTGCCCAGCGCAGGCCCAACCCTGGAAGGCACAGACCTCCACCCAGTGAGCGCGGTTCCCACGACACCACAGGCCCCGGTCCTGGAAATAACCGTCCCGCCCCAGCTCCGCTTCCCAGCCTGCCGCGAGGGCAGCAGAGACACACACCCTCGCGGGACTGCGAGCTGGAACGTTCCGGGCTGGAAAAACACGCTTGCCAGAACTCCAGATCATGTTCCCCAAATTTCTCACTCAGTGATTCTAACCCTGGTCTGAAAATAAACCAGGTCACACGGAACACGGCCTGGGGGGACGTAGGAGCCACGCGTTAGCACCAGCAACCGGGGGTGGGGACTGTAAATGACCTGTTTCCTTCAGCATTTGATTTTTAAAAGCCTCCTATGAAAAAAAATTTTTTTAAATAAAATAAAATACAATAAAAATAAAAAGTCTCCTATGAAAGCACAACCATAAGCCTCGTTTTGGTTTCCTACAACGGGCAGGGACGGCTTCGTGAGAAAGACGCAGTGGCATCGGTGGCAGAGAGCAGAGGGACCAGCGGTGACCCCGAGCTTTGGGCTAAGAGGCCCCCTGACTGGTCAGCCGGGGGGGCGGCCCCCAGGGGGCATGCCTGGCCCCGGCCTGCGCTCCGCACCCATGCTGTGCATGCAGCGGGGACCCTTGCTACACCCCCCCTTATTCGTTCTCCAGGGCATGCCTCTTGGAGCCCGGCCTGGAGGGATGGCAGGGGCCATCGAGTCAATGGCAGCTGCGGGCTGGGGCGGTCGTCCCAGTGCCTGCTGGCCCTGACAGCCTCCCGTCCAGGCTCAGGAGGGACAGCGTCCATCAGACCCCGCGCAGGCCCGTGAGCGACTGAGCGCCAGCTCTGTGGCTCCTCCTGCATCAGCCGTGTGGGCAGTGCTGGAGTTTCTAATGGGACCCGTCGTCATGACAGACAGCAGTGTGTCCCGGCGTTGGGCCCATCGAGGGCCTCCTCTGTCCATTCTGAGGAGCTGGACCCTTGTTGCTGCCCAAGTGAGGGTCCGGCTCCCCGCAGCACGGCCAAAAGACTCGGCAGAGGGCGTCACACGCGTGTGGGCTAACCATGCTGGGCCACACACTGGTCCATGCTCAGGCTGGAGTTCGGCAGATCCTCTGTGAGGCCGGGGCCTGGGCCAGGGTGGATGGCATAGCCACGTGGGCTCCAGGGCCTGGGCTCCAAGGAGGGGGCAGGGAGCACCGGAGGAGGGGGGCACCACCGGCCCTGCGTGGGGAGGGTTCCTTGTCCAAATGGTCTCATTCCCCCAGAAGTCAGGCAGCACCTGTGACAAGCTCAGGAAAGTGGCTGGCGACCCAGGCTCCAAGGGGCAGGGGCAGCGTCTGGGAGACAAGCAGGCAGCAGGGCTGGGGGAGCGAGCAGGGGTCCGTGCATCACGGGACAGGGTCTCCATGGGGAGGATGGAACATTCTGGAGCCGGGTGGGGGAACGGTGCCCCTGAACTGGACGCTGAGAAATAGCCACAATGGCAAGTCATACACTATGCATTTTACCACAATTTAGAGAAATAGACATTGTTTCAAGGAGGGCCCGGCCCTGGGAGGCCCCGCCCCGAGCCTCTGCCTGGACTTGGGCTCTCCTGTCCCTGCACGGTTGGGGTCATGCCCTGGGGTCCCCACATGGTCCCCACCCACCTCCACGCTCTGTCTCAAGCATCTTGTGGGCGGGGGGCCTTGTGCTCGTCCCTGGGAAGCTGCTCACAGCTGCGGACCAGCATCCGGCTGCCACAGCAGAGGGACGCACCGGGGACACTCATCTTGCAGCCCACTGCTGGCGTCCCGACTTCCAGGGGGCAGGGCCTGCAAGCCCTGCGTCCCTGGGGGGCCCTGGCTCCAAGATGGAGGACCCGACACCCCCAGAACCTGACTCGTCCCGAACGGTGCATCTGTTGGTGTTTGCCCGTCTTCACAGCAGTGGTATGCGTGCTGCTCGGCCCTCCTCCCGCGGGGCTGGGGACCGGCGGGACCATGCAGGACCCCATGGCCAGCACGCACACGGCACGCGGCCCCACTGGGGAACATCAGCAGGCCTGCGGGCACATGCAGAAGCAACAGACAAGATCTGGAAATGCAGGCCCCCAGGGTGCCTCTAGGCTTGGGGGGCGTGCTCTCCATGTGGGGAAAACACCCTAAGACTGTCAGGCTTCAGACACCAACAGCAGACCCAGCAGGAACCCATCAAGGGGCAGGTGCTTGTCAGGAACACCCACGAGTAGCTGTGGGGACAGAGGTGGGGGATGACGCCTTCCTGAAGACCCTTGCACATCACTGGCCTTATTCCAGTAAGTGACACTGTCATTGCATGGTTTTGTAACTTGGGTTGTTTTTTAGAAAATGCTCGTCTGAGCTCCGGCCTGGGATTCTTTGTCCACAGAATAGTCTGGGGACAGCCGGTGCCAAGGCCCCAGTCACACGGATGTGCACTTAGTCTGCCCTCCAGCCCGTGTGCCAAGGTCATTCCAGAGCCCAGAGCGCCTGGCCTGCCCAGGTCCTCCCCAAGGGGCCAGCATGGCCGTGCCTGGTCGGAGGCCATCGGGCGACGAGGTGGAGATGCATCAGAGCCCGGGAGCCCCTCGAGCCCCTGCGACCCTCTCAGGGCCGCCCGGACGGAGCCCTTCCTGGGGTCAGAGCGGCCCAAGCGGTCATCCTGGAGGGATGTCCAGGCACCGAGCAGACAGCGGTGTGGGCGGAAGCAAACCCATCAGATGGAGACATCAGGCTCCCTGGCATTTACCCGAAGGGCCAGGACAAAGACTTACATCCACACAAAACCCACACAGAGATGCCCACACACTTCATCCGTGACCAGCACGGTGCCCCCGAGCAGGTGAGTGGCCCCCATGCTCCATGCAGATGGTGGGCCGTGAATCTGCACGCTGATTAGAGAGACCCACCTGAACAACACAGCGTAGGACCCCAGTGGCCTGGCACTCTGGGAAAGCAGAGCTGTGCACACAGGAGAGAAGGGCCGGCCGCAGGGGCTTGGGGGCAGAGGGATGGACAGAGGGACGCGGGGGACTTTCAGGGCCATGAACACTGGGGGACACTGTGCCCATGATACCGGTCATCACTGTCCAGACCCACAGAACGCACACCCACCCAGAGGGACCCTGGTGCCAACTGTGGTCTCTGGGTGATGACGACGCATCTGCGCGGGGTTGACTGTGACAGGTACATCATCTGGGGGACACGGATCATGGGGCAGCCTTTGGGGGGAGTGGGGGGTATGGGAAATCGGGGCTCCTTCCACTCAATTGTGCTGTGAACCTCAACCTGCCCTAAAATATGCAGTCTTACAAGTCAGGGTGTAAGAACTTCTCTGAAAACCCTGTTGTCTCTCCTTTTGGGGACCGGGGCCGACAGGCCAGGAAACACCTGTGACCTCAGGCCGCCCCCACCGGGCCCGCAGGACAAAGGTCTGGGCGCTAAGAGTGGGCACCAACTCAGGGCCCAGGTGCTCTGGAAACGGGCTTCCCCCAGTTCAGCCTAGAGGGAGAGCTGTGATCTTTCTGCTAGAGAAGCTTTGCCGGGTCAGCCATCCTTCACCACCAACCTGCAGCCTCTGTCTGGACACACACCCTTTATCCATCTCCTCCGTCTGGACCTGAGGCCCCAGCCCCAACCTGCACCTTCCCTGGCGGTGGGGGCATCCTGCTACCCCCAGGACCATACTACCACCTACGGCCACCTCCAGGGACCCCTGCTTTGGCCTGGGACCCCAAGCGAGTATGTGCCAAGTCCATAGGTTGATTTCCCTCCTCCCCAAGTAAATACTTACCTGCCAGTGCCTGCCGCCCACCCCCCCAGCCGGGCATAGTGAGGGCCGAGTCACAAATGACCCCAGGCAAAGAAGAGCACACCCAGAGTGGGGCGACCCCTTCCTGCTCCCTGAGATCCTGGTGAAACTGCACATCCACCGACGGGGTCCACAGGTCTCACCAGCCAACGGAGCAAGGCCCCGGCCAGAAGGTGGTCTGGGGAGCCATGGCAGTGCCATTGGTTCAGCACTGTGGATATTCACAAAATTAATTTGCTAAGAGGGCAGATAAGCCAAATCTGGAGTTTCCATGGCAACACCTCCCTGGCCGCCAGCTGGTGTAGGACCGAGCGGGAAGCTCTCTGTAGGAATTTTATGGGAACCAGCTGCCCTCACAGCCCCCCCCCACCCTCCACCCCTGCCCCAGCCCCATAGGGGTCCCTGTGGGCGTGCAAAGTGGAGCCACGTGGCCAAGCCCCGCCCACATCCTTGTCCGGTTTCCTGGAGCGCGGGAACCAGGAGGTAGGTCCTGGCGCAGACACTCTGTCCTCTCTCTGCCCCGACGCCCTCTCCCTGGGGAGGCCCCAGCCGGTCTCACCCCACAGGCTGCTGCAGGTCCCAGCCCCGGAAGACCTGGGTCCGTGCTCCATGTCCATCAGCCGGGTTTACAGGGCAAGGGTCTCACTCAACTGCTGGGAACGTTTCTCTGGGCTCTGGGGATCCACTATTGAGGGGATTCAGACACAGCCGATTTGCAGAGCTGGGAGACAGGGAGACAGCCTCCCCCAGGAGGGGCCCTGCCCCACAGAGACACCCCCCTGCCAGGCTTAGCTGAGCCCGGGGGTCCTGTAGCTATGCTCAGCCTTCCACGCTGGGCTCCCACCCACCAGCAGGTGTTCATGACTAAGTGTCTGTGTGTGGGTCCACAGCTGCACATGGCAGGGGGTCTCTGCCAGGCTCAGCCACACCTGGGGGAACCCATGGGGAAGACTGTCACAAAGAAGCAAACTTGAGACCCTTCTGCCAAAACAGAGCACACTCAGCTGGGCAGCAGGGTAAGCAGACAAGGGGCCCGGCCCCCATTGCTGCTCTGAGGAAAGTAGGACGGGCAGCGCCAAGCCAGCCAGCCCCACGGAAGCCCTAGCCCGTGTCCTGCAGCCCCCGCTCCTCACAGCAGCTGCGTCAGTAGGCGCCCGGAGCCCAGACCTGGGCCTCGAGGCCCTATTCACCCACATGCACAGAGGCTGGACTGTTCTGGAAAAGCCAAGACGCAGGGGCTTCAGTCAGGGTTCTGCAGAGAAACCCCCAATGGGGCGCCTGGGTGGCTCAGTGGGTTAATGCCCCTGCTTTCGGCTCAGGTCATGATCTCAGCGTCCTGGGATCGAGGCCCGCATCGGGCTCTCTGCTCAGCAGGGAGCCTGCTTCCTCCTCTCCCTGTCTCTCTGCCTGCCTCTCTGCCTACTTGTAATCTCTNCCTGTTTGTAAAAAAAAAAAAAAAAAAAAAAAAAAAAAAAAAAAAAAAAAAAAAAAAAAAAAAGAAACCCCCAATGGGATGTGTGTGTGGCCAGAGGCTCACCTTACAGAATTCGTGTGCACGACAGTGGGGACCACAAGCCCAAATCTGCAGGGCCAGTGGCTGGCAGGGAGTGTCTCTTCTTGGGGGGCCTCTGTCTTCTTTCTCTTAAGGAAAGCCTTCAACTGATCGGATGAGGCCCACCCACACCACGGAAGGCCCGCCCCTTCCCCCAATATCAGTTGATGTCATCTGAACCTCTGTGGAAACACCTAGACTGGTGTTGAGCAAACATCTGACATCTGGGGACCATGGCTTGGCCAAATTGACCCATAAAATTAACCCTCCTGGCAGGGACCCACAGGGCCTGGGCCCCTTTCCTGCCTTCTCCACGGGTCAGGGGGTCACACCATGAGGTGGAACCCACAGGCGTCCCAGGAACTGGGGGTTAACACATTACAGCATGCACGTGTGCCCTTAGCTGAATGAAAAGAGGACAATTCAAACCAGAGCAGTCACGCACCCAGACACCTCCTACAAAGTCTCCTGGAAGAACACAGGCTGTCCTCACGGCACTGCCCCCCGCGTGTGCCGTGGGGGTCTCTGCTCCTGTGGAAACATCAGCTACAGAACGGTCACCGGGGTCCCCAGAACTATCCAACCAAGGAGACAGCGTCCAGAGGAAAGTGCTCCCTCTACAAACCCACAACCAGCACTACCTTCTGCTTTGTTCTAGAACGTTCTTGGTCAACTCCCGGGCGACTAAACCAGGGACCACATGGGCGGCCTCCTGAGCCCGTGGTGACACCCCCAGGGGACAGGCGTCCCCCAGCCCGATGTGCGGCCCCCCCAGGCAGCTCACTGGGCACCACAGGGGAGCAGGGGTGGTGGACCTGACCTGTGTGTCTGGCAGGTGTGGCCAGGGGGCCGCTTCTGGCCACACAGCAAACCACAGCAAGCCTCTGATGCCTGCAAACCCCAGGGTCCCATGTGACCTACCCGACCTGGTTGATCACAGGAAAAGGGGAAAAAAATCCTAGTTGCCAAGGAGACCACTTCAAATACGTTTCTGGGAGCGTCGGATTACATTCCAGAGCCGCACACCTGCCCCTGATGTGTGCAAGCCCCACCCCCGTCCACGGGGAGGACCCGGTCCTGGACGGAGCCGGGGCGGTCGCCATCCCCCCAGCGCTCTGCCCCGCACCACCCACTGGCTTGCCCCCGGCACCCAGGGATGAGCAGCAGGGACGCCCGAGGCACCAGCACGACCCCGGGAAGTCCCTCCCCAGCATCCCCTGTAGGCGGCGGAGAGAGAAGAAATAAACTCAGGAAGCAGCACTCACTCTTTTCCGTGCTGCAAACGAGAACGAGGTGTGCTGGGACCCTCTGCTGCGCCCACGCACCTGCGCACATGCACACGCACACACGCGCACGCACGCATACGCAGCAGACGCCTGGCACGCGGGAGCACAGAGCGGGATCCTGACCAGCAGGGTGCGCGGCTGACACTGGCGAGCTGTGCAGCCCTGCCTGTGACCCCGCCCCCCCCCCAGGAAGGGGAAGGGGCTCTGAGCACTGAGCAGACCACCCCTGGGGCCTCGGCACTCACACAGCACCTCCTGGGGCTGGACTGCGTCCGCTCACGTCATGCGGAGGAACACACTTGGTGACAGCTCCCTTCCCCGGCGTCCTGTGAGGGCCCCTGCTGATCGGCGCCTCTCACACGGGTGTCACGCTTTTCTACCCGTGGCTTTGGACCCAGCGGGGCAGCAGTCTTGGTCCAGAGCAAACAATGAACAGTTGTCTGGGCCGGCCGGAGTGACCCCCCCGGCTTGGAGACCACAAGCACTGAGGCCAACAACCCCAAATCCCGCAGGACCCACCGAGCAGGCTCAAGGGCCAGGTGGGGACCAAGGCTAACGGGGCCCTTTCCCACTCCCAGGGGCCCAACCCTCAGGTCTGCTGGTTGTGGCCAGAGAGGAATGCAGGTCCAAGGTGGTCGAGTACCAGGTTTTTAAAGGGAAGAGATCCAGATAGTTATGGGAAATGTCTTGATTTTTAAATACTGACAATTAATTCAAACATTTAAAAAAAATACCATACAGGCCAACACAAACACGTCTCTGAGCCAAATTGGCCCCGTGGGCACAACCTTCTTATTAATGAAGTTAAACCTAGAGCAGAAAAGGATTTGTGCTTTACAGCCGGTATCACGGCCTCCCCTCGGCCCCTGGTCATCAGAGCCGCCCCAGGCTGGCCCCACGCGGGCATCACTCATGGTGACAACTGAGGATGACAGGCAGCTCTGGGGCTCAGTGACTTAGAGTCACCGTCTGTCCCCTTCCGCGGGGCTTGGGGCCTGGCTGGGTGCCCTCCCTCGGGGGTCTCCATGGATGCAGGTGGGTGGCAGCTGGGGTTGCTTGTGTGGAGACGCGGAGCGCTGGACGTGCAAAGGGGGGGTCAAGTGGCCGCTGACTCGGAGCTCCGGGCCCCAAGGACGAGGGTCATAAAGCCCCCCATGACCAGCCTGGGTGCGCCACGCACAGGCTGCCATGTCCCCGGGGTCCGGCGAGTTGCCAAGGCCCTCCCGTGAATCAGACCCCACCTGCCCAAGAGGGCAGCAAGGACCCTGCGGTCGGTCACATCTAATGCAGATTCAGGGAACGGGGTGACCAACGGAACCCCCTCCACCTCCACACAAGGCTCATGCTCTTAACCACGAAACGCCAGGCCCACACAGACACAGAGTGTCACGTCCGAGGCCACAGGGGAGATGTAAGACCCCCCGGGGCACAGGGGCCAGGCACATGCCTCCGCCGAGAGGCAGCACCCCCTGCCCGTTTGTCCACCCGTTAGCAGGTCGAGCTTTCTGCAGAGGCCCCTGCTGCCCTCCTGGACATGTAGGAGGACCGCGCAGGATAAAAACGGGGCCTCCCCGCCCAACCTTGCAGCAAAAGTCTCGGGAACGTCGCCTCCAGGAGCAAAGACGAGCGCCTGGCCGGCCTTCCGCCCCGACGACCACGTTCAGCATGCATCCTGCCTGGGGTTTAGTTGTTCCTCCTTCCTTCCTTCTCCCTCTTCAAGGAAATGTGTGGAGCAGGCCTCCTGCCCTAAGGACCTCGAACCACACCCCCGAGACCTCTTCCCCGCGCTGGGGACCCCTTTGGAGATGGTTATCCGGCTCTCGAGGACCTCGGGCTGGCAGCAGCCTCCTCTGCTCGTGCATGTGCACGTGCTGCCTGCCCACCACCAGTAAGCAGGGTCTGTCCCAGGCACGGTGCTGGGACAGGGTGGGGAGGTGACCGGGCCCCCATGAGCATGCTCGCAGTCCAATCCAGAACCTCCCTGGGGCCTAAAGGATCCCTGCACGCCCGTGTCTCCCCTTCCACTGCTCTCCCATTAGACTCCACGGCCTTCTGGAAATTTCCTGCCAGAAGGGGCAGACAGGCCACGGAGAGGAGGGACCTGGATATGCCCTCCTAGGAAGGGCTTTGTAGGCGCCCAGAATAAAGTCACACACCAAATCCGTATTGCGTGTCCGCAGGATCTTATCTGTGCTGTTCATGCCTTACGGGCCGGGCCACGCGTCACCGAGCTGGGCTCCAAACCTCACCGCCCGCATCAGCAGCCTGGCAGATTCGCCTTCCCTTGTTCTAAACCGAGAAAGTGGCTCACAGGCGCTGAGCTTTGCATCCGAGACCCAGCAGGGACGGCCCGCTGCCACGCCGAGGGCTCCCCTTGCCCGGTGGCAAAAGGCACAGCTGAAGAATGTGTTTTAATGAGCATGAACGTGAAATCCTTCCGCCCCCGAGCACCACGGGAGGAGGAAGCCAGCCCAACAGACGGCAGCATTCTTCTTGCCCTGCGTCATCGGGGCTGCCCACACCACGCGGCGGGCCCCCCCATTCATTCTGCGCAGCGCAGGCCGGGGGCTCGCTCTGGGGGTCTCAGCCCCGCCCCACCCCAGGGACAGGCGGCCAAAGCAGCTGCTCGCCCCCATCAGTGGCGGGCTTGAGCGTGGCCGCCGCGGATTACAGCACCAGAGCCAGCTGTCACGGGCCCCATCAGAGGGACTCATGCATGTCTAGGCTGAGAACCTGGAACCATTTTTAAAAAACTAAACTTTTTAATTTGAGATCATTGTAGGTTTGCTCGGAGTTTTAAGCAACCACGTGGAAAGATCCCGCGTGCCTTGAATTTATACATTTCCCCCGAGGACAACACAGAACTCTAGGTTCCGACGTGGGTTCACGTTCCCCACCTCCAATGAGCCCTCACATGTGTTCAGCCCTGTGTCGCGTCCTCACACGCCACCACACATGTGGGCCTGGGGACATGATGCCATTCTCTAAGAGGAGACTCTTCTGAGTCTCGAGGGCAAGAAGGCGTGTCAGCACAGGCCTGAGGCTATGAGCGGGACAGAGGGCGCATGCGGGAGCGGCGAGGGCGGGACGCCTCGTCCCCTGCACCCTGAGCAGGCAGCACTCACCTCCGTGATGATGAAGAAGTCATCCCCGGGCTCCCCCTGGACCACGATCTTCTCTCCATCCTCAAACTGCACGGGCTCCAGGGCATCCGCCACAGTCAGACGCTCCCATTTCTCCAGGGACTCTAGAGCGGGCGACAAGGACACCATCACCACGGTGTGCACCCCTGCTCGCCACCCCACCTCTTTCCCGGGAGGCGCTGTGGGCCAGCCTCCGCTGGGACAGCAGTGAGTGAGACGGAGCTCGCGTGTCCGTGCTGGGAGGGCCTGGGCGGGAGGTACTGGGCAAGCGCTGCGTCCTTGGTGGGGGGACAGGGTCTTGGATCGGGTGCTGTGCTCACAGGCACCGCAGTTAAGCTCCAGCGAGGCACGCGGGAAGTGGGGCCTGGGAACCCAGTGTGAAAATACTCTCTCAGACGTAAGCTGCCTGTGTTCTTGCAGAAACACCGTCACCGCTAAGCACGGGGGCTACTATGCGGAGTAAAATATCTCCGAGCTGCTGCAGCGATTACCCGTCCAGAAGAAACACCATTCATCATGGTTCAACTGCAAACGCACCCCTGTTGCCGCGCTGGCATAGCCCCCCTTTCGTTATTTTAGGTCAAAACAACTCCAACGCCAAGCTCGCGGATTCTAGATACCTTCCCGCCTCTCCCTGTGCCTTCCCCTCCCCGTCAGCCTCCATCCCTAGCCCTCAGGAAGGAAAAGAGAAAAAACCCAATACGCTCCTTTGGAAGAAAACAACGATTCCCTGATTAACTATTTCTTTTTTGGCAGAAAAAACCTCCCTGGCCGGCACTTATCAGATGCTACTTAAGTAGGTCAGTGGCTAAAAATACAAAGCAAAGCATTTATTTTAGAACTGGGTTAGGAGCGGGATTTCTCCGCTGTGAAACGCCTGCCAGCCCTTGCGTTGTAAAGGACGAGCTTCTGCGAGCCGCCAGCTCAGGCGCCCCGCCGGCCGTCAGGGAAGGTCTGCGCATCCGTGGCTGCTCAGGACCCGAAGCCCCTGGCGTGAGTCCGTACTTGCGGGGACTTTGGCATGCAGGCCGGTCCAAGGGCCACACGGCAGGTAACTTCGAGTCGCGCCCCTGGGGGACACGTCCATTCCCGCTGTCCCATCAGTAGGTTTCTCCAATCCGTCCGAACAGGGTGATGCTCTGAGATCTGAAAGTTGGGGCACGCGATGCTGCATCCCTCAGCAGCCGGGGTCTCAGGAGACACTGGGGAGATGGCAGTTCGTTGCCCCGGCTTTTGAACCGTATTCAGTCTCTGAGGCAATGCATCACACAGAAGACCTTTGGGACGTTTTCGGGGTCCCGAGTCTTAGGGTTCTGGGGCCGACCGGCTGCCCTCCAGATGGGCCCCTTTCCTGAGCAGGGTTTCAACTCTGCACCTGGTGTCCTGCCGGCAGCCATAGCCCATGACCATGCGAAGCACCAGACATGGAGCCCCAGGGTGGTTTCCAGGCTCCCATGTCCCCCAAGCCTGCCAGGTTTCGTGCCCATCACGGGCCGAGCCCAGTGTCCATGAGCGGGAACTCCAGGCCCTGAGAGCGTCACTGTCACCTTCACACTCCTTCCTACCAAGGGAGGAAGTCCCGAGGGAGGGACGAGCACCGAGGGCAGGCCGGTGCAGAGCAAGGCCTCCCAACGCCAGCCGCAGGTGTCTCTCCAGAGGGTTCTCTGCAGCCGGGGTGACCTAAGGGATTATTCTCATTGCTCCACCCAACAGCCACGGAGAAGCACTTGCTGGCAACTGGTTCATCGGAGGGAACAAAGCTTGTGGACGGGGGCTGACCCGAGCACGTGAGCATGTCTGGCCAACAAGACAAGGAGGTGGAAAGGGACCGTGGGCCCCAGGGTCTGGGGTTCGGGGATGTCTCACGGGGCTACAATACCCTCCATGCAGCCCCTAGGAAACCGTGGGGACCAGCTTGTGAGGCTGCCAGTTCTCGTTGCGCCAAGTACAACACTGGCCATACAGCCCAGCGTCCCTTCACGGGACATGTCCAGACTAGGCACCTGCAGGGACAGATTCACAGGCTCGGGGCCTCCACCAGGAGTAATGAGAAGGTTTGGGAACCAGGGACTGGTGCTGGGGCCGAACACCCTCAAGTTGGAAATGGCTGACACGGTGCCCGGTGTGTGATGCGTTTTCACCACCAGAGGGAAGAGAAGAACCAGAACCTTCTCTCCGCGTCTCACAGGGTCTCCGTGAGGACATGGGGTCAAGCCGCTGCAGGCACCCTCCCTGCCGGGCCTGTGTTGGGTTAAATTACTCATATTCATTACAAAGAACTCAAGAAATACTGCAAAGTGTAAAGAAGGAGAAAAACTGCCAAGGTCCGCCCAGAAATGACCGCGCTGACATCGTGCGTCCTGGCCGTGTCTCCAGGCCCAGACCCAGACAGAAGCATGGACAGAAAGACTAGCAGAAATACTCCCAGAAACATGACCCACCAGCAGTGTGGTCTTTTTCAACATGAATTCTTAAACTGTATTTCACTTGAATTCAATACAAGAAAAAGAAGCCAAGAGTAATGGACTATTTTTTTCAACGTAACATATATTCCTTGCTAAAAGATTCCCCTAAGAAAGACCATGAGAAAAAAAATGACAGTTCTTGGGTTGAGCAACGTGGAACATCCGTCTTTTAGGACCAAAGGGGCAGAAAACGGGCCACCTTGGGGGCTCGCCTGGACAACCGGTCCCTTCTGGCCTCCCTGTGGATTTTGGGCTGGGCTCCCCAGTGTGGCCTATGAAGGAGCCAATGCCCCGCAGGCCATCCACCCTGACCAGGTCTTCCGACACCCGCCTCGTGGCGCAGGACTCTATGGGCCTCTCAGGACTGGCCGGACACCCCGTGCTCTGCTCCCACAGCCTCTGGGTGCCCGTCCTTCCCCGTCCCCCAGTTCTGTGGCGAGTCCTCACAGGGGTCCTGTCCCACTGCGGCTCACGGCTGCCTCACACTGTCCCTGTGCATCACCGACTCCGTGCTCTCTCTTGTCCACTGGTCTTCATTTGGAGAGAGAAATTCATCAAAACAGGAGCATGAACGCCATGACCAACCCCCGTCTGTCCTAAGTAAAATCCTATGAACGTTTTGTCATAATGGCTTCAGATCTACATGCTATGGTTTTTTAACTTGTTAAATCTTTTGTTACTGAAGCGCCGTCGACCTTCAGGTCTGTGTTTAGAGATGTGTCCGACACCAGGATGAAATCACAGCCCCCGCACGACACGCTCCAGCAGACTCTCTCCCTGCCCCGCGGACGCGGCCTCACAGACCCCCCAAGGGCGGCTCGCTCCAGCCACGTGCCGCGCTCGGTGGCGGCTGAGACCCGTGTGGAGCCCGGAGCCCAGGGCACTCATGGACCGCACTCCCTCCGCACAACGTGGCCGATGTCCCATCTCCACTCGCGGGACTGCGCTCCCTCCACACGACACAGGTGACTCCCCCCCCGCCCCACCCCGTCTCCACTCGCAGGACCACGCTCCATCCGCACAAGGCAGCCAATGGCCAACATCCCCCTGTCTCCACTTGCAGGACCACGCTCCATCCGCACGACGTGGCTGACATCCCCTTGTCCCCACTCCCAGTCCTCACAGAGGTGCCGCCATGCACATCCGTGGCCAGGTCTCTGCGCCCTTGTGAGGACACCCCGATGGCAAAGCCGCGGGGTGGGGGGCTCGCTGCCCCGGCTTTGCTCCCTTGGCCCCAGCTGACCTCCAAGGCCCCAGCCAGACGCATCTCCCAGCTCTTCCCTCCACAGCTGGCTCCCTGGATCCATGTTTTGTTCCTGTGGACAAGCTCTCTTCCTAACTGGGTTCTGGTCTTTCTGACGCCAGCTCCGAGATTTTTTTCTACGGTTCTGGCTCCTATGGCTGGTCTCTGCGGCAGCCGCGGCCTTTTCCTTCTGTGTCCACACTCGCTACAAGCTGGTGTGGGGCTTCCTCCTGTCCTTCCCTCCGATCCTCCACCAGAAGGGCAGGCAGGGAGCCCTCTCCTCGTCTCTGTGGTCCAGACAGCAGGGACTGGGCAGAGGGCGAGCCCAGTGGGGAGCCGGGGCTGCTCCAGGGCTGAGGGCCAGTCAGTGTCCCCACTGGTTCACACCATGCAGGCAGGGAAGCGGTCATGGGACAGGGACTGCCGCCACAATCCTGTGCCCTCATCCATCCTTGGAAAAAGAGGATACCCTTCATTCAGCATCTTTACCCAGCAGCCGAGCCTGGGGTTGCCACTGGATGGTGGTCGCCAGTGGTTCTGGAGGCTCAGCGCTCAGTGGCTCCTCACCTTCCCAAGCACAGCCTCTCCCGTGGACCAGAGCCACCTCATCCAAAGTGTGAGTTGCCAGCTGCATGTCACGGCTGGACACAGGTAAGGAACATCAGCTTCATGGCTGAAAGTTCCACCAGAGAGGGCTGGTCTGCATCAGCCCGTGATCATCACGCACTCTAGAGCAACTTCAAAAGACTTAAAGACTCTTGTTGGTGAAATGTCACTGACACTCCTGAAAATCAATGGAAATGGAGCCTTCATGCTTATCAGACCCCAGGATAAGGAAGGACAGAGATGCAGCAGGAGAAACCACTTAGGAAAAGACCACAATAGGTCAGGGGAAGAAGCTCAACACAGTGGGCCACATTAACCAGAACACAAAATGGGACTGCAGCTCAGAACCGACGGACACTGAGGAAGGGCTGGAGGACACGCTGGTGGTGGAGGGGCAGAGCTCTTTGTGTGTGTGTGCATGTACATGTGAAAGCATGCCTGTGTATGCATGCGTGTGTGCATATGTGTATGTGCACATACACGCGAGTGTGCCCACATGTACATAAGTGTATGTGTGCATGCATGTGAGCGTGCACGTGTGCACACACATGTATGTGTGCATGCGTGTGAGCGTGCCCATGTGTACACACATGTATGCGAGTGTGCCTGTATGTGCACGCATGTATGTGCACTGTGAGAGTGCGTGCATGTGCATACGTGTATGTGCATGTACATGTGCATGCCCGTGTGCACACGTGTATATGTGTACACATGAGCGTGCCTGTGTGCACACGTGTGCCCATGTGCAATCATGTCTGTGTGTGCATGAGAGCGTGCCTGTGTGTACATGTGTGTATGTGCACATGTATGATCATGCCTGTGTGCACACATGTGTGCGATCATGGCGGTGTGTGCATGCATGTGGTCATGCCTTGTGTGGGTGCACGTGTGTGCGTGTCCCATGCTTGCCCATCACCAAGGGCATTGAACCTGCCAGGCATGCAGGCAACATGGAAATGGCTGGGGCCGGCAGGCAGGACTCAGACGAGACTGCAGGAGGCCATGCGGCACAGAGCGTTGTATGTGGAGCTGGGGCCACTGACCCAGGATGGAGACCTTGCTGAGAAACTCCTCATACATCTTGCGCTTTCTCAGTGTGCTGCCCTGTTTGGAAGAAACAAGAAGACATAGAAGATGGCTCTTTGTGCCTGAATCATTCCAACATCTCCAAAATTCCCCCAGATGACTCTGAACTCTTGAAAGGAAACCCTTTGAGGACCTCATGTCTCAGAAGCCCCTCAAAGACCCCAGCCCACACTCCCCTCCTCCAGGCAGCTGCACCGCCCCCCCCCCCCCCCCCCAACNCGGTGATGGGTCCACACATTGAGCACTGGACGGACCAGAGTCCCATACTCGGCTTTCCATGGGCTGAGGGCACGTGTCCCCAAGGTAGGATGGCACTGTCTGAGCAGGCTCACAGCACCCCATCCCTCCCCCGGACACATGTCTGGAGAGACCCTGGGGCCGGCAACAGAACCACGTGGGTGATGTATTCGAGAGAGGGCAGCCAGTGTTGGCAAAGTCCCTAGACTTCGTGCCTGAGACTGGTGCCTGGGGAGAAAAGCCAATGACCTGCTTCTTTCCCAACCAAACACTGGATGAATAAGACAAAACCAGCGACAGGGCCCCATCAGCCCTTATGTAAATTAGAAATTAGAATCCACTCCAAAAATTAGAATCTGAACGTGAAGTAGAAAAAGGCACCCCCTTCTTCAAGCGTGCATCCCAGTGAGCTGGTGGCCCAAGTGGACAAGAAAGAGGCCCAGCCTCCCAGTGGCCAGCGCCAGCCCAGCAGGTAGAGTGCGGTCTGGACTATAGCCCCTTGCCCTGCTGCCCAGGGCCTTTGCATAGTGTACACAGCTGGACACGGTAACCCTGCCAATAAGCACTGATAAGTACCACACATTCAGAAAACAGGGACGTGCAGCCCCCCAGCAGCCATATCCATCGATGGGAGCTGGAAGTTCACCAGCGATATGAAAAGGATGGAGAGTCCAATGACCACAGACCAGACACCTGATGTGGCAAGATATGCAAGGAAGGATGGTGACAATGAGGAAGTGCTCAGGCCAGGGCAGCGGGGGGTCCTCCAGACACTTGGGCCTGCCCAACCTTGTGAGAGAAGAAGCAGGCTCAGAGGGGCAAGTGACCACCTAGACGGGATCACAGGAGCAGGAATGAACCCAGACTGGGCTCTACAAGCCCCAAAGCTTGGCGAAGATGGTGATGGTGGTAATGGTGATGGGGATGGTGATGATGATGGTGATGATGGTGAGGATGATGGTGATGATGGTGATGGTGATGATGGTGATAGGTGAGGATGGTAAGGATGATAGTGAGGATGATGGTGATGATGGTGGTGATGGTGATGGGGATGTTGAGGATGATGGTGATGGAGATGGTGAGGATGAATGTGATGGTGATGGTGATGAGGGTGAGGATGGTGACGGTGATGATGGTGATGATGATGGGGATGATGGGGATGGTGGTGATGGTGTTGATGGTAGTGATGATGGTGATGGTGAAGATGACAGTGATGATGGTAAGGATGATGGTGAAAATGATGGTGATGATGGTGGTGATGGTGATGAGAGTGATGGTGATGATGATGGGGATGATGGGGATGGTGGTGATGGTGTTGATGGTGGTGATGGCGATGATGGTGATAATGGTGATGGTGAGGATGACAGTGATGATGGTGATGACAGTGATGGTAATGATGATGGAGATGGTGTTGATGGTGATGATAGTAATGGAGGTGAGGATGGCGATGGTGATGATGGTGGTTATGATGGGGATGATGATGATGGGGAGGATGGTGAGGATGATAATGGTAGCAGTGATGGTCCTTCCTGAGCACAGTGGAGGAGGGCTGACAGGAAGGATCAGCACACTCCCATTCCAACTCCAGATCACTCATAATCACCCCCCCAACACTTAGCACAGTCTCATCCCCTCTGGGCCTCAGTTTCCCCTCTGGGCCACCAGGAGAATGGACAATCAGCACCATGTTCTCTGTATCTTTGACCTGGGCTCCTGCCCACTTTCCATCAGACTCCCCACTGCTGCTTGGCTATGCCATCCCCACCTCGGTCCAGCAGGCTCCTTGTCTGCTTCCCACTGAGACACAGAGGGAGGGCTACCAGCCTCTGGGTGGCGCGTGAACATTGGGGAGTCCATTCATGTGCCCAACGGGAGGCTCCCCTTGGGCGCTCTGTGCCAGAGAAGTTGGTGTGTGACTGGCTTCATGGGTTTGGGGAGGCCTGAGGACATTTTCCATTCTTCATGCAGGGAGTGGGCACCCCACACCTGACCCAGGAGAGATGGGCAGGGAGGGCACAGGCAATGCTTCCTGACCCCCACATCACTGCCGATGGGGACACAGAGCCCAGCCCTGCTCAGTGGCCTCGTCCATCCCTCTACGCCACAGGGATCAGCAAAGGGAAGAGAAAGGGACATTCCAGGGAAGCTTCTGGCTCAGACATCCTGGGATCCCTACCACCTGAATGCACAGGGAGGGGCCCTCTCCCCAGAGATACCCCTGGCCAGTCCCCCGCCTGGTTTCCCCCTTGGCAAGTCCCAGTTTAGCGCCAAGTGAATGCATGGTGGGTCCACTTTGCATGACGGATGCATCCAAATCCGCCCAACCCAGGACGGATACAAACATGGGAGCTGTCCTGCGGGACACTCCCTTCCGGCTCAGCCAGCACTGTCATTTTCTTCCCCGAGACCCAGACGATCTGTGGACTCCCAGCACAGGCACGGCTATTCTTAGCCCACAGGATCCAGAATTAAGACAGAGGAAGTGCCGGCTGCCACCGTGGTTTGGGAACTTCCCTGAAGACAAGGTTCCAGCCACAGACACCCCAGAGCCAAGAAGGACTCAGCACCCGGGACGGTGAGAAACAATGGCTTATGCAACACAGGGCCAGGTGCACGCGGAGGGGACCGTGGGGCAGACAGAGGCTGCTGGGCCCTTGCCCAAACCTGCCCCTGCTGGTGGGAGGGAGGGGGTCAGGTGCCTCAGGGCACCCCACCCACGTGGCGCACAACCTCTCCTGGAGAAGACAGGAGTTAGCGGGTTGAAGGTGAAGAGGAGAGAGAGCTCCGTTCCCGAGGCAGGGACACTCAGAGGGTCTCTCCTGTGGTATCCACAGCCCTAGAAGACCCAGGCACACAGTAGGCGCTCAAGCAATGCTTACTGAGTGCACGGACGACGGGTTCCTCACACGCACAGAACCTGATCAGTCGCCCGCAAGACCGCACTGAATTCTCCTGTCATGAAAACCCAGGTGTGGCAGTGGGACCAGGATGGGCGGGGGGCGCTGATGTTCCCAAGAGGAGAGGCAGCCCCAGCAGGACCCCGTCTCCAGGCTCCCACCTCACTGAGCCCTGGGGCTGTTTTAAACCGTTTGCAGACTGTCCCCAGGCCTCCCCCAGAGCATCCCTGTGTCACAGCCCCTCCCTGGGAGCTGCACCATCCAGAGCGGTCTCAGGGAGACAGTCAAGTCCCAGAGAGCACGTGGCGGGAGCCAGAAGTCTCCCGGCAAGGAGCTTGCCCTGGTCTCCTCCCTCTGGGCCCGTCGGAACCCTTCCTGGGATCCAGGGCCTGTGGGAGCTGGCCCTGAGCAGACACCATCCCTGACCTGTCTGAAAAAGCACCTGGCCCGCCGTCACCACCAGGTAAGCCTAGGTGGCTGAGGAGTGAGGGTTCTCAAAGGCCAGGCGCTCAGCTCTGGTCGCCTCTGCCCAGAGATGGGAAGGGATGGAGAACCTCGGCTGAGCTGGGGTGTCCTTGGACCAGTGTGGGTGGCCCAGAGCCTCTGGCTTCCTAGGGGCTCCCAGGGTAGGATGGCTTCCACCCTCACCAGCACAGCCCCCAGTCGGCTGCAGGAATTCCACTGTTCACCCCTGCAGGGCTCCCCCAACACACGCAGGTGCAAGTTGAAGGCTCTGTGTGACTTGTACCCCACAGGACCCTTGCACCCCCACCCACAGGGGTCTGCCCGCTGCTCCATGAGAATCCAAGCTCGTACCGCAGGACCTTTGCCGGGACACTCTTCTCCTGCACATGCTGGTTCCTTGCTTGGAGGCCTCTGCTCCAATACCACCTCATCCCAGGAGGGGTTCTTCTGGATCTTTCTATAAAACAGCAGCCTCTCCCCAGCTTGCAGGCCCCTCACCCCCTTCTCTGCTGTAATTTCCTCTAAGAAACTATGGCCACCTGGGCTATGTGTTTGTTCCCTGACTCCTCCACTAACACGCTGGCTTCCCAAGGGCCGGTGCTGTCTCCGTGATGCTCCCTGATGCATCTCAGTACCGAGAACAGCACCTGGCAGGTGGTGTGTGTGGGAGGAGCCCTGCGTGGGCACGGGAAGAGCCTGTCTCCTCTTCCCAGGGAGGGCCTCTCCATTCACAGCTCACCATGCCCCCAACTGTTGCACAGGGGTCTGCACCCACCCTGCACCAGCCAAGAGTGGATGTGGCCACATGGGAGAGAAAACCTAAAATGACAGGGGCAAAAATGCCCAGGGGTCGACCCCCGCATGAGGACGTCTGGGGCCAAACAGGCTGGCCCCACTGTGCTGGGGCCACCAGAGAGTCAGGCTCCCGGCATCTCTTTGCTCCACTACCTTTATGAATGGGTTCCAGCCTCAGAGCCACCTCATGGTCCAGAATGGAGCTGGAGCTCCAGCCATCACAACCTCATTCCAGACAGCTGAAAGGAGATACGGAGGGCAAAGAGGCCTCCCCAGCTACCTGCTTATGTGGTAAGAAGTTTCCAGAATCCCTTCCACACTTTTCACCCACCCTATTGACCCTCATCTATCCCCCCCAACTCGGACAAAGCCAGGGTTTTCATGACATGACTGACTGTGGGTGTGTGCCAGAGCCACTCACCATGAGGATGCGCCGGTAGCTGTCCCGGTCAATCCCCCAGAGCTTGAGGTCCGTCTTGGCTTTCACAGTCGCCGCCCTGGGGGTGCCGTAAATGAGCGCCAACTCCCCAAAGCTGCCCCCCTCGCTGATGCTGGTCACCCACTCTCCATTCACATACACCTTCAGGGGACAGAGTGAGAACAGTCAGAAATGTCATGGGGGACATGAGAGGGTCCCAGGGCCTGTCCTGCCCTGGGAGCCCTCTCTGCACCCACCAGAGGGGACCTGGAAAGAAGGGATGTGCGGCCCCAGCCCCCAGGTTCCCTTGCCTGTAGGCACAGCTCCCCACCCCCTGCCCAGGCCTGTCCTGGACCTCTGTCAGCCGTGCTGCTTGCCTCACCCCCAACCCTGTGCAGAGCCGCCACCGGACGGGCACACTGGCGCCCTCTGAGTCCCTGCCATCTGCCCACAGCAAGACGGGCCTGGGTGGCAGGTGGATGTACCGTCTGGGGCTCCTGGTATGTGCAGAAGCCCTGCCTGCTTCCCTGACTGGCCTTCAGGTCTTCATCAGCCTTGGAGGGGTCCCGGGGCCCGTCTCCCCAGCTGCACACAGTGAGTCAGACCACGTACTTCCTCGGGTGCCTGTGCTGGTGCCCTCCTGGGCTCTGCGCCCAGCCAGCCTGTTCGGAGCCGTGCTGACGGGGCCTCCCTGCCTGGGGCCGTGGCACCCGGCTCCCAGGGCCTGGGGCCGGTGGAGACACTGCCAGGGTGCCGACGAGGCCCAGCTGAGAGGGGCCCTTTCAGGCCGTGTGGGTGACCGGGCACAGTGCGGCCACTATGCATTGACCCCGCACGTCCCGTATCGCGCAAGAATAGTACAGATTGTTTATTATGTGCCACTGATGCAGATCCCGTTGCTATAAATTGACACAACGCAGCTTTATTCCCTGGCATGTCCATGAGCCTGAAGAATAGTGCCCATTGCCAAAATGCGTGCGCGTCGGGGAAGAACGGGTTGCGGTGAGTCAGGGGCGTGATTCTCACTGGAATCAATGACTCATTATCTGGGCAATAACCGAGGCACAGAATGGCATATCCGCAGGAAAACGTCACGCAGGTGATAACGTGAGCGAGCGAGGGTCCCGGGGGACCCGGCCGACTGAGAAGCTGGTAGGCAGGAGACCACGGACGCATGGAGGCAAAGATGTCCGCAGGGGCCCGTGCACGCATCCCCGGAAGCCTCCACCAGCCTGGCCGAGCGCAGAGTGCCTGTCCCGGGCCTGTGTTCTCGGGCTCCCACAGGGAGGTCGGCCACTGGGTCCCCAGGAGAGACAGCAGCTGCTTCTTCACCACGAGGCCTCGCGGAACAGATCCCTGTCCCATCCTTCCCACGAGGCAGGGACGCCTGACCCAGGAGTTTTAGGGACCACAGACAACGTCCTCCAGAAGCTGCAGCCTGCGTCTTCTCCAAGGGGACGGAGGGCCCGTGGGGAGGGAGGTGGTGACAACTTCTGGGGGGGTCCCAGCAACCCAGCCGCCAGCCGGCCCTCCGCGCGCTCTGCTTCCTGTGAATCCTGCCCACAGAGGTCTGACTCACAAACACCCCCGTGCCCAGATCCAGCTCCACAGCTTGGTGACGTGGGCCCTATTTCCCGGGGACCCCTCAGGTGACAAGTCCCCTCCAGCAAGCACGGCTCCGTGTGAAGGAGCCACAGGGCACATCCTTCTGTCACTCCAGGTGCGAGCTGTTGGGTTTCCTGCTCTGGTTTTCAGAGCCAGAGTGGGTGCCTGTGCTGTGAGGGACACATGTTTCCTGCGACCTTGCCAGGTGAATGCTGGGCCCTCTCGTGGGCGCAGGTGCTACAATCACTGTCCCCAACACTTGAACCTGTGGCACCCCGACTAGCGCACAGGGCTTGTCTTCCTGGGGGCCTCTTCAAGTCGGGGTGGCGATGGGAGCTCGGGACCGTGGGTCTGCGGTCGGGAGACTCTGGCTGATACGGTGGCCGGGGGGTCGGAGGGCCTCCCCTCATACCTGAGGGGGCACAGAAGCCACTCACCTTGAACAGCTGAGGGTGGGGGCACGGTGCCCATGAGCAAAAGAGCACAGGCACCAGGGGACAGAGAAAGGGGGCTCAGCAGAGCAGGGCAGGAGCCGGGGGACGTGGCGCCCGGAGGGCATCACCACCAAGGGCTGCCGGGGACCCCCTTCCTGCCCAGAAGCCCAGGCCTCGGAGAACTCCCTGCGTGGCGTCAGAGAAAACCATTGTGTGGAGCCCCAGACGGACCCAGGACCACACTGCGGGTCGCCCCATAGAGCACAAAGGGCCCATCCTTCTCGGGACACTGGCCTCTGTCACCGCGGCCAGTGCAGCCCTGGGCCCCACCCCAGCTGGCGTGCAAAGGGGCTACTTCTTGCTTTGTTTCATTTTTTGTTTTTTCTTCTTCTTTTAGAAGAAAAACGGTGGGAGGCCCCACTGGGCTACACTTATGGTCCCACCACTGACAGCGACTTCTCCGGCTGAACCCAGAGCTCCCACCCGGCCATTCTGCATTCGTGCATTCATCCATCCATCTGTCCATCGCCCCCAGTGTGGACTGAACACCCCTCTGTGCCCTGCACGTTCTAACTGCTGGCAGTCAGCAGAGGAAGGTGGGCGGGTTCCTGTCCACAGGGACTCACCCACCAGCCGGGAGAAAAGACTGCAAGCGAACAATCATACAAACACCCATTCATCACAAAGCGTGCTCCAGGCGTGAACAGAATGCGAGGCACAGCATTCAGGACCACGGCAGTGACTGTGCGTAGACAGCTCTCTGCGAAGAAGAACTTGAGCCAGGCCCCTAGCGTCCAGGGCCAGCGTGCGATGATGTGGGGGAAGGGTGACCGAGGCAGAGGACAGGATGTGCAAAGGCCCTAGGGCCATAGTGAAATGGACTGCCCTGGATGCAGCTTGACCAAGCAAGGAGAGATGCCCAAGGGGCAGAAGCTAAGGTGGGGGAGGGAAGGGCTGGGATGTTATTCCAGAAGCAAAAGAAAGCCAAGAAGTTTCCAGCACTTCATTGGGTTTGCTCCATGATGCTCCCTCTGGTGGAGTGTGCAGAAGAGCGTGGGGCCACCAGAGGGAGCGGGGAAGTCACTCAACAGGTGGCTGTGGGCAGTGGGCCCAGCGATCCCATGGGCTGGGGCAGAGCCCAGGCCAAGGTGCAGTGTCCGGCGTGGCCCCAGGAGGCTGTGACATGGTCCACGTAGGACAGGCTGCCTCTGCTCCACACAGAAGGAGCAGAAGGAGGTGGAGAGGGTGACGGGACCGAAGGCACAGGGTCCTGCTCAGTCAGGTCCCGAGCTGAGGCCTGGGCGTCTGGAGCCGCAGACACAGATGCAGATGTACACCAGGCCTGCATGCTCGTCGCCCGCAGGCCCTGCTCGCCACCTCGCTCCACCACCAGCCCTCCCTGTCCTGGGCATCTCGGGCAGCACTCTGCCCCCCAGGAAACAAAGATGGGCCAGCAGAAAGCATCTGGGCCATGGTGACAGAACACCGGGCCCAGAGTTCTTGGTGAGACTGCAGCAGGCAGGGGACGAGGGGCGGCGGATCACACACCACCCGGAGCCGACCTGGCCCTCCAGCACGCCCCTGGCCGTGGTTCTGCCTTCACAGATGGTGAAGAGAATGGCTAAGGGCCCATCTCCTCTCGCCTCCCCAGCATCCCCCTGCGAGCAGCGGGCACATCCCTGTGGCAAGTGGGCCCCTGGGTCCCGGCCCTTGGGCAGACTGCCCACAGCGGCCTGGAGGGAGCAGAAGCCTGCCTCTGCGCACTGCTCTTCCCGCTGCACTCCCTCGCCTCAGTGGAGGCCCAGGGGGGTATTCAGTTGGGGCTGCTTGCAGCACAACCCCATGCACAGGCGTCCCTCCTGAAGCTCCCCTCTGCTGGGCCGCGCGGGCTCTGTCTCCATGTGGGTTCCCCCCAGAGGAGCCCCAAATCTGTCCTGGAGCATGGCCCTCCCCCTGCCCTCCCCCACATCAATCACACTCAGGTGTCACAGGGCAGGATTTCGCGGGGACCCTGAGTGCCCCTCCTGAACACGGGGGAACAGGGTTTGTATGAAGGTCATCACCACTGGGGGTGGCTCTGAGATCCCCATCCCCCAGGTGCCGAGGACAGTCCTTACCCGCTGACCACAGCCGGGCTGCCAGGGCCTCAGCTGAGAATGCAAAGGGCGTCCCCAGACACGCTCTGCGCAGAAACAGGTTGGAAGGGCCCAATATGCTGCCGAAAAGCTTCAGAGCTGGGCCCTGGTGAACCAGTAAGTGACAGCTGACAGTGTCCCCTGACGTGAACACAGGCACACAGTGTGGCCCATCCACACGACGGCCTTAGAGGGAAGCTTCCCCTGCCCCATGGGGGCAAGCCCCGAGGACACAAGCCAGACACAGAAGGACACCCATGGGGACCCCACTCCAGGTCCTGGAGTCGTCAGACTCACAGACACAGAGAGCAGACGGTGGGGCCGGGGCTGGGGGAGCAGGGGGGCGGTGGTCCGTGCATCACAGGGACAGGGTCTCCATGTGGGGGGGATGGAACATTCTGGATCCGGACGGGGGACGGTGCCCCAGAACTGGACGCTGGGAAATGGTTAAGATGGCAAATTTATGTTATTTGTATTTTAGCAATAAAAAAAAAAAAACGACGAGAACTCCAGGAAAATGCTGAATAACTGATGGCAACCCATGGAGCCAGATGGCCACATCCTGGGTTGCCTGGTCCCAGGGATGCAGCTCAGGGGCCTTATGCCCCGCTCCGAGGCGGAACCGGAGGGAACCAGGTGGGGCCGGAGCCCGGAGGGTGGGGAGAGTCCCTGCACAAAGGAGGGTCCAAAAATAGTGAAGACCTTGCAGGATTAGGGAGGAGCCCGGCCTCAGACAGAACTACGTTCCTGAGCCCTAAAATCGGCAGCCGAGTATCCTTTTAAGTAGAAATGCTATGTTCCACGAATAAAACAAATTGGAAGATATTTTTATACTTAGAAAAATGGATTATAGCTCTTGGCAACACACACGCTGCGGTGTCTCTCTGGAAAACCATAATTTAAACTGAACCTAGTGCTTTTGGCACAGGTCACCTGGCCGTTCCCCTTGGGCGCCTCTGGTCAGAGGGCAGCGTCTGTCCTGCAGAAGAGGAGGGAGAGCTCAGGACACCCACCCCGAGCCCGGCCGGGCAGAGGGCCACGGCGGGGTCCAGGGGAACCTGCCTCCCGCGGGGCTTCAGCACTTAGGGGGTCCCCCAGCCCCCCAGGGAGACCAGCATTGCTGGAGCCTGAGACCGGGCTCAGCAGCCCCAACACTGTCCTGGGTGCCACCCCAGGCCAAGTCAGCCAGCTCGCTCCCCTGCGTCCTGGAAGGCAGTTTACAGAAACGAGCTCACCGATGCGGTGTTTTGGGCCTCGGAGCATCTGGGACAATTTCACGCCACGGGCAGTAATAACAGTCATTATTGTAACACATACCCCATAACTCACCCCGGCTGGCCAACATGCCACTTTTTCATCCCAGATTCCTGACTGAGCTCTTTTGAGTCCCTTAAATGTGGCCTCACCCACACGGCTATGCTGCCCGGAGTGGCCCACATCACAGAGGGTTCCCGCCCGCGGGCCCGCGGGACCCCGACAGGCATCGCCGGGTGGCCCCACGAGTCACTGCCTGTCCCTTCAAGGGCTGGCTGGCCCAAATTTGAGACAAGAGCCGGATGCAGACGTCCACCCACGGGACCCGGACATCCTGGCTCAGGGGAGTACCTTAAAGCCGTCTTTGTACCTGAGCCTCTGAGGCCGGGGCCGGGGGCTGGACTTGCCAAGACATCATATTTGGAGAACTCTGGTTGCAAAAAGGTGACCTCACTCTTCCCACTCCCCAAACTGCTTCCATGGGTCCCTGGCCTCAAGAAAAGCCAGCGATGGCTCCTGGCACGCCGTGAGGTAGCCAGCACAGGGAGCCTGGCAACAGCCGGTCAGCCCCTGCCCCATCCAGAGGTGGCCCTGGGGCCAGGCTCTGGGACCTCCCTCAGGGGGTGGGCAGGGGGTCCCAGGGGGATAAGCAGGCCAAACCAGCCACTTCCTCCCCATCGGTCACATCCTACCTCTGAAGTGGGCCGGGGGCAGTGGGGCCAGACAGCGGCACTTCACAGTTTGCAAGGACACACCGTCCTGCTGGGCCAGAGAGCACGTCGATGGATGTAGGGTGAGTGTGAGGAGGTGAACGGCCCACAAAAAGTGGCCCAGGGCTGCATACCCCAGCACCACTGTCCGGCACAGCAGGAGCAGACTCTGGGCTGGTGGCCTGCACCTCTCTACGCCTGCAGGTGGCCTAGGGCTGGGGGCTCCTGCCTCAGTTTCCTTCTCTGGTGGCCGACAGAAGCCCACCTCTTGCGCCTGAGGCTTGGGCTAGGCCCCGAGCTTAGGAGAGAGCAACTGGGAACCCCGAAGAGACTTCATGTGCCCCTTCACTGTGAGACTCTGGCTGTAAATCACGGAATCTAAGAGGCGGGACACGGCGACACTGGCCCACTCAGACGGGCTGCCGGGGAAACCAATCAGTGAATCACTCAGGAGCCCGGGGGAGGGCCTCCCACCTCGCAGGAGGGGGGTGTGGTGCAGGGGGAGGTGCCCAGGGGCGGGGGGTGGGGGGACCAGCGTGCAACCGCAGACTGAGCTGAGTCAGGCAAGGAGGCTACTCCAGACACAGAGGGAGCCACGGGCCAGATGCACAGGCTGAGGAGGGATGACAGAGGGAGGCCGACGGAGGAGCAGAAGAGGGAAACGGGGGTCCCACAGAGGCAGCAAGGCGCCCACGGATCGCAGGAAGTGAGAGAACACCGTGGGCTCGGGCCCGCCCTGTGGCGGCGCAAAGGGCTTGGGCCTGATTCAAAGAGAAGCCCGTTGGAGGGCTTTAGCTGAGACAGGTGCACTCGGGTGTGGTCGGCAAGGCCTTGCGTGGACGGCAGCCTGCGGCCCGGGGAGGGATGCCCTCGGCTCTCGGGCAGGGGCCCCGCATGGAGCCAGGGGCATGCAGCTGCAGAAGCAGGGCTCCTCCACAGTGAGTAGGTCCACACTGTGTGTCCTGCAGCCCGCGACCGGCAAGGTGGTTAGAGCAGGGTAAGCGGGAACAGGAGGAAAGGCTGTTCTGCAAGATGGTAGGGCTCTGGGTCACGTGGGCACAATGGCCTCAGTTGGGGCCTCTGGGTCCATAAACTCCTTGCTCCTGCCCCCTTTCCAAGGCGCTGACGCCCACAGAGGGGAGGAAGCCCGCATCTGCAGCCGCTGCCTCGGGCAGAGTCTGGCCGCTGTGAGGACTGCCCTCCGCAGGCGCAGGCCCTACCTCTGCCTTTCAGATCACACGTGCTACCTCACTGACCAGCCGTGGACAGGCACTGCTTTCCGGAGTGGGTGAGGGATACTCACATCTACTTCTCCTTGGTCAATCACATAGAAGTTATCTCCTTCGTCCCCTAGAACGAAAGAAAACAGAGACTGCAGACACTGCAGAGAGGACCACGTGTGGCACCTGTGGCCTCCCTGGGGCACAGTACCCGGCTTCACAAAGGCCAGGCAACACTGGGTCCCACCTATCCTTCCCTTAGTTGTTTAAAAATAAAGCCTGTACAAACAGCACGATGGGCTGACACCCACGGACTGAGTGACATGGCCTGCGCATGCTCCTGTGGTGTGGTCACCCATGTCTCACGTGTGGTGGGGCACCTGTGGGCCACACCTGGCCCATCCCAGCATTTGACTCTGTTAACGGGCGTGCCCAGCAACACGCTCCAGTCTCATTGGTGACTTTCCTCGAGGGCAGACACTGGGTTTTGTGTTCGTGCCCACGGCCCATGGCCCCGACGCTCTGGCTCAGAGAGGTAGGGAAGGTACCTTGCTGTATGACGGTCTCCCCAGCAATGTGCGTGACAGGGAACATGGCGTCAAAGATGTCACTAGAAAAGAAAACGCACCACGTGTCAGAGCCGAAGAGATAGGGGGCATGGGGACCCCATGGCATCACCTCCCACAGAGCAACCGGCTCGGCTCCTCCAGGAAAGTGGAATAAGGAAATCAGGGCCCTTCGGAACCCTGCTGTCCAGGCACCAGCTCCCCACCTAGGGACGTTTCTGTGCCGGGGTGGACAGGGTCTGCTCTCAAAAACAGAATCGCACTGGATACGCTGCTTTGGACACAAAAAACGTAACAACATACCGCCTCTCCCATCAGTAAACATCATCCTACCAGAACACTACTTTCCTCACGCTTCCCGAGGGAGACGCTTCCCCTCGAGGGGCGTCCTGAGACCCCAGACGCAGAACGACGTATGAGACACCCAGAAGCCGGAGAGCCTGACTCTGGCTGTGCCAACGGGCAGCCTGGCCATTTAATATCCTCACTGTGGCGGTGAAATGGGCCGGACAGGCAGGACACGGAGAGCAGGGAGGCGGAGTGTGCCCAATAGGGATGCTTCGTCTCTGCTGACCACAAGGAGAACGCGGTGTCAGAGGCCAGGCTCTTGCTCCCGAAATGCAACAGCCGCCTTCAGGAGACAGCACCCCCTACGGGTTCCCGAGCAGCTGGGGCATCTCAGTGGGAAATGCACACTGCAGAGCTCCGGGCAGCCTGCCTGCTCCCGCCAGAAGAGTCTTGGAGACCTTCGCCCGGCTGCTCAGGCTGCACCAAGCTCAGGGGCGCTCACAGGTGCTGGATGCCGCCTGGGCACCAAGCCTCCAAGAGCAAACGCAGAATCAGAGACGCAAGCCGCCCCCCTCCCCGCCCGGCACGGACCTGGTGTCTGTCCCCCCGCCTGGGCTGCACTTCTCAGCCACACCTTCCCTGGGGCAGCAGACGGGTCCGGTCTGTTTTTCTGCATTTCTTCAAAACCACAGCATCAGGGATCTCAAAAGGAGCAGATCGTTAAGGAATGATTTTTCAATTCCTACCTCATGTTTCAGAAACTTTCAGTGGTGATGTAAACTATTTCCCCAGATGCCATTAGCAGTGAAGCCAACCCCAGGGCCCACCACCACGCAGCCTGGGCATGGGCTCTGGATGACGGTCAAGCCCCATGGGAGGGCCCCACCCCACTGCCCACTGCACACACGGCCAGCGCATCTGCTGCACGCAGACAAACGCGTGGAGAGGCCTGTGGCTATCATTCACACGAAGGTCCGGTCGCAATGCTTACACCTCATCCTGTTTCTTGATGCGTGTGTCCATGGAGACACACAGAACTGGTGAATCCCCTAGACGCTGCCGTGCCTGGGCCTGGCCCAGCCCCCCACTGACCACACAGGCTCCCCCACCCCCACCCCAGGATGTGTTAGGAGCAACGAATCCCAATCTGTGAACAGCAAGGCCAGAGAGCCCAGCTCCACCTACCAGAAAGGCCTGCTAGCCCTATTTCCTTGGAAGAAGCTAAGGCCCCCAGAGCCCCCCAGCTCATCACCAAGGCTTGGACATGGCGGTGTGCGGGACAGATGCACGCACACCTGCCGGCTCGGCCCATACCCCCGAGAGGCCCTCTCCTTCCCCATCTTCTGAGCCCTCAAACAAAACCCAATCCTTCCTGCTTCTTAGCATTTAATGGCAGTAAAAGGCCCTGTTTGCCTACACCAAGGAAAGAAAACCAGTTTTCTAGTCTAATCTGGAAGTGACCTCTGGAAGGCTCTCTTGAAGCTGTCACTCGCATCTCGGAGAGTCAGACACGTGGGTCCCGCCGCCCCCGCCAGGATCCGGGACACTGGGCTTGGCTCTCAGGCATCAGGGACTGTGCCAGGCCCAGGGACACGGTGCTCGGAGCCACGGAGACACGGAAATGTGAAGACGTTACAGTCCTGACTCCAAGAGGCCCCAAGGACGGGACCGGCGCTGGCCGAACGCCCTTCATCTGTCCGCTTGCTCCAAGGTCAGACCTGCGGCTGTCTCGTCCAGACGAGGAAACCAGAGACGCTAAGGAACTCTGCCAAGGCCCGCAGCCAGGAAGAGGTGAGGCCAGGCCACCCTCCTGCCTTCCCTGTAGGGCTCTGTGGGGCACCCGGGGCTAAGCAAGGCCTCCGGGCATGGACGGGGAGGCGTGTTTGGGGGCACAGGGCCTGCCAGGTCTCAGGAGGCACCCTCAGAGAGCAGGTGGTGGAGGGCCCTGATGCCAACCCCAGGGAAGTCATCGTCAGGTGACTGGTGCTGGTAATTGCCAGGAGGCAGAGCCCTCCTGACCTGTGCTCTCGGCCCGATGCTGGGGTCCTCAGGCTCCCAAGCGGCCCCCAGGCCAGAGCAGGTGCTGCTCCCTCAATTGTGGGAAGCAGCTGAGGAAGGGGTGCCCACTTGCCTTATCCTGGTGTCCCTGTGGCCCTGTGAGTGCTTTTCACTAGAACCCTCCCACACACACCCCCGAGGTGGCCCAAGCAGCCGAGGAACCCTCAGCATTGGACCAGGAGGGATGAGGGCAGAAGCATCATTGTTAACTTTGCTTTAATTAAAACTATTTGTTGGTACTGTTGGTTTTTGTCATTCCAGGTCAGGGGTTGGTTCTCAGCTCTGCTGTACCACAGACACCTCTGGCTTCTGGTCCTGCCTACACATCCCTTCCAAAATAAGGTTTTATGTGCGTTAAGTGGAATAAATAGAAAAGCCAGAGAAATCAACAATATGGAAATGCAGGAGTCAAACTGCTTCAAGAATCAGCCTGCAGCGTCGTAGCCCAGGCTTCTGTGCTCCTGCTTCACACCCCAAGGTCGGGGCAGGCCCAGCGACCACCCCAGTGCAGAAGGAGCCACGGGCATAATATCCCGAGATGATCTGCGACAGCCAGGATTGGGATGGAAGCGCCCACACCACCTTCAGGGAACAAGACCACAGGCACTGCTCTGTTCTCAGCAGCCCGCTCACGACAGAGGGAAACACCATCCATGTTCACGGACTCCTTCACAGCCCTCCTGCCTCCCTCCGTGCCGGACGGGCCTCTGAGCTGGGGGCCGGGATCCAGAGCAGAGCACCGCCGGAAGGGAGCGGGCGCTCTTGGACCACAGCCACACCCGGACCTGGACCCAAGCGGAGCCACCGTGACACTCAGGGCCTTCAAAGTGCTGGGTCCCCCCGATGGCCCATGACTCAGAGACCACAGCCCTTTGGAAGCTGCCACCTGAGTCACCCCTCATCAGGAGCCTCTCCTCCCCTGGGCTCCTCAGCTCGTGCCCTCCAACCCCTGCCGCTGATGGCGTCCGGACTTCCTGCTCCCCAGCCGACAATGCGTCCTGAGAACAAAGCCCGCGTCTTCACTGCAGCCTGACACAGTGCGCAGGCCACATTGGACTCACAGTAGGTCTTCAGTACCATATGGTTGGAAGGGTGGTGGGTGGACGGACAGGTGGACGGCTGGCAGGTGGATGGATGGATGGGTGGGGAATGGGGAGGTGGGTAGTGGCTACCACTCAACTTTCTTGGTGTTTACTGATCACTCTGTATTTTCTATTTCTTCATGTGCTAACATTGGACTATTTTCAAAGTAAGCTCCCAACATTTAAAAATTGACAGAGTTAGAAAAATCCAATTTTTTGCCTGTGTTCCCACAAAGCAAGACCTCAGCCCACTCCCACCCTGGTCAGAACGTGTTCTCCGGTCTGCCACAATCCCAGAAAGGCAAGGATTCCCAGCCCTCGGCCATGTGTGTGCACGAGCCTGCCCGTGTGGCTCACGGTCTGAGCATGGCAGGTGCCCGCGTGGGACTTCATCACAAGTGGGACGTTGTTCTGATGGCAACCCAGGGAACTGCTGACACTCAAACTTGCCTGGAGAGACCCAAGGGGCTGAATCTCCAAGGACTTAATCACTCTGTCTGCAGAATGGGCACGGTAGCCCACCCACCCTCCTAGAGCTCTGGGAGCCAAACCCAGGTACTGATGCTCATGAAGCCCGGTCAGGAGTTTCTGCCAGCATTTCCGCCGCTTCCACATCCCACGCACACAGCAGCAGGGAGCCCCTTCTCCCTGCCCTGCAAAGACGCTCACACACATCTCAAGAACCCCTGGGAATGAATGGGAACGAAGCCAGAGGGTCTTGGCCTGTCCTCATTTCTTGAAACATCCTATTTTGAAAGAAGTCAAACTTTTGGAAGCACAGGGGGGATGCGGGGAGCCGAGTAGGAAGCATGCCCCCCCCACCCTGGTGACGTCAGGAGAGCAGAGAGCCACACGGCACAGATGTGCCACCGCAGATCTGCACAAAATCTCACGTGTGTGTGGACAAGGACCAGAAGGAACAGAGACCACCAGGACTGTGGAAACATGTCCAAGTGCACACGCGTGTGTTTTCCTGGCTCCAGAATGATGCACAGATGGGAGAAAGTGCCCCTGATGTCGGCCCGTGCCCTCTAGAAGTGGTTCCGAAAGACCCCAACCTGCTGTTGCGCCCTTGGGAGAATCTCTGGATGTTTGGGTCGCAAGTCAATGTCGCCTAGAGAAGGCAATGCCTCCAGCCTGCGGACAACACTCTGGGGCGCCGGGCACCATGGCAACGTCCTCTTGGACGCCATGGGTCACGGCGTGAGGGACAGACACCGCGGCCCCGGGTCTTGTTTAGGCGTCTGCACTGTTTGGGTGAAAGCTCACTGTGTTTCTCTATGACTGAGGGTTTCCAAATAATTCTCTCTAAACAGTGATAACTCAGGCATTGCTGAGGACTGTGCTGAGCGAGGTCCTGCCTGCTCCTGCTGGAGCCCCCAGAACACGGTGTTGGTTAACCCCGGAGCCTCTGCTCAGGGACAGTCGTGGTCTCTCAGCTGCGTGGGCCCGGCCACAGGGTCAAGCACCAGCTGTCTGTGGGGGCCACACTCACCTCTGACTCAGCCCCTGGGAGACCATGGAGAACGAAGTACATGCAATGCCTCCCTCGAGAGGCACCAGCAAAACAGGGGTGGACACCAAAAGGATGGGGCCTTGTAGCTGTCATTCATTCACTCAATAAACATACAGAGGACCAGTGCCGGCTCAGTCCCCTTCCTGCCTCAGCCCGTGGTGAGAGCACAGGTGCGAAAGACAAGCCTGGCTTGCCACCTGGCAAAGACTTCATGAGAGGCATCAGTGCCCCTGTGTGCACAGCCATTGGCAGGGGGCTCCTCGACCTGGGGCCCAGCACTCAGGATGCCCCAGAGGCAGCTAATGGATTTTACAGCAGATCAAGTAGAGACAGAGGATGGGCACCAAAGGCTCTGGGTCAGGTTTACTTCCCACGCTTGGGGCTGGAAACCTCATCACCACTTCTGCACGGCGGGCTCAGAAACAGGGCCCGGGAGCCAAGGGGAAAGGGAGTCACCTCCAAGGGCCCATCTCCTGAGACTCAGATTCTGGATCTTTCTTCAAGGAGCCAGGACCGGGCATCCGGCTCTGGGTCAGGCTGGGGCCGGAGGGCTGTGGCTGGGGGGCGGCGGCGGGTGCGCGGAAAAAGCCCGCCAGCAGCAACTCATGGAGGTTCAGCCAGGGTCAGCGTGGCCTCCCAGCAGGCCGCTGGAGACAGTGGGCAAGCACGGCCGCCCTCCAGCCCTGACTCCTTGGGTGTGACTCCTGAGGTGCACAGAGCTCCCTGGCCTGGTCTGTCCTCACCTCTTCCGAGGAATCCCTGGGACTCCTCCCCCTTCACACCAGTCAGGGCTCCTCGGTTCCCATTCTCGTTTGGAACATGGTCAGTTTGAGCCCCTTAGGAACGCGGGTTAAGATTCACTGTCCTGCAGCCAGCTACTCCCGGGGGAACACAGGTCTCGGACAGCCCACGCTGCCCCGTGCTCTGCCCACAGTGCAGGGGGCCCCTTCCCAGCTGCCCCTTTGCAGCCACGTCCATAGCCAGGAGTGAGACACAGGAGCCCTCACTGCCTTCCTCCCTCCTCATCACTTCTCAGGGTGGGGATGCTCTGCAGGGACACAGGCGTCCTGATTACGTATTATTCTTGATTATTGGGTGCACGGACCGAGATGTTCACAAACCCAGATGGCCGGTGCATCATCACCACAGACCCTGCTCCAAGCATGTGGGGGGGGGGCGCGGGGAGAAGGCAGTGGCATGTCTACAGAATCTCTAGAAACACCCCCCCCCATCCCGGGTGCTATGGGCTGGGGACACGTGTGTTTTCCTTCCATGGCTGCTAAACTGATCAGCTGCCCCAGGGCTGTTTCCAAGGCAGCAGGAGCACCCACCCTAGTCTGTAGACAGCACCACGGCCTGCGTGGGAGGAGGGCTCAGGACGGAGCAACACTGTCAGGTCCAAGAGGAGGCGGGGACCCACGAGTTCACACGTGACGGTGACAGCTGACTCTGGGTCTGAGAGCACTGTTGGTCCAACAACACGGTTGTGGCCAGACACCGACAGCAGCCCCCTTCTGCCGAGCTTCACGCAGAGCTATGGAGCCTGCGGCCCCAAGAAGGCATGGCTGGCCCAGAGTCACCCGGCACCGAGGCCAGTGCAGGGAACTGGAAAGCATGAGGCCAGTTCTCCTACGTGGGCTGTGTCCAGAGAATGAGTGGGGAGCCCTGGGCAGGTGCCCCGCGGACACGGATGGAATGCCCAGGCCAGAGCAGAAGCCGAGCCCTGGCCGCCCTCCAGAACTCTCGGGGGGCTTGGCCTCCCCGACCTGTGCATGGTGAACCACCCAGAACCACCCAGCTGACGGGTGTGCACGCGGCTCTTCTTGCAGGTGTGGGCTGCGTGTGCCCAGAGCAACCTGCCACCCCACTCCCAGCCCGACAAGGGCAGACAGGAAAGGCAGGCCGTCCCCACTGTGTGGCCACCAAACAAGCATGGGCCCTGTTCCCGGTCCCCAGTCCTGAGCAGCCCCAGAGGGGCTGGTGGACCCAGAGGCGGGCTCGCACACAAGGCCGGGCACCTGATGCCGCACAGCTGGGACAGTGCCCGGGGGTCTGGCCACCCCCCTCAAGCCAAGGCAGGTGCTGAATGCCAGAGCTTGGGTTCACTGCCGTGGGTCCCTGCACAGCACGCTGGGGTGGGAAACAGGGTCTCAGGGTGTTCAGAGGCCGGAGCTGAGTACCCTGACACCGCTGTGGGGCTGGCCTGAGAGCTCAGTCCATCACACGGGGAGAAACTGAGGCTCAGGCCACTGTGGGTCACAGGTCACACAGGCACAGGGCCACTGCCAGGCCACACCATGCCACATCCAAGGGCCACCAAAACCCCCCGAGGCACCGAACCCTAAAATCTGTCGGAGGATTTCCCCTGTGGGCTCACCCTCCGCACCTGCCCCCTGAGGGTCAGCCAGGCCCAGGCCCAAACCGAGCACACAGAACCATCCCACCGGGGGCTCCTGGGGTCCTTACGCTGCTTAAATTAGCTGTGCCCCTTTTGACTTGGTCAGGGATGTGATGTGGTTTTCCCGCCAAAAATGAGTAACAGGAATGTAACCACGAGCAAAGCTTGGATGGACTAGAAGCTGAAAGACTGCTTTGGGCCCTTCAGAAACCAGGACAGATTCTGGACCTGGACCAGGGGGCATGACAAGTCTGTGACCAATTCCTCGATGTCACGATCAGCCTCTGCACGCCCCTGCTCATGCTCGTGGGGGACACGCAAGGCCACTCGCACTCCAGTGACACAAAGAAACAGACAGGTTGTGAATGTGGGCAAGTAAATGCAGGGAAAGGAATGCTCTCCTTGAACACCGTCCTGTTTGAGATACTTCCAGAATCACAAAAGGAAAAAAAGATTTCACAAAACTCTGGACTTTGAACCTCTCTGGGTAAATTTGCGATCCGGCCACCGGGGCACACAAGCCACAGCCCTGCTCAAGGGAACTTCCTGGACTCTGGACCAGCTGCTCGTGCACACCCACCAGCCTCGCTGCCCTCTCTGAGTGGGCACCAAAGGGGCTGAGGGGGGTCTGTGGGGACGTCGATGCCCAGCACACCCAAGCTGTGAGAGGCCAAGTCTGGCAGCCACAGACCACTCCCCAGGCACAGGAACACACGGGCCGCGTCTGCCACCTTCAAGGCCCCTGGGACTCCACACTTGGCACAGCTTGGGGAAATGCCCTGCTCCCGCTGTGGCGCAGCAGGTAGAGGGAAGGCCCAGAGCTGGGACCCTCAGTTCTCCGGAGCTCAGCACAGAGAGGCATGAGGTTGCCAGGCTCTGGAGCCAGGAAGTGGGTCTAAATCCATTGCATGCCTGCAGGGTGACCACAGGCCAAGCTGAGCCTCAGCTTTGCCATCTGTAGAACGACACCATAGAAAGAAGCGAACTCACAGGCACAGTGCCTGGCAGGGGGCACCGCTACCTCACGGGGCGCCGGCTCCTCCAGTGGGGCTGGGTCCCGGGTCCTCCCCTGCCCAGCCAGGCCCGTCCTTCTCTAATGGCTGGAGTGCAGTGACCTCAGGCAGCCGGCTCCTCCCAGCTAGCAGCTGTCCAGGATGGACACCAGACCCAGAATGCCCATCTCTACCGTGAACAGCACTGGGTGGCTCAGTGGGTTAAAGCCTCTGCCTTGGGCTCAGGTCATGATCCCAGGGTCCTGGGATGGAGTCCTCCGTCAGGCTCCCTGCTCAGTGGGGAGTCTGCTTCTCCCTCTACCTGCCTCCCCTGCTCCACATGCTTATGCACACGCTCTCTCTCTCTCTCTCAAATAAATAAATGAAATCTTTTTAAAAAAAAAAAAGAAAAGAAAAAGGAGAAAAGTAATGCACAGCTGTTTGTACGGGCATCCGCCACCACTGCTCTGCAACAAACACCAGAGAGCCCCATTGCTGGGTCACAGGCAGTTACAGGCTTGGTTTCCAGGCAGTAACATCTGACGGTCCCTGCAGCCATGACCCCGCTTCTCCACGGCCTTGCCAGCTCATGGGGTCCCACCTGTTGCTCACCCCAGCGACCAGACAGGTGCAGAGGCTGGCGCCTCGTATGCGGACCCCTGTCTCCCTAGATGCTGATGGTCTGTCTGTTCTTGCGTGTGTTCCTGTCTCCCCGGAAGGGTCTCCCCCTGTCTTCTGCCCAATTCCTAAGCGGACGGTTTCCTTTTGTGTTGCTGACTTGGGGAGGTCTTCGTATATTCCAGAGACTCGTCCTCATTCGGGCCGGTGGCTTGCAAACGCATCCTCCCTCTTCACAGGGCCCTTCAAAGAGCAAGAGCTTCAACAGTGAGGAAGTCAGTTTAACTATTTTCCTTTCACAGATCACAGCCCTGATATCAAAGGACCCTGCTTCTCACTCCGAGGGCCCAAAGATCTTCCCCTCTAAGTTTCATAGCCCCACGTTAAGTCTGTGATCCGTTTTGAGTTAAATTTTGAATAAGATGGGAGAATCCGGTCAAGGCATGCTTTGAAAGCCTACCCTCTCCCACTGTGTCGCTCCCATGCTTCTGCCAGAAGCTGGCTGGGCACAGCGGTGTGGCTCCTCCGTGGTCCCCCCGGCTGTGCGTCTGTACCCTGCCCCCCACCGTACTAACTCATGATGGCTCTGCAACGCTTTTTCTGTGCTCCGAGGTTCTGCACCTTCCCACATCATCTTTAGCATGAGATAAGCATGAACTTATCTACATCAATCCAAAAAACTGCTGAGATCTTGCTAGCAATTGTCTTAAACCCATAGATCAATCTGGGGACAAGTGACATCTGTACCATGCAGAGTCTTCTAACCCATGGACACGGGACGTTTCTCCATTTATTCAGGGTTCTTTGACTAGTTTCCACAGCAATTTGTAATTTTTAGCAGACATATCCCACGAATGCTGACTTTGTACCTAAGCTTTTCACTCAGTTTAGAGTGACCATAACGATACTGCGTTTTTAATCTCTGTATGCACAAGTTCATTGCTCATATATGGAATAGGTGATTTTTGCAAGCTGGAAACACACTGCTCTTATCTCCCACCAGGCCTCCCTCAGGCCAAGGAGCCGGGGCAGTGCCATGCCTTCCATTTCGCCCCTGGCTCGTTGTAACTGGACATGGTAGTGAACTCAGGGGTGCCTGATGGCAGTACGACAGAACACCCCATAATGACCCCAAGGCTGCAAAATGCGGTCACAGCTTCTGTGTGGAGGGCAGCGCTCCCCCGTCACGGGGACACGTGGATGGACATCAGGGTGCCATGTGTGTTAACATATATTATCTCCTTCATACCTAAGGACAGGCCCCATGACGTCACCACACAGTCCCCAGACGACAGACGGGGACGTGGATCTGGTATGTCCTCTGCCCACAGACATGCATGTGGGCAAGTCCAGACGCAGGGCGGCCATGGCCAAGTTCACGCTGGACCCAGCAATGCCCATGACCCTGGCTTTCAGGAGCTGCAGCTCCCCCCAAACTCTCAACCTCATGCTACCTTTCTAAGAGAAGAGTTTCGGTATTTCTGGATGGATGGTGCACAAATTCCCAAACTGGGGAAGCCTAATATTCATGAACTTTTCTGGTTCTGCCAATCCGAGTCCTGAGTGGCACTGTGGTGGGCAGAGAGGACACCAGAACACCGTTGCTTCCTTCCTAGACTCTAGCTAACAACGGCTATAAAACTACTGAAAAGAACAACAAAACACTCCCCGAACAGAGCTGCTTGCAGAATCATCATTATTTCCACACAATTAAACCTTGTTCTCGACGAAAGCATCCCTTGGAAATGGCCCTGTTCTCAGCCTGGACCCCTGAACTCACAACGAGCCACATAAAATTGATTACGAGTTAATTGCTCTGTGAGACGCTTAGCTTCGAACTACGGGCCATCATAGCCCCAGGTAATTAAGAACAAGCCATGTTAAACAAACTAAATTAAAACCAAGACTTAAATGCTTCAATTGGCCAATTGTAAGAGGAAGGGGGTTCAAATCAGGAAGGTCCATTAGCTAAGCTCACCGTTGCACAGGCGTGCGGCGGCCTGGCGGATCTGTGCCTGTGATGTTTCCCCAACAGGGAAAGTGTTTCTAAGTTAACAGCTAAAATGTTTCATTGTATGTTCACTGAGTTGCACAGTGAGTGATTTCTGGCCTGCTGCAGACACCACCTGCCCCATCCCTCTTTAAACAGAGCCCGTGGCTATAAACCCACAGTATGGTGGGTAAGTGCCCGCTGACCGGGTCCCGGCATGCCCAGATGATGCCCAGATGGCTGGCCAAGCGTTCTCTCCAGGCGTGTCTGCGGGGTGTTGCTGAGGATGAGCACCTGAGCCAGAGGGCTAAGGGGAGATGGCCCTCCCTGTCCCATTCATTGAGGGTCTAGAGGGGACAAAAGGGGAGCAGGGGTGTTGGCTCTCTGCGTGAGCTGGGACGCTGCCTCCTCCTGTCCCCGGACAGCCGGCGCCCGGGTCTCAGGCCCTGACTCAGCCAGACCACACGGCCGGCCCTGCTGGGTCTCGGCCTCCTCAGCCACACAGACTAACTCCTGTAATAGACGCCTCTGGTATACATCCCACTGGCCCCATCTCTCTGGAGAACGTTCATGCCGTGGCGGCCAGATACTCGCCAGCTACTGAAAACAAGACTTTACTGAGCAGAGTGTTTTTAATATTGGCTGACTAAACATAAATACATTAACATTTTTTATAAACTATTGAATTGAAAGATTACGACTGTTTTGGAAACACGTCACTGGGAGGTTTTTCTAAGAGATTTATTTATTTATTTTAGAGAGAGCAGGTGTGCAAGTGGGGGGAGGAGCAGAGGGGCAGAGAGAGAGAGAGAGAGAGAGAGAGAGAGAGAGAGAGAGAGCAGAGGCCCCGCTGAGCACAGAGACCTGAGCCGAAATCTAGAGTCAGATGCTTAACTAACTGAACCACCCGGGTGCCCTTCACTTACAGGTTCTATACTTACACTGATTTTCTGGGCTTGTTTGAAAACAGTCTCCTTGTCCCCATGTCTGGCGGCCTAAGGGTTCTGCATCTCCGGGCAACCCTACCAGGTACGACCCCTCTCACACAGGATGTCAATTCTAAGAGTAAAGGCTGGGAAGGTCAGGGAAAGGTGACGGCGACTGCAAACAATCTCGGGCTGCTTGGTCCCAAATGTGAATCTGAAAGCTGAAACCGAGGACTGTGACCCTGTCTGAGTGGCCCCTGGAGGGCTTGTGCCCCAGGGTCCTCATGTCCTGCCGGAAGACCACAGCCGGCAGAAAGGCAGGATCTGGGTCACCTCTTGTCCCCCGCACCTGGTCACCTCTGACCACGCGGGCTGTCCCTGGCGGTCAGACCAGAAACGAGCCTCCCGATCCTCACACTTTGCAGGTCTTGGGTTGAAACATTCTCTGGGCCCCCAAGAGGCCTTCCCTAACTGCCGTGTCCAGCAGAGACCCTCCCCCACCCTAGAACAACACAGAATCACATGTTGAGGAACAAGTGTGCAGGGAGCGAGCTCCTGCTTTCTAAGACAGAGGGAGCACTCCTGAAGCTCACAGAGGCTATATCGTCTGCCAACGTCACAGAGCCAGCAAACAGTAAAGCCAGGCCTGAGCCCAAAGTCGTCCTGAGAGGCCCTCCCTAGACAACTCCAGCTCCCCTGCCCGACTCAGCTTCTACTTAC
Organism: Ailurus styani; assembly: GCA_002007465.1. Classification (NCBI taxonomy): domain Eukaryota; kingdom Metazoa; phylum Chordata; class Mammalia; order Carnivora; family Ailuridae; genus Ailurus; species Ailurus styani. The sequence goes on along the minus strand of LNAC01000028.1, from coordinate 7,019,422 downwards.
TAACAAAACGGTGTCTAGCACTGTCACCTCTCAGAGGGTAGCCCAAGCCCTCCACCTTCTGGAAGCTTCCCTGGGCTCCTTCCCTTTGAGTGCTGAAGCTCTCCCGAGCCTGGAATTTCAGGGCTTCTCAGGGGCAGGAGCCCAAGCTCTACCAGCCCGCTCCTGACCCCCCACAGCACCCCCACCCAGGAGAGAGCACACAGCCATGCTCAGGGAGGCTGGCAGCCCTGATGTCCACCCCCAGAATAGAGAAGAGCCACCTGGGCCCGGCTGGATGCCGGCTGGCCTCTCGGGGACCCCACACAAACCACCGCACCTGTAAGCTCCATTTCCTCAACCGAAAGTCCAACAGAAACTAAGACGTTCCACACAGGGTCCCCGAGAGAGCTTCATGAGATCACGCAGGTCAAGGGCTCACCGGGTATGCAGCAGGGAGGAAACCCTGGTCAACAGACTCATGGAGCCCCTGGACAAAACCAGCTCCGGAGACAGTGATGCCTTCCCCGGTCCTAGAATCAGTCTTTAGAAAACTCCCTTTCCTAAAAGGTGGGGGAGGGGCGCCTGGGTGGCTCAGTTGGTGAAGCATCTGCCTTTGGCTCAGGTCCTGATCAGGGGGTCCTGGGATAGAGCCCCATATCAGGCTCTCTTCTCAGTGGGGAGCCTGCTTCTCCCTCTGCCTCTGCCCCCCACCCGCCTTGTGCTCTCTCTCTCTCTTTCAGATACAAAAATAAAATCTTTAAAAAAAAGAAAAAAAGATCAGGAAAGGTCAGGGGAACCTGGGCAAATAAGGAACAGATGAAGGAGGAACTGGCGAAGGAGGAATGACTGAATTAGAATGAATGAGCGAGGCATGACTGAAAGAGGAATGAGTGATTGAGGAACAACTGAAGGAGCTCATCCCGGTCTCCCCTCCCTCAAAGGCTGAGGTCCAGCCTCTGCCATGAGAGGGCTTTGTGCCCACAGTCTCACACTAGGGGCAGGGGCAGGGGCGCTGAAGGGTTAAAGGCCGCGCTCAGGGGGGTCTGGAAATGGGGATTTAGCAGCTGACGGCTTCAGACCAGTCATCCCCACAGCTGCTCCTGGAGTCAAAGCACATCACCTCTGTTCCACCAACTCCCAGCAACTGTGGCTCTTCTCGAAGGACAAGGCGGGCCAGCTGTGACCCCACAGGACGCAGCCCAGGGAGGCTGGGCCTTCAGGAGCCACGTGGACAGCACACAGAGCCCCACTGGCTGGGCTCTGGGGGGGTTCTGATTCCCTTCCGCTTCTGGGGGGCTCCCATCCCCAGGTGCCCTGGACAGCATGGCCTCACAGGGAGACCGCCCGGGAGACCAGATCAAACGTGGGAAGGAGTGCACCCCGTTCCTGAAATGCGAGCCAGCCAGTGGCAGCTCCAGGCATGACCTGTGAGCAGAGCCAGGCCACCCCGAATGCGCGTGCCAAACGTGAAGCCATCACGAGGACGGGCACGGATGGAACCTCGGCCTCTCGAACTGAAATATTTAGGGCCCGACTGTCTGATGGCAGAGGCCCGCTTCAGGAATCCAGGGTCGGAGTGGGAGGGAGGATGGAGCGGCGCCGAGCGGAAGCTGGGACCGCGGGGGCCGTGAGTTTCATCACGCTGTTCCCTCCCCCGCTGCTCACGTCTGCGATTCCCCGCCATAAAAGAACTTGTAAAAATAGTAGCTTGCAGTCGTTTCTACTAACAAAGAGTCACCAAAACAGCTTGCACGACAGCAGCAGAGTAAGAAGTTCTCTGGTAGTAAAGGACACACTCACCTCACATGGCCACACACACGCGAACACACACATGTGCACACTCCATGTAGCTCTGGGACCTCCATGTGTGCCCCCCTTCAGCAGGCTGACCTGAACTCCCCACATATGTGCCCCCCCACCACCGGTGGGCTCCCCACAGCAGACACCTGAGCTCACCTTCCTGGATGCCCCCAGTGGCTGCTGAGTCTCAGGCCTACCCCCTCGGAGGCTCCCGTAACCCCCACCCAGACACCGGGCCAGCAGCGGCTCCCCCCAGAGAGAGGGTGCTGCCCCCCGGGGTCTCCAGGCCCGCACACCCCCTCAGAGGCCCCGGGCACCCAGAGAGCAGACAGCATCCTGACACAGACCCCCACCTGTGTGGCGGTTTGGGTGAGCAGACAGAGGGCCAGTCCGTGCAGAGGGCAGGGTCCACACACACGGCTGTCTTGGAAGACCCAGCTGCGTGTATGCCCTTAAACCAAAACAAAATCCCTGGTGAGTCAAGCCTTCAAGTGCTCAAAGAAAAACAAGCAGCAAAGTAGGAAGGTTCTAGAAGAGATCAAGTGTGTTTGTTTACAGTCCTGATGTCTGGGAGGCGTTCTGAAGAATACCAGGAGCCACAAAGAAAGGAGGATCAGTTTTAGTCAGTCTGCTAACGTGAAATGACCGCTTTGCCCGTGGACGGGTGACGTGACGGTGCTGTGGTCCTCTCCGTGGAATAGCAACACTTCAGCCGTCAGGACAGAGGGACCGGATCCCTGCCCCACAGGGACGAGCCCCAAGGACACGAGCCAGACACGGAAGGACATACACGGGGACCCCACTCCCACGAGGTCCTGGAGACTCACAGACATAGAGAGCAGACGACGGGGCCAGGGGAGGGGGTGGGGGTCCATGTGCCACAGGGACAGGGTCTCCATGGGGGGGATGGAACGTTCTGGAGCCAGACAGGGGAACAGTGCCCCAGACTGGACGCTGAGAATAGGTTAAAGTGGTAAATTTCTGTGTTGTACATGTTTTTTTTTATTTTTTTAATTATTTTATTTTATTTTATTTTTTTTTAAGATTTTATTTATTTATTTGACACAGAGAGAGAGATTACAAGTAGGCAGAGAGGCAGGCAGAGAGACAGGGAGAGGAGGAAGCAGGCTCCCTGCTGAGCAGAGAGCCCGATGCGGGCCTCGATCCCAGGACGCTGAGATCATGACCTGAGCCGAAAGCAGAGGCTTTAACCCACTGAGCCACCCAGGCGCCCTACATGTTTTTTTTTAAAATATTTTTTATTTATTTGACAGAAAGAGACACAGTGAGAGAGGGAACACAAGCAGGGGAAGTGGAAGAGGGAAAAGTAGGCTTCCCACCGAGCAGGGACCCCAATGCAGGGCTAGATCCCAGGACTCTGGGATCATGACCCAAGCCAAAGGCAGACACTTAACGACTGAGCCACCAAGGCGCCCCATGTGCTGTACATGTTTACCCCAATAAAAGAATTACAGAAAAAAAAATTTTAAAACTTCCACATGACAAAAGAATTTCATAGACAAACAGAAAGTCCAGTCGCAAATTGGGAAACAAATGCACTCTATATCTAATCATCAAAGGCCTGATTTTGTCAGTTTACCAAAAATTCATGCAAGACAATCGAAAAAAAGAGCACAGGATAAATAGGGTGATTTGCAGAGACCTCAACACAGAAACCAAGTAACTGGTGGACAGAAGCCTGAGTCCTTCTCCCTGTAGGGTGCCCTGCTTGGGGGCCACATGGGGCCCCTGGCCCAAAGACTCTCGATTTCAGGACAGCAGAGCATGAAAGGGCGAGCGGGGGCCTCCTAAGCCCGGGGTCCACGCCCGAAATGGCCCTGACCTTGAGCTGCCATTTCCCAGCAGACATCCCGGTGAGCGGGAAGGGCAGGAAGGGCTGGAAGGGCAGGAAGGGCAGGAAGGGCGACATGGGTACCACACACAGTGCAGGGCCATTGGAAGGGGGGGCCGCCTCTCCCGAGGCACCTTCCAAACTGCGAGGGGGGCCCCTTGGACCCCAGGGCGCTGACACCTGAAAGGAATAAGGCAGGACTGGGGAGCCAACATGACACCACATGGGGGAATAACACCCCTGCAAGTGTCCGCAAGGGGGACGACTTCACAGGGGACAACCGCACAGGGGACAACTTCACGGGTCCCCTGGGTGCTCGTCTGTACCTCTAGGCACTAAGAGACACAAGGCCTCCCACGGAGCCCACGGCCCCCGCCCAAATTCAGCACCTGTGGCGGAACGTCCTTCCTTCACCCACGCTGTTCCCACCACTCCAGTGCCCTCCCCACTGTCTTCTGCCCGGCCTTGAAGACCCGGCTCAAAGGTCGCTGGTTCTGGTAAGAGAACACCCCGAAAGAATGGGAGGATCAGGTCCATCCCTCCTCTGTGACCTCATGTGCGGGACAGACAGCCATGGGGTGGCCACACCCCAGAGAAGGGCTGCTTGCTGTGTACGTACCGGTCCCCAGTAGGAAGAGCTCTCAACGGGAGGAGACACAGGTGTGTCTCGGGGCCCTGACACCCACACGGACACACCCCCCACAGGGCGAGCAGCAGGTTTTGGTTTGGTCACCAAACAGCTGCAAAGCCCGGACAAGCAACATGGCCCTCACCTCCTCGCTCACTCCCACGGGGTGGCTGTGCAGCTCGGGAGGGACCCAGAGCCCAGCATTACCTAGACAACACTGCAGGTGCCCTTGGCTTTCTCACTCTGTGCAAACCCAGGATGCATGCCGGGCTCTCTCGGGAATACTGGGGCTGCCCCAAGGAACCCATGTAACCTTGGACCATTCACCTGCCTCCTCTGGGCCTCAGTTTTCCTGCCTGACAAATGGGAGCAGGGACGCCAGCCAGGCCCCCATGGAGTCCCCATGGAGATGGGGACAAGTGTGGGAGATCACAGGCCTCCTCCCGGACCACCTGCCCTTCACCATGGCCTCCCGCTACACCCCCCAACCTCAGCCAGGTGGCAGGCAAATCGCCTAACTTTACTGGCCGCGGCTCAAGAACAGAAGGGAGCCAGGACCAGAGACCCCCAGGAGGTCTGAAAGCCAGTGGGCCAGCTCACCACCAGGGGGCATCTTTCCCGGTGTCCTTTCAGGACTCACTCCCGGCCCCCGAGCAACAGGCAGCTGGCCGTCCCACCCCCTCCCTAAGCCTTGTCTCTCTGCCTATACAATGGGCACGGGCAGCAGGAAGACTTCGGGCGCCCAAATCAACCACCTACAGGAGCTTGTGGTGACATTAACAGGGGAGCTGATTACATGCAGGAAAATGGGGAATGGCTGGGTCTACATCACCCTGGGGACGGCAACTCCAAATTCTAGACGTTTGAAAGCATCAAGCACCACACCACCGAGACCACGGACAGGCAGGCAACCCGCTAGATGTCTACACTGGAAAACAGAGCCCCGAGGCTCTCCCACCGATCCCGTAATCAGATGGGCCAGGATCTGCGACCCAGGCCCCCAGGAACACAAGCCCTGGATGCCCCTCCCAGCTAAGACCCTACGGAGAACGGAAACTGTGCCTTATGCGACTTCCAGCCACACAACTTCTGATTCTGGGCACTCTTTAACAGACTGTCCCTTTCCCTGACGGGTCACTGAGCTGGGTGGTGCCAACATGCAGGAGGCAGGTCAGCCCAGTGCAACCCTGTCATTGCTTCTCCCTGTCCTCTCTGGGGGGCTCTGAACAGCCTGCTGGCCCTCTCTGCACCTCCAGGCCTCATCGGCCCAGCAGCATCAGCAACAAAGCCAGTCCGCCTTGTTCTAACACGACGGTGCACACGAGGCCTGAGGTCCGGACACCAGCTCAGAACACGTCACGTGATGCAAGCTCCAACTCCCAGCTTCCCACGGAATACGATTCTCGGGCCCCAGAAGTTGTCATCCTCAACGTCTCTGCCCAGCGCAGGAGGCTTTATGCAAGACGAAAACAAAACCCCTTGCCTGTTTGACCATTAAGCTCCTCCTAAGAGGGGGTGCTGCATTCCCCAAAATGCTAATTTTGTGTTTTCCCGTGGCCTGAAAGAGAAGCCATGAGGCCTGAGCCAGAGCCAGGTGGGAGGGAAGGGGCCAAAGCAGTGGGGGGAGCAAAGGCTGCGTGTGAATCCAGCAGATAGCGTGTTTTTCCCATCACCTGGGGACTCTAGCCAATCTGCAGAAAAACAGGCTGCTGGAGATGCGCGGGCGGGAGGCAGAGCCAGTGGCAGATGTCAGGAGACAGCTGCTCAGGCCAGCGGTGTGGCTCCTGCCAGAGGCCCGTTTTAATTAGAGCTGCAGAGAGGGGGCCGCTGCCAGGAAGACCGCCCCGGGGTGAGATGCCCTTGCCCGCCCGTCTGACAGCTCCAGTAATGAGGCCCCAGCCGAGGGCCCAAAGCGTGGGGCTGCCTGGACGGCCTGTAACGCACACACAGAGCCTCCTCATTACCGCGCTCTGGACTCCCAGGGGCATGGCGATGCTCATCTCCAGGAGCCTGAATTGCAGCAAGCCGGGAAGGGACCCCACAGAACCCAGCAGCTCCCCGCTCCCTCCCTCAGTCTGGGGTGCATCCTCGGGGCCACCTCGGTTCTCAGCATGGCCCAGTGCACTGGAGGACGCTGTGGGATGCCATCTGAGGCTCTCTGGGTCCCTGACCAGGGAGTCACTCCCCCCGGCATCCCCAGGAAAGACAGAACATCTGCATTTGCTCACAGTAGCTGACACTGAGTAGGGACTCTGTCCCTGCCACCTGCACCCTCACCTGGAGGAACTCTGCACAGCAGAGGGGTGATGGAAGGGCAGGAAGACACCTGCTCCGGCCCCAGCCAGGACACCTGCACCATGGCCCACAGCAAGTGCCAAGGGGCTAGCCCAGGGCATGAGGCCTGGGGCTCAGCCCCAGCTAGGATGCCTACTGTGACCTGGACCAAGGGACAGTGGGGAAGGGCCCTCCCCTCACTGGGCCTCGAAACCCTTTTCTGTACCCTGATGTCGGGGGATGAGGGGGCCTCCCACATGTCTTCCTGCAGTGTCCTGAGGCCCAGGGCAATCAGCGAACCTGCCTCAGGCCCAGGATGGAGCGGAGAACAACCTTGTGGAGTGGCCTCAGACTAAACACTGAGAAGGAGTGAGGCCTGGCTGTGGGGTCCGTGTGGGGGTCTGGGCCAGCGTCAGTGGAGCAAAGCAAAGCAAAGCAAAGCAGTCCAGGGAGAAGCCCACTGACACAGCCTGTCCTCCACACCACAAAAGGGCTACCAGAAAGAGAAAGAGGAGGATGAAGACTATGATGGTGAGCAAGGGGAGGAGGAGGGTGGTGGTGATGAGGGTGATGGTGATGAAGATGATGATGATGATGGTGATGATGGCTTTGATAAGGATGGGATGATGGTGGTGATGATGGGAATGATGATGAAGATGAGGATGGTGGTAATATGATGATGGCTTTGATGGGGATGGGGATGATGGGCATGCTGATGATAGTGGATGGGGATGATGGTGGTAATGATGGGGATGATGATGGGTATTATGACAACAGGTATGGTGATGATGGGGATGATGATGAAGAGGATGATGGTGATGCTGGGGATGATGAGGATGGGGGTGGGGATATGGTGATGAGAATGGGGCTGATGAGGATGGGATGATGATGATGGAGATGAGGATAGGGATGATGATGATGGGGATGATGATGATGGGGATGGTGATGATGGGGATGACGGTGATGGGGATGGGGATGATGGGGATGAGGATAAGGATGAGGAGGATGGGGATGATGATGATGGGGATGGTGATGATGGGGATGATGGTGGTGATGGTGGTGATAATGGGGATGGGGATGGTGGGATGGAAACAGTGATACACCCATAAACATTACTACATTTCACCTTCACTGTAACCCTCAAAGTAGGTTTTATTACTCTCATTTGACACTTGAAGAAACTAAGGCCCAAAGAACGTCATTACACAACTTAATGACACGATTCAACAATCTCCTTCCAAAAGATGTTTTAACACACATTCAGTTCTGTAGCATGCGTGTGTGTGAGTGTGCGTTTTTGTGTACAGGGGTGTGTGTGTGTGTGTGTGTGTGTGTGTGTGTGTGTGTGTGTGTACATGCATTGGTGTGTGTGTATGTGTGTGTGTTTGGGCATGTATGTGTTTAACACGTCTCTGACCTGACACTGTGTATTCAGGGTCTCCTGGTCCTCTCTGTGGCTCCCTAGACCCGGCAAGCCGGAGCCCACTCCCTGCAGTCCCAGTTCACCCCAGGACACCCAGGGACCCCCCAACGACCATATCTGGATCACCTGCTCTCCCGTGTTCCCTCCTCCTGCAGGTGCACGTGACCTGTCGTTACAGGAGTAGGGGAGGGAGAGCACAGGCTTTGGAGCCCCAGGGACTCCCTGCTGGAACCCTGGCTCGGCTATGACCTGCCGTGTGGCCTTGGGCAGCAGACACACCCTTGGTACATACAGAGGGAAAACGGATCAGAGAAAGCCCCCAGGAATGGTCAGCTGGGAGTGCGGCTGTCCTAGGAGAGAGAAGGTGGCTGTGTGGAGGGTGAGTGGCCCTTCCCCACAGTTCCTTCTGCTGAACAAAGGAGGTCACACCAAACCCTCACCCCTTGATTCATGGAAGCACGTAAACTGAAGGAGAGACGCTGTCATGACCTGACCAGGGCAAGACCACCCCACCCGCGGCCACGAGGTCACCTGTCCAACATCTGAGCTTATGGGGCGGGGGGGGGGGCTTTGAGCACAAAGGTGCTCACCCCACTAGTGGAGCAGGGGAATGCTGTTTCCGCCACCCCCGCGGGAGGCAGCTCTGAGTCAAGGCATGCCAGGCGCTCTGCGAACCTGGAAAGAATGTGCCCCAAACCACACCCCCGGCTGCCGAATCCAGCTTCTAGTAAACTGGAAAAAGCAAAGAACTTGGATGCCGTGCAGGGGACATCAAGTGAAAGGTCGAGAGACGTTGTCTCCGGCCCACTCCCTCTGGAGCCCACTTCCTGAACCATCCGCCTGTTTCTTTAGAGACTGCAGCCAGAGAAAGGATCCCCTCAGGGTTTTAGTATGGAAAGTGAGTTTTCCTGCGGCAGAAAGAGCTCTTCCCAAACCCGCCTCGCCAAGAGGAATTTCCAACCCGACCATCTGCTTCCTGCACTTCTCGTCCACCTGGCTCCTGGATCCAGAAAAGTCCAAGGCGGTGGGAACCATGTGACTCTGGAAACTCGGGGCCAAGGGCACGGGACCCGCGCATAAACTCTTCCTGGACACACGCAGCCGGGACAGCCAGAGAGAGCGCGCAGATCAGCTTGCCCTCAGGCCACGCCAGTCCTGCACCAGCCTGTGCCTGGGAGCCGGGAAGGGGCCACAAAAGGGCATGAAGGACGTGGCTCAAATACAGCTGCTACGGAAGGGGCACGTGGGCCCCATAGAAGGGGAGGCTCGAAGCTCAGTGAGGCTGGAAGGGAAGTGGAGTCTGGTGGCTCCTCGGAAAGTCACGTACACCCCAAAGGCTCCGACAGCCATGTTCACGGGAGCATTGTGCACAACCACCCTAAAGTGGGAGTGGCCCAAGTGTCCCTTGACACGTACGTGGATAAACGCATGGTGGCCGCCCCCACAATGGGAGACCCCCCACCCTCAAATAGGAAGGCAGCACCATCAGAACAAGGGGGCACCCCAAGAGTGCTGCTCACAGAGCTGTAAGCCGCACACGGGAGGTTGGGCGGAGGCTGTTGCCGAGCCCCTTCCTCGTCTCCCTCCTCCCGAACAGTCTCCCCGCAGCCGGCAGGCTCACATCTCTGGCTGCGATGCAGGACGGCTCTGGACCATGGCCTGAGGAGCCTGGGCCTTGGTGAACACGCAGGCCCCCCACCTCACTGGCTCTGCTGACCACGGCCATGTCTGTCAGAATGCAGGCTCTGAAGAAGGGCGTGGCTGCTGAGCTTGGTGATACCAGGCTTGGTTAGCCTCCCCGGTGGCTCCAGCAACAGGAAGGGAAGCCCCCAGGACCCCTGGGAGGTGAAGACCCCAAATTACTGTGCTCCAAACTCCCTCCCTGCACTCAGGGTTGGGTCAGACCTGGGGAAGCACCCCGTCTGCTGGAGACAGATGGGGGGCAGGAATGGGACCCGGACCTGCCGCGTACAGGTACACATTCCAGGCGGGCTCTGAGATCAAAGTCCACCTGCACCGCCCGCGTGGCCGTGTCCTCTTGTCTACCCAGAGCAGGCGCCTCCTCCCCCAGGCTGGCACCAAAGTGCACGTCAGCAGGACCCCAATGGATTCAGGCACGATCCACAGCTGTCCATTCCCTGATGACCAAAACCCAGTGAAGAATGGACAAAGGTCTGTGTGGCCACTGCGGGGAGCATCTGACCTCCTGCCTGAGGGTGGGGAGTCCGCCTGCAGAAAGGGAACTACAGAGGGACCCAGGGACGAGCCAGGGTCCTGGGGCCACCTCTACACAGCTCACTTTCCCTCGGGACCATTCGATCCATGTGAATGCATCATCTAACCAAGAGCCAGGTCTAAATCTGAACGGAGTTACTGATGTTCATGTTCAAGTTCATAAAGATATAGCCTTTGAGTCATCTGGTCCCCGCTGGTGACAGAGACCCTAAATGCCAGGTACACACTTCCATCAGGAGGGCTGAGAACTGTGGAAGGGTTCAGTCTCCCAGTTCTGGAGCCCAGAAGCCCAGAATCAGCACCAGCAGGTGGAAATCGAGAGGCCACAGGGCCCCGGGCCCTCGGCCCTCAGAGGCTCCAGAGAGGACTCCTCCAGCCACTCTCGCTTCTGAGGGTGGCTGCTGGCCTCTGGCCCGAGGTCACCTTGCTCTGTCTCTGCCTTGTGGTCACTGGGCTTGCCCTCTTCTGAGCAACCTCCCCGTGCCCCGCTCCTGCAAGGACCCGAGACTGCATGTGGGGCCTGCGGAGGCTGAATCCTTAGCATCTCAGCACAGCAAGACCCTCCCAGGCTGCGGGCGCTGCGGGGGAGGGGGGACCCACACAGAGACCTGGCCTCCCCTCCCTGCCCTTTGTGCCCCCGTGTGACTCCACGGGGTGGGCACACACCCCCTGAGATGTCCCGGAACACGGCTCCGGCCGCACCCCGCCACAGAGAGTCCAGAAGTGGCCCAGCCCCGGGCGAGGCCCCAGAGCGCCAGGCTTCTAAACGCCCGTGCAGCCTTCCCAGGTGGCCTGTGCCTGCGATGCCACAGCAGCCTGGGAAAACACACCACACTCGCCGAGACCTCCCACCACGTCTCTCTGGCGCAGCCGCTCTGCTGCTGGGGCCCATCCCACGTAGACGCTGCACCATCCAGGGACCATAAGCCTCCTGGCAACCCTGGAAAGGGGGAAGCGGATGGGCCAGGAGCCACTGCACGGGGCACCGCTCTGCACATGTAAGCCAGCCCAGGATGCTCGAGCTCGCCCGCCAGCGTCACAGAATGAGATTACAAGAGGACTGTCTCTTCTGTTTCATGGATTTACAGTTTGGAATCTGTCGAGCTCCGTCTCACAAGTAAATCCACAGGCACTAACCCGGAACGGACGGTGTAGGGAGTGATCCCACACTGTGACACAGGACTTGCGCACACACGTAAATCCACAGGTGCGAACCCAGAACGGTCCCAGGGATTTTCTCCCGATTATTTGTGGGGTCTTGATCCCCAGTGTGTGGCCCCTGAGGCCCTCACAAATGTCTGGGAGCCGCTCCCTGGAACGACCCCACCCCACGGCCTCTCCTGGGGCCCGTGGGGGCCGCGTGACTTGGCCTCAAGGCCCATGGGTGCCTGTGGATGACAAGGGCGCATGGAAGGCTCAGAGCCTGACCCGGGCACATGTGTGTCCCCTGCGGCCCGTGACCAGCGGGGCCCAGGGAGGAGTATCGATCCCGGCATCCCGCCCCACACCGGGTTCCTACCTTCTCTCGTTGTCATCCAGGTGAGCAAACAGTACATTTTTGGAGATGGCTTTGGCCAGTGCCGTCATGGTCTTGTAGTCCTTGGGGATGACCTGCAGGGGAAGCCACAGTCAGACTTGAGAGCGTCCCCGAGGGCCCTGCAGACGACGGGGGACAGCGGTTCAGCAGCACGTATGTGCTCGAGGCCCCTCAACTCGGCACAGAAATGCAGTCCAAGTGCTGCACAGATGGACTGTCCCCAAAACCCATGCGCTGATGCCCTGCCCCCAGCGTGTGGCGTCTGGAGGCGGACCCTGGAGGGATGAGTGTCCCACAGGAATAGATCCCGAGAGCCCACTCTCCCGCTCTCCTCGCCACCGGAAGACACAGGAGATGGTGCGGCTGCCACTGGGACCCAGCCTTCCGGCACCTGCTCTCAGATGCCCGGCCTCCAGACCACAACAGAGAGAGCATCACAGCCTCCCAGGCTCACAGACACGGGGAACCATAGGTTACTTGTATTTCACCGAATTAACGTTTTTAAGAGATTGAAAACTAAAAGCAACAAGAGAAAAAGTAAGCGTGAGGGTCTAGAGGATATAAACGCACAGGGTGGAAAGGACAGGCCCCACGTGCCTGGGTGAGGGAGGCTGGGCCACGACACCGATGCGCAGGGACACCATGTGGGGTCTCACACTCCAGAGCGTGTCCTGACGCAGGTGCACCTGCTGGGCTGGGCAGTGGCAGGCTGGGTGCTGGCCCCAAGGGAGGGACACTGCGGAACAGCAACGTGGAGGAGGGAATTCCCACAGGATGGCTCTGAGGCCAGGCTCCAGGAGGATGGGGGTCACGCGATCCGGACGCTGGTCTCCTCCACCCACACCCCACAAGACCGCGGGCAGTGACCATGACAATGACGTTGCCACCACCACAGCCCCTCTTGCAGAAGTGAGTGCGGCCAGGAGCAGGGATCCTGGGATGAGGATCGGGAAGGACAGCAGAGACTCCAGGGTTAAGACTGGGAAGGGGGGCAGGGACCCTGGGATGAGGACCAGGGAGGGGGAGCGAGACCCCGGGGTGAAGACCGGGGAGGGGAGCAGAGACTCCAGGGTGAGGACTGAGGAGAGGAACAGGGACCCCAGGGTGAGGATGAGGAGGAGCAGAGACCCTGGGGTGAAGACCAGGGAGGGGAGCAGGGACCCTGGGGCGAAGACCGGGGAGGGGGGCCCACCTTCCTCACGTAGGACACGGCATCCTCCTCCGTGTACACCTCGGCACTCACGCCCCCTCGGCGGCGGCGGGCTTTCACCACGGGGTTCGGTGGGGTCGGGGAGACCTCCTCATCGTGTGAGTCTGACTTCTGCTGTGTCAGAATCTGTCTGCTTTCTTCCTGTGGGGGAAGACGTGGGAGGGCTGACAGCAGTGGCCGACACGGTCGGTCTGCCTACAGGTGCAGCCGAGGGGCCCTGCCCAGCCCTCCTCCCTCCATGCTCGGCCGACCCCCAGCTTCGAAGACACCTCCATCTCCCTGCCCAACCCCATGGAGCACTGGCTTGGAGAGTTTCTGGCCACCCTCAGTGCACAACATTTCAGGTACCAGGTGCCTGAGGTCTGAGGTCCCCGCCAGGCAGTCCCCCATACTCCGTGTCCCTTGTGGCACACATGCAGGAAATGGGGCGTGGGTACATAAACAGAAGGCAAATCCCTTTTCTTTTCTTCCGTCCCTTCATTACTTAATTACTTTAATAACTGTGTGTGCATGCAGAAGCCACAAGGTTCCAAAAGCACGAAGGAACATACACCGTGCCCAATAAGCAGGGCCCCCATACCTGCCCCTTCAGCCACCACATCCCCACGTCCCAGGAGCCGTCTGGTGACCCGTTGGGCTAGCACAGGGAGCAGCAGGGGTAGGTGGGGGTCCTTGGCAAACAGACCCTCACCTGTCGCCCCACATGCTCAGGACAAGGCCTCTGTCCCCTTTGCCTGCAAGGACCTTCCCCAAACACCCACACCTGGCAACCTTCCCTGGCTGATTTTACCTGGCAGTCACCCAGCAAAAACGTGAAGGGAGGAAACTGAGTTCCACGCCCCCCCCCACGGCTCCACCTGCAAGTCCCCTTCCTCCACCCACAGCACTCAGTTCAAGCTTCCCAGGTAGCCTCTGAAGCCTGAGAGCGGCATGAAGCTATCCTAATTCACACTACAGTGTAAATGAGGAGGGACGCGTGCTGGGGGCCTTGTTTTCTTGAGATCATGGACATCACCGTCCTACCATGTGCCATTTTCCATGCTGGGCAGCTAAGGGCCTAACTGGGCAGGATCCAGAGGCTTCAAAACTCGAGGCCGCTTGGGGAGGCATCGGGCAGAAACAAGGAAACGGGATGGCATCCCCCTCCCCTCGCCCTTGGGATTCCAGGAAAACTTCTAATTTTCCGGAGCCCCCTTCCTGTCTCCTGTTCTCCCGCTGATGAGCTGTCTGGGGCTGCAGGATGGTCAAGGGCATGGGGTCAGAAGGATCTTCACAACAGCACTGTGGGAACCGCATTTCCAGAAAGCTCCGTGGCCAGAATCTGCCTCAGAAATGCCTAACGCAGCTCCAGGGACTGTCCCCGTTCTGCCCCAGGGCCAAGTGCTCCCCGGATGGTAAATGACAGTCACAGTCTACTTCTGACCATGTTTTTCCAGCACAAGGGGTGAAAGGCAGACTCGTGGCCTGAGAAGGGAAAATTCTTGGTCACGGAGGGGTGGGACATGGGTAGATTCTCTGGACCTGAGTTTCCACTCCTGAGAGAAGCCCACATGCTGGGACCCCAGGACCGGCAGAATCCCTCCCTCCATGCCCCATGCCCAGACGCACGGGCTGAGGTCACAGCTGCGGAGGTCCTCATGTCAGCCGGGTCCCGCGCACAGGCCCTGAACACCCCAGAGGAGGAGAGGCCGCGTCCCGGGGGGCGGCCAGACTCCAAGTGGCTGTATGCAGTCAGCATTTCTGGGGCTTCCCCCAGGGAGACAGTCCCTCAACCCCGTCTCCTCCAACTGACAGAGCCGTGGACTTGGAGATGTGTGGTGTCCTGGGCAGGGGTCGCCGGTGCCGGCCCTGGGCCGCCCACAAGCCCCCGTCTCGGGGCTGCAGCCTCTCAGAGCAGAAGGCAGGCCTGGGGCCATCCTCCCCATCTACAAGGCCAGGAGAGGCCTAGGCCACGTCTGGGGCGCTTGACCTCCAGGGGCCGGATGAGGAGAGAAATGTGCGGCTTCGGTAACTTGTTGAGCACCTGTCTACCAGCCTCACACAGACACGGCCACAGACAAAGAGACATAGTTTTGTCGTGAAGATGTCCATCTAACAGGGAAGACAGGAGAAAAGTCAGGGACGGTAACAGCGTGAGCCACAAAGGACTAGGTACCGGGTTGGGCTAGGTACCTAGCGAAGCGGTCATTTTCCCTCTAAGGACCGATTCTGCTGCAACTCGCAAGTTTTGATAATGGGATGCTTTGTCGCTCAGCTTAGTTATTTCATAATTTTTTACGATGACACTCTTCTTCGATAGATCATGCAGATGCTCATTATTGGTTTCCAAGTGTACAGGTGGCTGGCTTCCTCCTTTTTTTCTGGTTACTACTCTATTAGTGATAGTAAAGTAACTCTACCGCATTATAATCAAGGAATGTAGTTTTTGAGTAAGAAAAAGATTTAAACTCATCTGGGGATCCTTTTGACTAACATGTCCCACCGTGTAGTGGATTGGAAAACCATGACTTACACACACCTTTCCCAGATCTTGTAGGTTGCCTGATCACACACAGACAGGACCCAGAAAGAAGAGAACTCAGTAGCGACCAGAGCAGACCAGGGCCTGCTGCCTCATGCAGCTGGGTGCAGGGGCATAGCCCAGGCCCAGGGGGGCACAGCCGGAGACCCCCTTGCCCAGTGTCACGACCCAGCCCCGGGCCTCCACCATGGGTTCAGTAAGTATCTGTAGATAAACGTGTGAATGGAGAAACCCTTTACCCAAGAGCCGTCCTCACAAATCCGTGTGTACATCCAGGCCCCAAGATCTATTTCTTAAAATACATCCTAGGGAAGCAACGAGAGGTGTCAAAGAGATATGGGAACTAGAATATTCTTTGCAACGTTTAAAAATTTTTTAATCCAAGTAGCAGTAAGAAATCGCTTAAGTCAATTTAGAAACATCTGCATAACAGGATTCTCTGCACTGCGAAATCCTGTTTCCAATAGCATTTAGTGGTCATATAAATGATCGTATAAAGCTTGGTCTGAAAAACCAAAAGCACGAATCGGATCATATACAGAAAATGAAAACTCAGCCCACAGACTAGGAGAAAAAAATCTACAAAATACACATCCAATAAAGGACCCTTGTCCAAAATTATTTAAAAAAAAAAACACCTCTCAAACTCAACAATAGGAAAACGGACACCCGGACACGGGGCACCTGCGCACGGCGAACACCCACGCGAGAAGATGCCCGCCACGGTGCGTCCTCGGGGACATGCGGAGGAAAACAGCGAGGAGATGCCACCGCCACCCAGCAGAACCGCCACAGGCCAGAACACGGTCAGCACCAGACGCCGGCAGGCCGCGGAGCCGCGGGGCCCCTCGTGCATGGCTGCTGGGAACACGGAATGGCGCGGCCGCGTCGGGAGGGGACTGTAGTTTCTTGTAAAACCAGCCATGCTCTCTCCATGCAATCCAGCGGCCACGCGCCTCGGCATTTACCCCAGATGACAACGTGGGTCCACGTGACCCCTGCGCGCAGCTGTTCACGGTGGCGTTACCCACAGCTGCCCGAACTGGGACGCGACCAGGGTGCCCTGGAGTCGGGGACAGATGCCCAGGCCGTGGGCCGTGCAGACGGTGGACTGTGACTCGAGTGCTGCAGAGACGTGGGCTCCGAAGCCGCGGGGGACGCTGGCACACGTGTCCCTGAGCCGGCTCCGGACTGTGGGTTCCAGCCGTGGGGCGTTCCCGAGAAGGCAGGACTGCGGGGACGGTGACTGGTGGCTGGGTGCCCGGGGCTCGGGGAGGGGGGACGGGCAGAGCGTGGTGGATTTGTGCCATATCATGATCAGATACATGTTGTTACACAAGTGCGCACACCCAGAGACCGTGCCTGGGGCAGGCCGTGGACTTCCATGAGTGACAGCGAGCCCATGGCACTGCTCATCAGCAGCGGGGGACACGGAGGTCAGGAAGGTAATCTGAGGGCCAGGCAGGGCCCCAGGGGCGAGGACAGCTCTGCATGTTCTGCTTGAGTCCCCTGCAGGCCTGCCCTGCTCC
The DNA here is from genome assembly GCA_002007465.1 of Ailurus styani. NCBI lineage: Eukaryota > Metazoa > Chordata > Mammalia > Carnivora > Ailuridae > Ailurus > Ailurus styani. The sequence continues at coordinate 7,002,434 of LNAC01000028.1, read as the reverse complement.
GAAGAGGCGTCTGTCCTCGATAATTACATATAGCAAGTGACCAGCTTCATGTCACGTGTTGGGGGGTGGGGGGAGTAGTGGGAGCAGCGGCTCGGGGAAACACACCTCCGAGGACACAGAGACACCGAATGTTTCCCTCAAGAGAGAAGACAAGACAGCTTTGTCTCCTTATCCTCTTCTCTATTTTATTTCCCCCAATGTGGAATCAACCTTTCTGGGTGTCGTGGGGCAATTTCTGAAGCTTTAAACCTACTTTGAAAACCACTCTGATGGTCTGACAGTCACTTAGCCCAGCAGCACCGCGTGACACTCTGGCAGACAGAGGAGCGGCGGCCCTTCCTTCGGCTTCGGGCTCGCGGTTCTTCTCACAGATCCTTGGTCGGCATGGGTCCCCACGCTGTGTCCCTGAGCGTGCCCGGACACGATGCCCACGGCAGGCCCTCCATCCCCGGTCTGCAGAAGCATCTTCCATGGGGCCACACCCGCTTGGTGGGCAGGGAGGGCAAGGGTGCAACCCTGAGCTCACGCCTACCTCACAAGCACACAGAAAGTGTGGTGCACACAAATACGCATGGAAAAGGGGGAAAGTGGCTCATCTAGGGTTCTCTCGGCAAGGAGTTTCTTTGCAGAAGTTATTTTCTGTGGCTCCTAATGTTAGTTATAAAATCATTCTGAAGATAAAAACAGATATAAGGAAATTAAGAAATCCCCATTTTGGAAGAGGAGCAAGATGCCGGAAGGGAAGCAGGCCCTGCCACTGTGTCCCTGGGCCAAGGACCGCGGGGCCTGGATACCAGAAGGCTGTGAGGTGGCAGGAAGGAGGGGACAGCCTGGTGAGAGGGCGGCGTGGGTCCTCCTGCCAAGAGGACACGTGTGTTCCTCAGTGACAGCAGCCAGTCTGCGGAGGCTCCATACCATGGGATTCTGGGGAAGGTGGAGTTGCGGGGATGGTGAAAGGCCAGGGGTTCAGAGGGAGAGCGCACAAGGAATGTTCAAGCAACATCACGAGGTGACGTGACGCTCGAATGACAAATACGTGACATCATGTGTCTGTCCCTCTCCCTTTGCCTGCCACTCTGCCGTGTCTGACATGTCATGTGTCAGAACCCACAGGCCCGCGGGCACGAAGAGGGACCCCGAGGTCAAGTCTGGGCTGCTGCTGCTGATGGCATCTCTCACCAGGTGTGATGGGGCTCAGCAGGTGAGTGTTGGTAACGGGAGCTGTGTGCGCAGGGAGGGGCTCAGTCTGGGGAGGGGGACATGGGCACGCTGTACGTTGTGTTCGACTTCCCCCGTGAACCTGAAGCTGCTCTAAAAAACGAAGCCTATCAGGGTGCCGGGGTGGCACAGTCGGCTGGCTAAGTGACCGACCCTTGGTTTCAGCTCAGGCATGACCTCAGGGTCTCAGGATCGTGGGATCAAGCCCCGTGTGGAGCCCTGTGCTCAGTGACAGTCTGCCTGAGATTCTTCCTCTCCCTCTGCCCCTTCCTCACTCCCCCATGCGCATTCCCTCTCAAATACGTAAATCTTTAAAAAGCAAAAGTAAAGCCTATCAATTACAAAGGAATACCACTGAAAATAGAATAAAAATAAAATAGTAAAATCTACCAAAACATATAAACAATCTGTATATTGAAAATAAAATTTTTGTTAAAGATTTTATTTATTTGTTTGAGATAGAGGGCACGCACGAGTGGGATTGGGGTGCAGAAGGAGAAGGAGAAGCAGACTCCCCATGGAGCGTGAGGCCCAACGCCCGGCTCCATGTGGGGCTCAACACAGGGCTCAATCCTACGATCTGGAGACCCTCAAGACCACAGCCTGGGCTGAAGGCAGATGCTGAATGGACTGAGCCACCCAGGTACCCCAGAAAATGAAAGACTTTCTTTCACAGACAGGAGAAACCACAGACCCAGGTAAGTGAAGAGCTACTCTGTGTTCACCAACTGGAAGATTCAAGACTAGTCTCCATTCTCCTCAGACTGATTTATGTGCTCAGTGTAAGCCCACTCAACATCCCAAGAGGATTTCGTGGTCCATCTCACCAAGATCACTCATAAAACACCCCTGGAAAGGAGCGGACAAAACAATCTTGAAGAAGAACAAGGCATTGGGGCGCCTGGGTGACTCAGTCGGTTAAGCGTCTGCCTTTGGCTCAGGTCATGATCCCAGTGTCCTGGGATCAAGTCCTGCATTGGGCTCCCTACTTGGTGGAGAGCCTGCTTCTCCCTCTCCCTTTGCCTGCCGCTCTGCCTACTTGTACTCTCTCTCTCTCTCTCACAATAAATAAATAAAATCTTTGAAAAAAAAAAAGAAGAAGAAGAAGAACTAAGCAGGAAGGCATGGATAGGTCCCACAAAGACGGAGGGAGCCAACGGTGAGTGGCCCCCTGGCATGGCCGGCCAGCTGGTGGATGAGTCAAGGCAGAGCTCTTCCACACAAACTCACACACAATAGCACAACTCATTAATAAACATAGACATTGATAAACCCGACTTCTAACGCAGAAACTTACGCTCCGTGAAAGACACTAGTGAGCACATGGGAAGACAGAGCACGGATGGACTGGAAGGTGATTGCAAAGCAGGGACGACACAGACTCATGTCGGTGCAGGTGAGGCTGTGAGGTGAGGATGTAAGACGCTTCCAAGCCCAACAGTAAGAGAAGAGCCCGGTAAGACACACGGACAGCAGGCCTTGACAGGTACTTCCCCAAAGAGACACGCGGATGGCAAGTTAGCGTGGGGAAGGACAACAGCATCATCAGTCACCAGGAAGTGAGGAGGACAGCCAGCAGAAGGCCCCACGGATCATCAGAATGGCCCAAATTTTCGGAAGCTGACAGTATCGAGTGCGGGTGATCGTAGGACCAAGAGCCACAGCTGGCTGGAACAAAGCCGGTGCAGCAGGGCTGTTTGCTACCAAGTCAAACATGACACGTCTGTCAGAACCCACACAGTTGGGCACCTGGGTGGCTCAGTGGGTTAAAGCCTCTGCTTTCGGCTCAGGTCATGATCTCAGCGTCCTGGGATCGAGGCCCGCATCGGGCTCTCTGCTCAGGAGGGAGCCTGCTTCCTCCTCTCCCTGTCTCTCTGCCTGCCTCTCTGCCTACTTGTAATCTCTCTCTCTGTGTCAAATAAATAAATAAAAATCTTAAAAATAAAAAAAAAAAAGAACCCACACAGTTGCACACCATGTGGTATACGTTTCAGGGTATGTGAGTTCAAAGAACTTTAACGGGAGAGGGAAGTGGCCCCGGATCACTCTCCCCCGATGTGTCCACTCATTCCAAAAGCGACACACAACAGACATTTCGTTCCCACTAAAGACCAGAGCCTTAACATGGCCCCTCATGTGAGCCCCATGAAGCCTGTGTCCGGGGACGGCGCCAGGCCACCAGGAGGCAAGGAGCCCCCAGCTCGGCCGAGAACTGTCCATATCCACAAGTCAGCACGAGAACAGCAGGGGGAGAAGCGGATGTCGGTGCGGATTCGGGAACGCAGCACTACTCCCGCCCAAACTCATTCCATCTCTGGGAGTAAAGTGGCAACGGGGCTCTAGAGCCATGAAACAAGCCACACCCCGGCCCCCGTGCACCCGGAATGCGAGTGTGCTCTTCCTCCTGCAAATCGTTCCTTGGCCTCAAGCTGTTTTCTGAAGACAACGAAAAACCTGAAAACCATCAGACACAGAACAATGCAAAAAAGGAAAAACTGTGACCCCACACTGTTTTATGGCCACAGACACCGTAACAATGCTACTGAGGATAACGCAGAAGTGGGGGTGCTCAGGGTGCCACCAACGCAGACACTAAAATGGCCCAAACGGTAAATCTCATCAGTAGAGACTTTACACAGACGATGCTAAGGAGAAAAGCCAAACCAAAAATGTGCATATGCCACAACCACCCACATCCACACGCATGTGCATGCTGAGGAAGGTCCTAGAGAAACGTAGGGTGCGTCCACCAGAGACGGGGGCGGGCACTTTCCGGCACCTAGAGGGCATCCTTCCCAGGACGGAGGACTGCACCGCTCCACGAGCTTGGGCACCATGCCCTGGGGAGAAGGTTCGGGCTCTGCTTTGCCAGAAGGTAAGGACTACTCTACCCCCTCATGACCGGACCTTCTTAGATGGCCCGCGGTGGAGAAGTCACTCACCGAGGCCTGAGGGCTGGCGGCTGCGCGTGGCCTCCCGGGACAGCACCCCGGTAGCTGGGCCATCCCCGCTGGTCTGTGCAGCCCAGCGACACCCTCCTGGGGCTTTATCTGGCCGCACAAACACGCTTCCTGCTGTCACACACACTGAGAAGTCCCCCTCTCCAGGCTTCCTGGACACTCGGCTGGCCTCATGGGGGACGGGGCTGCTGCCTGGGACTCTGCCCCTCCCTTGGACCACGGGCTCTTGGGGCCCAAGACCCTGGGCTCCGCCGTACCCAGAGCCAAAGAGCCTTCCTGCATCCCCATCACAAACACTCTGCGAAGCTCGCGGGGCAAGCCGGCGTGGCGGCAGAGGAGATGCCTGTGGGCTTTCAGGGACTTTATGTTCTGGGGACTCAGAGCTGTCTGTCCCCAGGGATAATCTGTAGCCTTGGGCCCAGGCCTGTGCTTCTCTCTGCCCCCGCCACCTGCTCTGGAGCACTCCCGAGCGGACAGGTACGCCGCACAGCTCTGCCTCTCACAGCCACGGAGCTGGGCCCCACGGAAGGAGGGAGCCCGCCGCGGAGGGATGGGTGGCCAAGGGGCTCAGGCCCCTCCCGCTCTGAGCCCGTCCTCCCATCGATGATCCGGGAAGGGTGACGGGCATCATTCATGGAGGAATGAGTGGGGGGGGGAGTCCCCTCAGAAGAGAGGCGTGGATGGGCGGGTGCCCCCCATACCACCCGAGTCTGAGGGGCGTCCTCCTCCGCCTGTCCCGCCTCCTCCCAGAGGTGCACATTACCGGGGAATCTGGTCTCAAATGCCCCCCGTCGCACGCCCTACCACAGCGATGCTCTTCCATCTCGAAGAGATGTCGCACCTGACGACACCGGGTCCCCATCTCTGTTCCCCTCACTGTCGGTGGGCCCCAACAGCTCCCCTCACAGTCAGCTCCGCCCCAGGTTCTGCACACAGTAGGGCCTGCTCCCATGCCAGGGGATGGAGGGGTTCTGTGACCAGGACGGCCGAGCCTTGGAACGTGTGAGGCAAGGTCAGGCCCCCGCGGAGGGCTGCTCTCTCCACACTGCCTGCAAGAGCCACCACAGCCCCGGGAGCAGGTGCGAGTCGCCACGGGCCCAGCACCCCCGCCCCAGGGGAAAGCAGGCGGTGGCCGTCACTGACCTTCTCCAGCTTCTCGAAGTGCTCCCGGAGGAACTTCATGGGTCTGTCGGGCTTGGAGACGCACAGGTGCACGATGCAGTCTTTGAGGACCTGCTGAACGCCATGCTTCTGAACGTAGAGCTCACACCCCTTCAGGCTCTCATCCTCCTCCGCCTGGTAGGACGAAGGGGACGCCATGGCGACCCCACTTCTGGCTGCCTGGGGGGGGGGGAACGCACATCACAGGGTGCTGGGGGAGGCGACACCCCACAGGCCCCCAAGGTGGGCTGTTGCAGTCCCCTCCAGGGAGCGATGGGACACGGTCCTGGGGTCTGTGGTCGCAGGCCTGTCCTTCTGAGGGGCTGGCTGAGCTGTTAACATGACAGCCGCAAAGCCTTACCTCACAAATCTTTGCGGGCTTGGGGGAGGAACAAACAGACCTGTAGGGCTGAGCAAGGCCCTCAGTCTCTGAGGAATCCGAAGGGGGAGAGTGGGGGTCCCGGGGGCGCTGCGGGGGCCCAGCACTTATGTGGTCACACTGGCCACCATCCCTCCTCCCTTTTTAGGGACAGCTGTGGGAACCAGGGAGGCAGAGAGGTGCTGTTACCGGGTGGGGGTAGCCTGCTCCGCAGGAACAGAAAGAAAAGAAGGCAAACAGTTGAAACCCAGCTGACGGCCCTTTTGGAAGGATGGCACATGGAGAACAATGGCAGGGCGGCGCGTTCTCAGCCCCGCGCTCCCGGCTAAGTCACAAGGACGGCTCAGGAACGGGGCTGCGCAAAGCGGGGACCCAGGCCCGGTTCCCGGCCCCGGCGAGGCCCCGAGGCCGCGCCCCCTCCCCCGGCCGCGCGCCCAGCCCCCGGCCTCTGCGCCCCAGCCCCCG
>LNAC01000028.1:6982894-6995689 GCA_002007465.1 Ailurus styani | reverse complement strand
CCCACCCTCAGCTTCCTACCTCTCAGCGTCCCTCCATCTGCGCACCGACAGACCTCTCCCCCCCCACCTCTAGCTTACCCCTGCGCCCCCTCCTCCTCCCTCTCCTCGGCCTCCCCAACGACCCCACGCACCTGAAGCAAGCCTGGGCCGGCCTTGTGGAGGTGGCCAAAGGCCCAGGTTTTTATGCACAGGCAGCCACAACCACCACCACTGCCCTCCACCACCTGCTCACACCTCCTCACCCCTCCACTGGAGACCGTGTGATGGCTGGTCCTGGCTGCTGCAGCTGGTGGAGCCTCAGGGTGATGACCAGAACCCCCCCCCCCACTGCTCACCCAAGCAGGTCCCTCCCACTCAGGGCCAGAAGAGGTGGCCAGAGGGCCCCAGGCCAGCCCAGGGAGAAGGGAGCTGAATTCCTTTTCTTGGTTAAAGGCTCCAGCGTCCCCCCCGCCCCCATGCCCCAGTGGGAAATCAGTGGCCCATGCTGAATTCTTCCCACCATCCTCCAATATCCAGGAGGTCGCGGAGGCCTGCGGAGCCCCTGGGGTGACTTCCTAATCTACAAACCCAGACCTTCATAAAGGGGGACTGCCCTTCTTCCTGTTGCCCAACATCATGCTTTGCCTCCATTCCAGCAGGTGGTGGCAGAAACTTCATCTTGATCGGTTGCGGGTCCCCACCCTTTCCACAGAGTGGTCTAAGCAACAGAAGGGATAGGGAGCTCAGGCCTCGAAGGAGAAGGGGCAGGTATCTGCTCACCTCTCCCACACTCCCCTGTCCACAATGACCTAGCCTACATTCCCCTGTCCCACTGTCACCTGTCCCCTAAAGCAGACTGACCGCAGCGTGGCCGGCCCCAGCCCACCAGCCCCTGTGGCAGGGCTGACACTGGCCCCGCTTCCTCCTGCCTGTGTGACGGTAAAGAAACAGGTCACACTCAGGCAGACAAAGTGCGAACTCCTCAATGTGGGGAGGGAAGCCGGCTGGACGGTCAGTAGCCAGGCCCCTTACATGACAAGGGCGAGAATGTCCCTCACAGAGCGGGTTGTGAAGCCACGGACCCCACAATGCTGGTATTCACAGCTAGGTCGCCTCCCCGCTGGACAGTGACAAACCCTGCCTTTTGTAGGGTGTCCAAGGAGCCGCATCCTTCCACTGAAACCATACCGCCGGTATCAGGTTAGCCAGTAAACCGTGCTTGTCGAGAACATGCCCTCAGCCCACGGGGAAGGACCATCCCACGTGCTCAGCCCTCTCATGTTCCCCAGCAGAAGGCATTCACACTCCCCAGCTCTTGGGCGCTTTATTTCACACCTACAACCTGGGCAGCCAAGCCTTGCAAAGACCCAACTTCAAAGGCGCATTCTTTCCCAACCACTAACTCCCAGACTCCTGCCTCTGCCAATTCGTTTACTCCCCAAGATTCCGCTCGAGTGTTCCTTCTGCAGGAAGACTTCCCTGGGGCACCGCACCTCCAGACAGGGTGGGGCTCCCTGTATTTTGTAGCTCTCCCGGCAGGTGCCACACGGGAACTACGTGGATGTGGAGCAGCACGTAGGCCTGGGCGCTGTCTGCTGTATTCTCGATTTAGTCTACACGGCATGGCGACAAACACAGACATTCCCCTGCAATGTGTAAGGAAAGATGACTCGTCCAGCCCGGGTCTCTGGAGAGGTGGCAGAGCACCGTGGTCTGAGATGGGCCTGGCAGGGGGCTGCTCAGTGTGTATGGGGCCTTGGGCACATGTGGAGGCCCTGAGGGGGAGACTGACTGCTGCTTACAGAGGGCTCGATCTGGGGTGACAGCTGGGCGTCGGGATCTTCCTGGAAGAGGCCCTCCCGTCTCCAAACAGGTGGGTGCTACTCCAGTGCAGCTTTCGGCTGAGGCTGGGGGGCAGAGGGAGGAGCACGTGGCAGGGGTCCGGTGGCCATGAACGCCAGCGGTTACAGTTGTCAGGGTCACAGTGGTTCCTCAGGGAGAGCTCTGAGTCCTGTCCCCGGCACACACGGGCAGGGCCCTGGATGGATGCCGAAGACAAGGCCACAGAGAAGAGAGAGGTGAGCTACAGGGGAAGAGAAGGTGAGGGGAGAGGCGGGAACCACCCCTGGAGCCCCATGCCTCCGAAGAAAAGGCCATCAACGAAAAATGCTCCAGAGAGGAGGCAGCAGGAGACGTCATAAGAACAGTGGTGATTTCAGCTTTCACACCGCTCCCCAGGTAGGTCTGGGATGCAAAATTTCACCCCAGTATTGTCACCATACAAAGTCAGCGAATTCTGATCACACGTGCTCCCTGGGGTGGCCTTGGGGTGCGGCCCCCGGTGGCGGTGTCCCAATAGCGCACACGGAAGCAGACGCCCCGTGGAGCCTCTGGGGAGAACCTGGTACTGCCCGGAGTGTAGCAGCCAGGAAACCCGGATTTCTGATCCACAGACACTGCCAGATCCTCAGTGTGTGTTGTTTTAAGCCCCTAAGTTTGTGGTGACCATCACACAAGCTGCCGCTAGCTGTCGCGGGGAAACCCGGGGAAAGGTTCAGGCCCGTCTCTGGGTTGGTGCTGGACAAGGAGGAAACAGCTGCAAGAATGCTACAGGCTGTATGGCGTGTCACCCCAAAACTCCTGCTTAAATCCAAGCCCCCTGTGTGGGTTGTTTGGAAGGGGCTTTGGGGCGAGTCGGCCAGGGGCAGGGCCCTCGATTCTGTGGCCACGTGTGGACACGGCAAGAGGACGGCCACAGCGGAGCCAAGGGCCCGGCTCCTTTGTGTGGGACACCAGCCTCCGGAGCCGTGAGGAAGACAGGTGTGTGGTCTCTCTGAACAGACCTGGACGGGAGGAGGCCTAAACACTCAGCAAAGCCATACATGAAAACACATTATAGGGATAAAGGAAGTAAAATGCTATGAACCTGGGACAGGAACAGATCTCAAGGGATTGGAACAAAGAGTCCAGAAATAATCCCAAACCATTATTTACAGGAATTTTGTATGTGATAAAGGCAGCATTGCATATTTGTGGGGATAATAATAATTCAGTAATTAGTTTGGGGAGAACTAAAAAAAAAAAAAGTCACCTGTGTCTCTTTGTACAGATAAACTTCAGATGGATCCAGGATTTAAATACCAAAGCAATGGAAGTAGCGTTGGGAAATGTCTTAGGATCTTGGGACACAGGAGGCCTTTCTAGTCCGACCAGGACTTTGAGGGGCCATGAATGTACAAATCCACATACTCTGTAAAAATGAAAACGCTGTGCATGAAAACCCTCACATGTTCAAAATAAAAACAAACAAGAAGTAGATTCGCAGGACTCTGTCACAAAGGGCTGATTTCCTCGGCAGGAAGACGCCTAGGTTCACGCAAACCAAGAACAGTGCATGATCGAGGTACGCGGAGGGGCCCTGGGCCCCCTGGCAGGCTGGCAGGCACCCCCCGGAGGGCAGGTCTGTGCGGGGAGGGCGCGGGGAGCAGGCCTCGCAAACACAGCTCCCACGGAGCCTCGGCGGCCCCCGTGGAGGACCTCACACACAGATTTCAACACACAGCCCAGCAACTCTAGTGTCACAAGGTTTACCGACGACATGAAAAAGGTCAGTGTTGCGGTGATCATCCTTACTCCTTACATCCTTATTGTGCATTTTTCTGCTGGCGAGTAAATGTATCTGGCTGTCTGGGGGGGGGCACAGAAACACGTGCAGTAACAAAAGTGGGAGGAAGACTAAGTATTCACCAACAGGGCCCCGATGAGACACCCAGCAGCGCCTGTGGACCGGGGAGCGCACCCCCCAACTGCTCACAAGGACGAAGCAGCTCTGTCCCAACCAGCACCAGCCTGTCTCCACCATTTGTTCCTATGTGAAAAGAACACAAAAGCCACAGGATGAAACGTGGCGTGTATGTGACCATCCAAGAGATGACTTCACAGGGCACCAGGGGGCATGGTTGGTTGAGCGTCTGACTCTTGGTTTCTGCTCAGGTCATGATCTTGGGGTCGTGGGATCAAGCCCCATGGCCGGCCCTGTGCTGAGACTTGTCCCTCTCCCTCTGCTCCTCCCCACTGCTCACGTGCTCTCTCTCTCTAAAATAAAGAAATAAAATCTTAAAAAAAAAAAAAGGTGACTTTACAATGAACACACATGGATTTACATGGATTCAGGCACAGGGTACCTCTAGACAGACCTGAAGGGCAGTCTTGAGGGGCAGAGAGGGCAGTGGTCCTAAAGTGACTGTGAACGTGAGTGCCATTCCAACTGTACACCAAATGCAAGTATTACCTACTCAAAAGTAATTTTCTATTAAAAATTTAAAATATTCCTGGAAAAGACAGGGAAATTCAGGACACCCATTATTTTCACTCCACAAACCACATTAAAATCACAGTAAAGGGATTTTTTTTTTAAGATTTCATTTATTTATTTCACAGACAGAGAGCATGAGCGGAGACAAGGGCAGAGGGCAAGGGAGAAGCAGGCTCCCTGCTGAGTAGGGAACCCGACATGGGACTCGATCCCAGGACCCCGGAATCATGACCTGAGCGGGAGGTCACCAGCTAGCTAGGCTCTGCAAAGGGATTTTGTTTTTAAAGGCACAAGCCCTCCGAGGACTGGGACCTTAACAAAATTCTGGGAGCCCGAAGGAGGACAGGAGAGTCATCACGGACTAACGGGAACCAAGAACACTGAACGGCGAACTGGGAACATCAAGGGCCCAGTTTACACCACAGAATCCCCCAAAACCTCAGGGAAGGTTTCATCAGATACCAAGGAAGTGAGAGACAGTGGTGAGGGGAGAGCTGGCCTCATGCCCCACCAGACCGGAGTGGGGGGGCACACCGAAACCAGGCGGACGCGTGAACGTGTGCCCACCAGGTGCTGACCGCAGCCCTCTACCGGAACGCCAGGGGCCCCAGGGCGCTGGGAGTCTTTTAGGCTCCCAGTTCCCGAGGCAAGAGGCCCAGCCAGCAGGGCCTAAGGACAGTGGCCTTCCCACGAGCTCCTGGCTTCCAACCCCCTCCTCAACTTCCCCCGCAGGCCTGTGTGACTCGCAGAGCGAGCGAGCGACAACACACACACATCCTGATGGTATATTGAAAAGCCAACACTGGGTGCCTCTGAGCCCCCCACCAAGGACAGCCGTGTCGCAGCGTGGAGAGCTGCCTCCCAGCAAGGCCCCCGCCCTCCACCGGGCCCACCCACCTCGGAGTTGAAACCCCTGTCCCCAGAGCACAGGGCCACCGGAGGAATCTGCGGACTCTGCAAACCCGCTTGCTGCAGAGCTGATGCTCCTGCCCTGAGAGGCTGGCGGCCACCCAATGTTTGGGCATCCGCGAGAGGAAGGCCATCTGTGCAGTTTCCCAAGCCAGAGACCCAGAGCACCCCGGACGTCGCCCTCCCCCTCAGCCCTGAATCATTGTCGGGTTCTGCAAAGGAACTCTGGCCGTCCCCACAGGCCCTACTACCTCCCAGCCCTCCTGCTGCCTCTTGACTCACCCCCCTCCGGACAGGAAAAAGCCAGGTCCCACATTCCCTGCCCTCCCTTTCCCTCCCTAGGCCACCATTCCCCTCCTCTGTGCCTGCTGAGCTCCTGGGTCGCAGACCCCACTTCCAGTGTCTCTCCTGGGGGCCCCCGCCCCTCTGCTCCATGTTGCACTGCTCGAGGGCACCGTCGGTGTCACCATTTGGTCAATGACCTCCCCTCCTGGCCATCAGTTGCGTGAGGAGTGACTGCATCGGCTTGACTCACCGCTGTGTCCCAGTGCCTTCCAGGACGCCCGGAAATGTCCAACACCCCATAAATACTTGTTGGATGAGATAATGAATGAATGAATCAACTATGTGCTATCTGCTAATGTCAGTTTATTACACTGACTTAAATGACATGCTTTAAAATCTATGTCAGCAGAACACAACAAGCAAGACTCCGGAACAGACTTGGACTTACCTCTCCCTAGCTCTTTAGTATTTATTCAGTGGAGAAAGTTCTGTCTCTGCCGAGATACACATTTGGACAGCTCCATCACATTTTGGCTCAAACAGAGAGAATTTCAAAGTTCTAGGGTTACGTTAAGATAGTCTTTCTAAGTGTCCAGGGCTAGGAGGTGATGGAAATGCCAAACTCAGTTTAAGTGCTGGAACACGCGCTCCTCCAAGGAGGTGTCTCTGCTGCTGCAAGCAGGTGGGGAAGGCGAGGGGTCCGCTAGCTCCTCCCTGAACTCACTGAGGGGGGCTCTGCCCTCTCCTGCATCCGAACAGCCTCTGACAATCTAGGATTCCCAGAAGAAAGTCACCGCCCTAGCCACTATGTCACTGTCAGGGACGTCACCGAAGGAGAATCGAGGATACGGTCTGCGGTGTCCAGCTTCTCTCACTGAGCATGTTTCTGAGGTCCATGCCCGTCACAGCCCGTGTCATCACCTCCTCCCCTCCTAAGGCTCAATGAGAGCCCATTGTGTGACCAATCGCGCTGTATTTCTCCATCACCCGTGACGGCCACTCAGGACGCTTCTGCCCCTCAGCTGTGGTGAGCACAAGCGCACAGGTATCCGGCTGCCCAACGGGACACAGAATTGCTGGGTCACATGGGAACCCTAGGTTTGCTTGTTTGAGGGGCCACCAGGCCGTATCCCACAGCAGCGGCACTGTTTTACCTCCCCACCAGCAGCGAACAAGCTTCCAATTTCTCCTGTCTCTGCCAGTACTTGTTCGTTTCCGGTGGTTGTTTTGTTGTGTTGTGTTTTTTCGGTGACAGCTCTCCCCACGGGTGTGAGGTGCTGCCAGCCCTCGTCCAAGCTGGGGAGAGGCACTGCTCGGTACCCTTTCTGCCACGTTCCAGGGCCCCAGGGGAGTGCGCAGGCCAGCTTGGATTCGACGCCAGGCTGGATCCATGCGCAGGCGTGGGAGACATGTCAGCAGCTCTCTTTGGAACCTGTTTACTGCATCTTATAGGACGTTTGCTGTGGGGTATTTGCGCATGTCCCCTCTAGTCCTCCTTCGCTAAGCTGCTGTCGTGAACAGGTGTCACCTTGCATCAAACGCTCTTTCTACATCTATGGAGATGATCCCGTGATTTTTCTCCTTCAGTTTTTTTCTTAAGTTACTTAATGTAACTTAAGTGACTTGAGCAGTAATTTACATTAATTTCTTATGTCAAATTAACCTTGTGTTCCTGGAGTAAACTCAATGTATTCTTTTTAAATACCTTATTTCCAGATTGAATTGGTTAATATTTTGTTTAGGATTTTTGTACCTGTGTCCAATGAGAGAGGCCGATCGTTAACATTCCTTTTGTGTAATGTCGCTGTCGCTGTGATACTGGCTTCACAAAAGGGGTTGGGAGATGTTCCCCCTTTTCTGTTGTTGGAAAGAGTCTAGGATGAGTTATTTCCCAGTTAAGTGTTTTGAAGTTAATAAAGCACCTGTGCTTCCAGACAGTATCATGGGGAGCTTTTAAATCACAAAGTCAGTTTCTTTACTTGGTATTGGACTCTCCTGCCTTCCTATTTCTTCTTTTTCTTAAGCTTTAGTAAATCACGTTTTCCTAGGAATCCTTCATTTCATATACTTTGGGAGGGATAAAGGGGTTTATATGATCCTTTTGGTGTGTGTTAATGCTTACAAGCTGTGGTGATAACTCCTTTACATGCCCTATGTTATTTTGTGCTTTCTCCTTTTCTTCCCTTGCCAGTCTTAACAGAGATTTATCCATCTTATTAGCCTTTTAAAAGAACAAACTCTTGGTTTTATTGATATTCTCTATTGTATGCTTGTTTTTCTATTTCACTAGTTTCTGTTCTAACCTTCACTATTTTCTTTACTGGGTTCAGATTTGTCTGTATATTTTGCTATTGGGTTAAAAAAAATCAACACTTGAGGGGGGGGTGCCTGGGTGGCTCAATGCGTTCAGGTCTGACTCTTGGTTTCAGCTCACCATGAGATCAAGCCCCAAGTTGCGGATCATGCTCACCATGGAGTCTGCTTGAGGATTCTCTCTCTCTCCCTCTGCCCCTTCCCCCCACTCAAGCTCTAATAAATAAATCTTTATAAAAAAAAAAAAACACCTAAATATCTGTGTAGCCACCATCACCAAGACACTTAAATACTGTCTGTCACCGTACACAGCTGCCCTATTGGCGCCTTTAAGATCACACCTAGCCCCACTCCTAACCCCAGAGAACACGAAGCTGCTTCTCATGAATGCCATGTACCTGGAGTCATGCTACGGTCACCCTTCAATGATTGTCTGACTTAGCATAATTCCCAGGTCATTGAGTCAAACCATGTTGTTGCATTTCCACATTTGAAGCTTTTCTTGTACTCTGCTGATTTTGTTTGATTCCATTTTTGTCAAAGGACATACTCTGTATGATTTCAATCCTTTCCATTGATTAAGGTTGTCTTACAGCCCAGGATATGGTCTCTCCTGGAATGTTCCATGGGCACGGGAAAAGAATGTGTATTCTGCTATGGTTGGGTGGAGTGTTCCTCACATGTCCACTGATCCTGCCAGTTGATGGCTGTGTTCTATGTCTTTGCTGCATGTCTAGTAATTCTAGCAATTGCTGAGAATGGGTAGAGAAGTCCTCATGTAAAGTCTTCTGTCTACTTTGAACGTCCTGCCGTTTGGTGCATGTATACTCGGGACAGCTAGATCTTCCTGGCTCGTTGATCACTTCATCATTAGGTAACGTCCTTCTTTTTTCCCAAGAAAGTTTCTTTGCTCCAAGGTCTACTTTGGCTAATATTAATATAGTTTGCTTTTTAAAAATCAATATGTACATGATATATCCTTTCCCATCCTTTTATTTTCACTCCACACGTGTTGTTGTGGCCGAAGTGAATTTTAGCCTGTATTAGACATGGGGCCGGGTCAGTTTTCACTCACTCTGCCACTTGGTCTTCTACCTGGTGTGTTTACACCATTTACATTTAAAGTAATTATTGCCACATTAGAGCTTCCATCTATTCTTTCATTATTTGTTTGTTCCCTCTCTGTGCCCTGTGAGATCCTGCGACAGTCTTTGGAATTCCACGTAACGTGTTTGCTTGTATTGCCGTGTTCAGTTTCCTTAGTGGTTTCTCTGGACATCACCAAACACGTGGCCCTTAGGAATCCCCTGCTAGGGAAACTGTGTCACATCTAGCACAGAGTAGAAACCTTACTGCCACTGCCATCCCTTCACCCTCCCCATTTTTCAGATATAATTATCATAAATATTTCCCCCACATCCACCGAGCACTACATCAGTGTTATTAGTTTTGCTTCAACCATCAGCTGTGATTAAGGAAACATACAAAGTGAAAGGCAGTCAGTCACGTTTCCTGCTGTGTTTACCCATTCTACTGTCATTTCCTGAGGGTCCCTGCCTTCTTGTTACACTTTCTTCCCTGCTGGAGAGCCTCCTTTCATCGTTCACCAAGGGCAAGTCTGCGAGCAACGATTCTACTTGTCTGCCTGTCTGGAAATCTCTTTGTTCCTCCCTAATTCTGAGGATGGTTCTGCTGGTGGGCCTGACTTCTCTTTCAACACTCAAACAATGTGCCATGTCCTTCCCGGCCTCTGTGACTTAGGACAAGACACCTGATGTCCACCCACGTTCGCATCCCTCCACAGGCGATGCACTGTTTCTCTAACTACATTTATCATTTTTTCTCTTGTCACTACAGTTTTCAGAAGTGTAACTATGATGTGTCTGGGTGCAGGTTTCTAGAGGTCTTAGCTTCTTTAGAGGTTGCTCACCTTCTTTAATCTGTGTTTCTGTCACTCGCCAAATATGGGGCATTTTCAGTCATTATTTAACTATCTCTTCAGCCCACATTCTTCCTTCTCTTGCTCTAGAACCCCGGTGACATGAATCCCTGTCCTCTAGGTCTCTCAGCTCTTTTCCTTCTGTCTGGTCCATCTGATCTCTCACTTAGATGGAGTAAACACTATTATTCTACCTTCAAGCTCCCTGATTCTATCCCTTGTCTCCCCTCTGCTGTTGTGTCCATCCAAAAGGACAGTGATCACTGTGTCCACTGATGGATACAATACTAGCCTGGCTTTTGTAATTTTAAGTTCTATGATTTCCATCTGGCTTCTTTTTAGTTTTTACTTCTTTGCTGAGACTTTCTCTCTCCCTCTCTCTTTTATTGTGTCAAAAGGCCTCATAAATTTTTTTTAAGATTTATTTGTTTTAAAAAGAGTCAGAGAGAGAAAGAGCACGCATGCACGAGAGAGGGGAGGGGCAGAGGGAGAGAATCCTCAAGCAGACTCCTGGCTAAGCCCAGAGCCTGACATGGGGCTCAATCCCATGACCCATGACATCACGACCTGGGCCAAAAGCAAGAGTCAATGCTCAACTGACTGAGCCCCCCAGGCTCCCCAAGACTTCATAAATGATTTTTAAAAGCCCTTTTTATCATGACTGCTTTAAAATCCTTGTCAGGTAATTCTAACACCTGCCTTGGCATTTATCTTAACACCTATGTTGGCATTTATGTCAGTTAATTGTTTTTTCCTCCAAATACTGGTTCTCCTGACTCCTGACAGGACAAGTGATTTCTGAGCATGTCCTCAACATTTTGCGCATTGTGTCAGCAGACTTCTGACGTTACTGAAATCTGCTATTTTAGCAGAAAGTTGCCCTATTTAGGTCTAGCATGTAGATTCTGGCCTACTTTTGTGGCTCATGGTGCCAGTGAGTTTCATTTCACAGCCCTGGCAATGCCCTCCTGGTCTGCTTTCTTCCTCTGGGCACTGCTTCGGCTGTTGGGAGAGTGGGGCAGCACCTGCTGACTGGCAGGTGGAAGTCAGAAGACGCTGAGCCACAAGGACTCTGCCCCTGCACAGGACACTGCCCATCAGCACTGCAAGAGTTGGTGGGCCTGCAGGGGCTTCGATGCTGGTGCATACTGTGGGGTGGGGGTGTGCCCCCCCCCGCAGGTCTCTGCTGGGTCACCCCTTTCCCAGTCCCATGGCCAGAGAGAGGAGGCTTTTCTTGCAGTTTTCTTGCCTGTGTTGTGACTCTGTTAAATTAACCTTTGTTAGGTGGAGCCTGGGGTGTCAACAAAGACTGTGTGGGAAAGTGGAATAGAGAAGCTCATGACTCAGAAGTCAATTCAAACCAGAAAGAGCACAGCTTTGATAAGCTTTGCAGGGCCTTTATGTAAGAGGCACACAGGGTGGGCCCTGGGCAGCAGGGGGATGTGCTTACCACAGGGCTGTAGGAGAGTGACATCAGGAACTTCACTTACTGTGACTCTGCTTATCTAGGGCCTGTGCTCACGGCAGGGGCTGGTGTTGGTCCAAAGGCCCTGCAGGCTCTGTGGCCACACTCCATGGACGTCGAGGCAGCAACATTATGGACTACTCTAGTGTAACTCCCAACGACCTGCTGGCAGTTCCAGCTTGGGCTGCAGACCTCTCTGGCACCTGTTCTGGGAACCTGTAAGAGAGAACAGGAAAACCGAGAGAACCCACTGAGCGCCACCACCCAGTCCTGAGGACCCCAGCCAGCCAGTCTCACTGCAGTGATCAGAGCCCCTTGACCATCCATGGCTGAATTATGGGCAAGGTACTCAGCGGTACCTGGAGGAAGGGTCAAGGAGCAGTGAGTCTGCACCACCTCTTCCTGGAGCAGGAAGCCTCCCCACGCTGTTTGCTGTTCCCCACCTTGAGCAGAGCCTCAGGCTTCAAGGAGCCTGGAGTCCTTCCACCTCCTCCTCCACAGCAGCCAAAGCAGTCTGATAAAGACGAAAACCTGATAGGGCAAACCTCCTCACCCCGGAAGGCTTCCTCCAGTCCCCATTCACTTAACAAAAAGGCCCCAGTGGTCTGACCTATGCACCTCCCTGCTCCCGTCCCTGCTCCCCTCTGGATCCCTGGGCTCGCCTCCTGGAACAGCATCAGGGCGCCCCCGGTATGAGTTCCAGGGGCAGACCTGGTGCTCACTTCCTCAGTCTGGAGGCGGGAAGTCTGAGATCAAGGCGTGTGCAGGGGCTGATGACTCCTGGGGCTGCAAGGGGCAGTCTGCTCCAGGCTGCTCTCCCTGGCCTGCAGACCGCCATCCGCGTTCACATGGCGTTCTCCCTGTGAACAGCCCCTCCAAAGCCCCCCTTTTAGAAGGTCACTGTCGCATTGGACTAGGGCCCCCCTTTGCCCTATTTCTAACTGGATGAGCCCTGGAAGGGCCCTATCTCCAAATAAGGTCACATTCTGAAGCCCTGGGGATTAGGATTCCGATGCACGAAGTCTGGGGGGCACAATTCAATGCACCACCCCCGCCCCAGGCCTTTCGCCCCTGCCTGCCGACCATCCCCCTATAAGTCCCCCACCGCCGCCTTTGCGGAGTTTACTATCACCAACCCTCGTCGGTCACCTGTGTTGGCATTATACGGGAAAGCCTTACCTGCCCACACCAAATTCCTCTGCTATTCACTCCCTCAGGACCGAGAACTTCCGAGTTGTGCCTCTCTGGTCGCTAGACTGAACCCTCAGTCCGCCGGGATCGCGGGGTTCCGGCTCCCCGCCCCCAACCCGCCCCGGAAGTGTCCTGTCCGCGCCCGGAGCTGCCAATAAAGTTGTGTTCGGAGCCCACCGGAAGACGAGCCGTAAACCTCACCGCGGCCGTCGTGAAAAGCGCCGGTCTCCCCGGGCGACGGGCAAAGCGCGGAAGATGGCGGCGCTGGTGGCGGCGGAGGCCGCGGCGCCCCCGGGACCGGCTGAGGCGGCCGAGACGTCTGAAACTGCCGAGGCGGCGGAGCTGAGCCGCGCGCTGAGCCGCCTGCTGCCCGGGCTGGAGGCCGACAGCAAGCTGGGC
>LNAC01000028.1:6955544-6982836 GCA_002007465.1 Ailurus styani | reverse complement strand
CCCCGAGTCCGCGCGAGGCCGGCAGCCCGAGGCCTGCGAGGAGCTGCGCCTGGCGCTCGTGCAGCTGCTCGGCCTGGCCGTGCGCCTGGGGGGCCCCGCGCTCGCGCCCCACCTGGACGACGTGGTGCGCGTGCTGCGGTGCACGCTGCTCGACCCCTTCGCCGCCGTGCGCCGGGAGAGCTGCGAGTGCGCCGCCGGCCTGGCCCGCGCTACGCCAGGTACCCTCCTCTGGCCGGGGTCGGGCTCGCGAACGGGGGCGCGGGGAGGTGGGGGCGCGGCCGCCGCTCTTCTCCACGCAGTGGTTCTCAAAATGCAGATGCGTGGAAACCACCGCTGAAATTGCTAAGAGCGACTGGGATGCTGTGCGTTTCGGTAACTGCCCCTCACCAAACACCACTGCAGTCTTACATGTCTTACCCCCTTTCTCCGCAGTCTGTCTTCCCTCTTTGGGTTGGACTGCTGTCCTAAGTGGAGAGAGACCGCTTCTGTCTTGTTTTCCTTTAATCTATTCTCCGTTATTAAAAAAAAAACTAATCTGATCAGGACAGTCCCTTTTTCTAAGTAGCCATTTCTGCAGGATCTTGCCCCATTTAACCTCTCCTTGCTGCCTTAGGCTAGGGTGTGCGTTGGTAGAAGGCCTCTACTTAGTCCCATTGGGAAGGCTTCCTGCAGGACAGAACATCTACGTTGAAGATCAGTGATTGGTTGTCAGGAGGAAACTGGCTTTGAGAAATAAGCTTGGCAGATCTGAGGAGCAAAAAGGAGATCTAGGTGGCTGGAGGGAAGGAGGGCGGGCAGGGGGGAGCTGCTGGGGGTTTGAAATTATTAAACGCAGTGGAAACCTGTGGAGGTGTGGAGAAGGGGCGCCAGAGGCTTGGGTTCAAATTTTTTAAAAGATCACTCTGGTGCTCCTGGAAAATTGGTTACCAAGATGGCAAGAAAAAATGAGGTCAGTTGGAGTCATAATTAATCCATATTTAGATGATGGTTAGTTAGGGCTTGGGTGGGGGTGAGGAGTCTAATAGGAAAATGGATTGATGTTGAATATAGAGCTGGCAGGATTTCCTGTTGAATTGGGTGAGGGATGAGGGAGAAGGAGGTTTTGGTGGACACAAGACAAAGGAAACCACACCATCTCCCTGCTCTGCCCTCTCCTGGTGAGGGGCATCTGCTGGATCCCCATCACACTGGGCAGTAGTAGATTAACATCCTGCCTTGATCTGAGGACCTCAGGGTTAAAGAAGTCAACCAAAGCATCCCTGAAATACCTGTCTTATGGATGGGTCTCAAGCAGCAGCAGAACTGAGGTTAGAATTCCAAGACCAGGACTCTCAGAGACATTCTGGTTCTGACTTTCCGGGAGACCCTTACAAATAGGAAGTGGAGTTCCTTTGTCCGAAGCGACATTGGCCCTGCTTTTTATGGTAGCGCCCGGTGTCTGACTTTAGGCACACCTGATGTGGGGACTTGCACAGCGTTCTCCAGGCTCAATTTCTCTGCTTTGGTCTACATCCCTCTCAGGCACCCAATGCTACTGTTACCAGCTTCAGACTCTTCCTTACAGCTCCTGCCTCCAGCTGAGATGGGGTCAAGCCCTCAGCCTTTTCCCTTTGGTGCCGTTTGGGTCACATGCCTGTCCTGTGCCTCTCCCAGTGCCAAGGGTACAAAACTGTGCTTGGCAGGCCTGAGCCGAGTGCTGTGCCTACAGCAGGGGCCTGGGTGGGGAGAGGAAGTTCCAAGGCACAGGAGGCCTGTCCTCCTGGGAGCCCATGGCGCTAGGCTGGGCCAAGGCTCATGGGGAGCAAATCTGGTAACTGGTGTTCTCCCTTGTCTCACAGACCACTTCCATATGCAGTCGGAGTCCCTGATCAGCCCCCTGATGCAGAGCATCTCCCACCAGCACTGGAAGGTGCGAGTGGCTGTCATTGAGGCCACGGGCACTGTGATCCAGTTTGGCAGCGCCAAGTCAGTGGACGATGTGCTTTCTCACTTCGCTCAGAGGCTCTTTGATGACGTCCCTCAGGTACAGGAGTTTCTCCTCGACACCAAAAGCATGCTATTTGGAACTTACTCCTTTTTCTCTTTTAAAACTGTTAACTTGTTACAACAAACGTCTTTTATGGTTTTCAGTCCCAAGTTGTTCTTAGTTCATGTCTCTGAGACCCTGGATAGAGTTGAATTGTTTTAATATATTTGTTATTCTTAATTGTGAGCAATATGGAAGAGGGCTATTTCCTCTTTGGCAAACGGTCCGGCCGTGTATCCGCCACAGTTTCGGAGGCGTTGGTAACATGCTGATCCAGCGGGCACATTTACATGACAAGCCACAGTGGTTGGGGTACCTGGGAGGGAAGGACGGATTCGGGTAATCACTCTGTTGGGCCTTGGGACCCTCAGAGAGAGACGAGGTGAGATGACCGGCTTTTGTGTTGGCGGAAGTCAGCGTAGAGGCCGCGTCATGGGTCTGAGACCACAGGCTGCTTCTAGAACTTCACAAACTCCAGTAACGACGGGGAGCAGAGCGAAGGCCACAGTGGGCCAGCCCCCTCCCGGGGGAAGGAGACAGGTGAAGAGGGAGTGTGTGCTTCTGGCCATGTGGGGTGGGAGGAGCAGTGGTAGCTGGTGAAGTTCTCCAAGGTGGTTAGAAAGTGCCCTTGCCTTATAGCCAGCAGGATACGAAGTGGCCTGGGGTGGCCAAGGACTGAAAGCTGGTGGTGTGGTGGCATGATCTCCACTGTCCTGATGGTGGAAGCATTGGCTGCATGCATGAAGCACGGAAGCACGTGTGTGCCTGCCCGTCCTACTGTGCACGTGCCATCTCGTTTCATCCTTCATGTCTGCAGCTTGCACAGCCCCTGCGGTTGGGAGGTTATGTTACCTGCTCGAGGTGGCCCAGCTGGAGCTGGCCTCCGGGCCCAGGTCCGGTAACACCCGAGACTGTTCTTTGGCACTGTCCAGCCTCCCAACCATAGCCACACTTGAGTTTTCTGCTAAGGTACTTTGACTTATTTATTTATTTGTTTGTTTTTAAAGATTTATTTATTTATTTTAGAGAGCGTGAGGGGGACGGGGAGAGAGAATCTTAAGCACACTCTGCACTGACTACAGAGCTGGACATGGGGCTCAATCTCATGGCCCTGAGATCACAATCTGAGCTGAAACCAAGAGTTGGACACTTAACTGACTGTGCCATCCAGGCACCTCTTATTTTACTCTTTTAAACAGTTTTATTGAGCCCCAACTCACATACTATATAATTTTCTCATTTAAGTGTTCAATTTAAGTGTTTTTGATAGGTTACATTATTTTTAAAGTATTTGGTAAAAGGTACATAACATAAAATTTGCCATTTCAACCATATTGAGATGGAGTTTAGATGCATTAAGTACGTTCCCAACGACCATTGCCACCAACCAAAACTTTTTTGGCATCGCAAGTAGAATTGAGCAGTAACACGCCCACTCCTCCCTGCCCCCCACTTCTGATAACCTCTTTCTGTCTGTGTGACTGTGTCTACTTGGTGCTTCATAGAAGCAGAAGCTGTGACCCTTGTGCTGATCTCTTCCCCTGAGTGTGGTGTGTCTGAGGCTCCCCCTGCAGGAGTGCTCCGCCTCAGTGCTCTGCTGTTTTCTAAGGCAGAGTGGCATGCGTGGCGTGGGTGGGCCGTATTTGGTGTGCCCATTTGTCCATCGGTGGACGCCTGGGGTGTTGCCACCTCTCAGCTGCTGTGACTAGTGCCGCTCGAACATAGGTGCAAGTCTCTGAGTTCAGCGTCACTTCTTTTGGGCGTCAGTGTAGACCAGGGAGTAGGATTGCTGGACCCACAGCAGCTCTACCATTAGCTCATTGAAGAGCCAGCAAACCATTCTCCACAGTGACTGGACCATCTTAAGTGCCCAGCAACAATGCATAAAGGTTTTAATTCCTCTTGGTTCTCCCAACACTTATTTTCTGGTTTTTGTTTGTTGATTTATAGCCATCCTGATGGGTGTGAAATGGTGTCTCATTGTGGTTTTGACTTCTGTTTCCCTCATGATTAGTGATGTTGAGCATATTTTCATGCACTTACTGCCAGATGGTCTACTATATGCTGTAACATTCAACTCGTGGGGCTTCTGATGCAGTTTGCCTGCAGGCACATGTGCGCCTGCAGACTCGAAGGGTCACGATGCCTGTTCATCCACAGGAGGTTTCGAGCTGCTTGGCACCTGCTGTGGGAGTCCTGAGGGGGCAGAAGGGCGAGAGAGAGTGGAGCTGGGCGTGTATCCAGGTGTGGCACACTGCCTACCCAGGATATCTGCTTTGCCTTCCTTGCTGGGGTTCATCCTCAGCATGTCTCCCTGAGTTGTAACAAGGGTGCAGGCAGAGACAAAGGGATCCTCCTCCACCCAAGAACGAGTCTATCCGTTCAGTGTCAGGGCCAGCTGAGTGTAATGGGCGCCCCCTGAAGCTGGGTGGGGACAGCATGTCACAGCATGGCAGGTGGGGACCCAGAGCAGACTGGGCTCTGCCAAGGGAGGAGGCAGGGTGCTGGCTCAGCACTCACGAGAGATCTGGCTGCAGGAAGTGAGGCCCAGAATGTATTCTAGTGAAAAACAACAGCACTGCCCTGACAGGGACAGTGTCTCAGCTTGCTTGAGTTAGGGCAAGGGCAGTGAAGACAGAGGCTTCCTTGTGTCACAGATGAAATGGTTTTCCTCAAAGTAGTGTAGTAAGTACATACTGGCACCTTTTTCTAAACAGCATTACATGTATAAATCAGGAGCTACCTGTAAATAACGTAATTATATCATAGGTCCCTGTAAATAGGGTGACTGTGTATCCATAGTTCCCTGTAAATAGTGTAACTGTATATCTGTAGGTCCCTGTAAATAGTATAACTGTGTATCCATAGGTCCCTATAAATAATGTATCAATGTATGTGTATCAATGTATCAATGGGTCTCTGTAATGTAACTATGTATCCATAGGTCCCTATAAAGAATGTAACTGTGTATCCATAGGTCCCTGCAAATAGTGTAACTGCGTATGCATGGGTCCCTATAAATAGTGTAACTGTGTATCCATACGTCCCTGTAAGTAGCTCTCTGTTTATAACTAATTGCAGAGTAGCTTATATCTGTTTGTTGAGCTTACAACATGGGTGTTTATTGCCCTGACTCCAGGTGGTAAGAGTTTGCATTTCCACAGTAGAGGGAGGAAGTCTTCAGCTGATTGCTTTCTCTTTGGTGCCTTCAAGGACAACACTAAGTTTCTTTGGTGACAGGCTTTCCCAAACTTTGGGGCTATAACTATTTCTTGTTACTTGATATTGCATAAGAAATGCACTCCGTTGTTAAAACTATTTTTGTTTCCTTTTTTTCCCAGTCGTATTTGGTTTGCTCTGTAGGATTTCCATGGCTGATTGAGCTGGGATTTCAAATCCAGTGTAGCCACTGCCCACCACCTTTCATGCTGATGCGGGGTCCAGTCCTTGGGGTGGCCACAAAGTTAATTACCGCGAGTGGGCAGGGAAGTCATTTGCCACCTCCCTGTGCCTGCATCAGCTCACAGACCCTCAGTCCCGTGGACAGCCTAGGGCTGTCAGGATCCCACGGCACTCTGTGCAGAAGGTGAGGTCCTCACTGCTTTGTGACTTGCAGAAAACATCCAGCAACTCCTGTGCCCACTGGACTGTGTTCCAGGTCACTGAGCTATGTGGTGAGTGGCTGCCTGGAAGTCCCTCTAAGTGCTTTGCCTGAATTGACCCATTTGGTCTGTGTGGTCCTTCCATTCAGGGAGGCTGTGATGACCTCCACCTCGCAGATGGGGATGCAGCGCACAGAGACACAGAGCTCACCGAGGAGACAGGGGGGCTCAGGACATGGGTGTGTAGCTCCTGGAATTCTCCCTCTGTAGTTTACCACCTCGGGTGTCTGGGATACGTCTGAGGACGTAGAAGGGGGGTGTCACAGAGTGGTGGGACTAAGGTAGCTTCCCCGGGCCCGGAGAGGCCCACCCCATCGTTCTGCGTGCACCGTGGGCATGGAGGAGTACCAGCTGGGGTCATGTCGTGCTTCATAGTCACATGTGTCCATTACAGGCCTCGGTTGCGCCGGGTCCCCCTTACCTTCAAGAACCCCTGTGCATTACTGCTGGTGGTAATGTTTCGGTTAGAAGCCAGAATCGTGTGTGCTCTTTGTAGTTTGGATGAAGCACTCTGACCGTGTTGCGAAAGTGCCTGGGGTATGTGAGCTGCACGGGTGTGTGCGTGGGAGCCTGTCTGGGAAAGCTCGCCACGCCGGAACCTGACCGGCCCACCTGCCTCACAGCTGGGGGCCTAGCGGGCGTTCAGGACAGGTCTCCCGCACTTCCGAGCACCTGCCCTCCACCAGCATCCTGGTGAGGCATGGAAATGAGCAGGTTCTGCCCCAGCCCTTGGAGGGAACTTAGTCTCACGAGCTCCGAGGACTTCACTGGTGCCGAGGAACAATGGCTATAGGGACAGGGAGGTGTGTGCGGGAGGAGAGTGTTCCTCCATCAGTTCTGTCGGCTTGGAGAGTCTCTAGGTTGTAAACTCCAGACCATGGGGGGGTGGCGTCCTGCTGGAGGGAACTTGAACAGGTATCAGAATCCTTGGGTCCAGGATTCGTAAAAACAGAAGCCTGTTGCTCTGTCAGAGAAGGGTTATGCTCTGTGGCTATTTGTGTTAGAGCAGGTATGAGATTTCTACCACATTGGTGAAAACAGAGCATATGTGGGCACCAGGGAAATGAGGCGCGGGGTGTGCTTTGCTGGTTGTGACCTTCCTGCCTTCCCCTTCCCGCCTTCTGCCCCCTGATGTCAGACTGAAGGAAGAGTAACAACAAAAATACTGTGGCTGTTCCCATATGCTGCACCCCTAGTAAAGATGACGTGAGTCTTTTTCAGGTTGAAAAATGAAAATGTTACAGATTAAGTTGCAGCCCCTTTTGCTAATTTTTCTTTAACAGAATTTAAATACTATATATTTGAAATAAAGTTTGGTTTGTTATTAAAATACTGTGTTGATACCATTAAGACTTAAATGATTTAAGATGTTTAAAATCCAAGGCCTTTGGTCAGCAGGGGACAAGAGTGGTAATCTGCGGAGCAACTTTGAGTGAGACAGTTACTTACACACAGGTGCTGGGTAGAACGATCCCCTGCCTCCCCCAGCCCCCAGACTAAGGTCAGAAATGCTCGAGCTCAAGAGAATGAATTTGAAAATGGTGATTTCCTCCAGCGGGTGGTGCCCAGAGCTGCCGTGGAGTCAGGAGCCTCCGGTGGCTGATGGGTGCTCCCTTGGCATGTGTGGAGGGCAGGGTGCAGGAATAGACAGCCTCCTGATGAGGACTGGACAGTTCTCTCATCCTTGACTGAAAAGGCCGACATGAGACGTTCCAAGTTAAAGGAGAGTGGAAAATTATCTTTCGTGTGAGTGTGTTCCCCTTGGCTCTGTGTGCCGATCTAACAGAGCGTGTGCATGTGGGTCCCCCAGCCCAGCACCCCAGGATCTGTAAACCTGACTCAGGAGAGTAAGAATTCTTGGGCCATTTCCCTTTTTTTTTTTTCTCAATTGACGGATTTCCTGCTTAGTCAAACTGTTACTTGGCAGCTCTGCTCAGAGCTGTTTTTCTGAGTTGAGAGAAGGGGGTAATTTGTCTCATGATAATGGGGATCCGCAGCTTTCTTGGGGCTGGGAGAGACCCATCTGTGTGGCTCAGGAGCCGCATGGAGGCCAGCCCTCAGGCTGTCCCAGCTCACCAGGGGAGACACATGAAGTCTCCAACCTGCAAAAGATCCCTTGATCTTGGGGGACATCAGAGTGACTGTCCTGAGTGTGGGGCCCCCCTATTGCCCTGGCACGTCAGTAGGGTGTTGGGTGAGCACAGCCAGATGGACTCCCATGGGTCCCCGCAGGTCCCTGACACACCCTGCTGCTGGGACACACCTTCATTAGGAGCCCTCTGGGGTCTGGTCCTCCTGAGTGCCTGCCACCGCCCCCACAGAGGCCCCACTCGCTCTGCACCTGTCTGATGCCAGGCTGGGTTGTGGTCGGATTCCTGTGTCTGCTTGGATCTCAAGTGCCACCAGTATGTGGTATTGGCTGAGCTTCAAGTGTGGTGCTGCTTATTACAGGTACTTTTGTGGTAAGAATGACCCTTGGGCCTCTCACGATGTTAGCTGTGAGGCACCTTGATTCCTCAGCAACACATCAGGGCCCCTAGGATCACACAAGGACAACATGGAAAGATCGCTCTATGCCAAGTCTGTCCTCGCTGTTGCAGGTGTCCAGTTGTCTCTGGGTACTTGGACCTCTGATCATGCATGTTTTTGTTGAAAGAATATCTGAGATTCTCTGGGATCTTTAGTTGTGGTTTTGATCGTTAATTACATGCTTATGTCATTAATAACCAGCCTTTTATTTCATATTGCAACTTTTATTTTAAAATAATTTAAGACAAGAAGTTGCAACAGTAGCACGAGCCTGAGGGCGCTGCTCCCAGGCTTGTTCGCCTCCCACCGTCCTTGCTGTTTACACTGGCAGGCAGGCGAGTGAGCCAGGTTCCCGGTGCCTCCCGCATGTTGAGCACTGTGCCAGGTGCTTTCCCTGCTCGCCAGAAGCCAGTGGCCCGTGTCCTGTTATTCTCTCATTTTCAGGAAGGGAGAATGAGCTTCAGAGAAGGCGGCAGGCAGGGGCAAGGTGCACTCTGCTTGTCTAGCTGCCTGGCTGGCTCCAGGGATGAGTGAGCCACCCCAAGTCCCAGTGCCTACACGCACCATGCCCTGGGTGCCACCCGGGGCACACTTCACCTACAGTCCCTGCGAGTGCTTCCCTCCTGTGGGCTGCCCCAGCCAACAGCAGACACATACCACCAGTGGTCGGGGCCTTGCCCCTGGTGGGACAGCCTCGGTGGGGTGCCCCATCCTGCTTCCCTCCCATGATGATTTAGGGCATCTGGATTCCCACCTCAGGCTCCATTCTCGGGGAGCTAGACCTTGGGCACCTCATGTGTTTCTTCCCTGTAGTGGGCAGAGTGGGCGGAGACATGCACGTCACCTTCTTGGGTTGCCAGCAGCAGAGCTGGGGTGCCCTACTGGCTTTCCCAGGAGGCCCTGGGGCTCCAGGACCCGAGGCCTTGGTGGTGTGACTTCTGCAAGCTGACATTTCCTGGGGGCTTGCCATCAGCGCCCAGCCTGGCTGGGAGGGTCCCACACGGAAGACGGAGCGGGCGCCCCACGACACCTGGGGCAGCAGCATGGTCCTGCTTCAGCCACCAGGGCGGCAGGCCCTGCCCCAGGGACGTGGGCCTGCACGGCTGGCCTGACGAGGTGGCCTGACGGCTTCTCTCCAGGCCGGTACGCATGGCAGAGCTGCTCTGGTACCTCAGGCCGGCGTCTGGCCTGGACGGGTAGCACGGCGGGCCCAGCGCCGCCCCGCAGTGAGCCTCTGGCTCCTCGGTGCCCAGCTGAAGCCTCCCGTTGCCTTTGCGTGTAGGTGCGGCAGGCGGTGACCGGCGTGGTGGGGGGCTGGCTGCTGGACCTGCGCGACCGCTACTCCTTCTTCCACAAGCTCATCCCGCTGTTGCTGAGCAGCCTTGGGGACGACATGCCTGCCATCGCGTGAGTGGCCACAGCTCTGGGGGGACCATCAGGCCTTCGGGTCGAAGGGGCTCAGAGGCCTCCGCTGTTATGAGTGTGGGGTCCTCTGTTTTCTGGATTATGTGTCCCTGAGAGCCCAAGTCTCTCCCAGAAGCCCACCTTGTCCCCGCGGTTGTATTTGCTGGTCTGTGGTTGGTAGATAACCTGTGTTTATAGTGCCCAGGGCATACACATAGACATCGGTCATGGACGAGTGCCATCAGTGAAGGGCTCAGAAATCCAATAGAACCCCTGGCCCCCCACAGGGAGAGACTCGGCGCCACATCTGCAGCACCGCCCCCCCGCCCGCCCCCCGCTCTGGCCTCCACAGGACCTGCCCGCCCTGAAACACATGTTGTGCTGCAGGCTCGCAGCCGCTGGCCTCTGGGAGAAGGTCGGCCTGCAGTGGCAGAGGGAGAACAAGGATGACCTCAAGGACAAGCTCGACTTCGCCACTCCCCCTCCAGCCTATCACCCCTCACCAGGTGAGTGCAGCCTTCCCCAGGTCTGCTTGCTGGGGGTGTGGGGGGTGAGGGGCGGTGTCTCTGTCCAAGGAAAAGGGCGTTCCCGAGCTGCACCGTGGGGATTGGGCTCAGCAGCACACCACAGAGAGGCACTGCGGGCAGGACGCGTGTCCCCAGGCTCCAGTATCACCAAGGCCATGGGGATACCTCCGTGGTGCCCTGTCCTCCGGGCTGGCTTTATTCAAGGGAGCGTGTGGGCCGCTGCGGACACAGCGGGTGTGCAGCACGGGCGGTGGCTGCTGGCACCGACAGGCCTTTGAGAAACAGGTGGTGCTTTGTACCCCTACAAGAAAGGCTTCTGTAAGCCTCATCCAGAAGACGTAGAGAGAGTACATACCCAGGACACAGGTAAGGTGCAGCGTTTGGGATTCGTGGCGAGGTAGTCTCATGGCCTCTCGTCCGTCCCTCATGGTGGCTCCCTGCCACGCCGCGAGCACACTCGTGTGTGGTGTGTGTGTGACTCCCGAGCCCGAGGCCCATATGAGCAGTGTTGGCGGGGAGCCTACGGGAGCCACCCCTCCTCCCTGCCCTGAGCACCCACACACCTCTGTTTCTTCTGTTCTGGAAACCACTTTGAGCTCAGCGTGCCTTCTCACGCAGCCTCACCTCCTGACTGCACAGCTGGTATGAGGGGAGATCACACATATTTTAGAAAAGATACAAAAATTAGTTGCTACCAGGGATTTTTCTGATTTAGTAAAGTCTGACAGCATAACATGTTTTTAAAAACATAGACATAGAGTACTGGGTGTTACACGCTAACAATGAAATCTTGGAATACTACATCAAAAACTAATGACATACTGTATGTTGAGTGACATTACATAGTTAAAACTAAGTAAATAAATGGAAAGTAAAAGCGTAGACCTTAGACATAAAGGTTGCTGTAATTTTATTTTTAAACATGCCCTCCTTGCCTGTGAGGGAAGCAGAGTTCTGAAGGGGGATCCCTGCCTGGCACCGCTTGTGCCTGGAGGCTGCCTGGAGGTGGTGACTCGCTGGTCTGCCCTGGCGGCTGACTACGCACTGTGCTTACTTGCGGGCAGTCTCGGCTGGGTTCTCATCAAGGTTGGGATACGGTGACCATCCTCAGATGGAAGGTCCGGGACACCTCCCTCCCAGTCCTGGACAGAACCCGAGGCAGTCTGCTGATAGCTCTCCAAGAGTCTCTGTGCCTCTCTGCCTGCAAGTGGTCAGCGCTCACAGGACTGTCCTCAGGCTGCAGGCACGTTTTTATCCAGTGCTGGTGTGGCGTTGGCTCTGCTCCCAGGTCACACTGCAGAGAGGGGCACAGGGCCACGGCAGGCCGGCAGCAAGGGACGGCCAGGCTCTGGAGGCTTGTTTTAGTCCAAGCAGAATGAATTTAGAATGAATTACAATCAAGTTGGCAGGACCAGGGTGCCTGGGTGGCTTAGTCAGTTGGGTGTCCGACTCTTGGTTTTGGCTCAGGTCATGGTCTCGGTGGTGGGATCGAGTCCCTAGTTGGGCTCTCTGCTCAGTGGGGACTCTGCTTGTCCCTCTCCCTCTACTCCTCCCCCTGCTCATAGGTGCACTCTCTCTCTCTCGCTCAAATAAATAAAACCTTTAAAAAAAAAGTTAGCCGGATAAGTAGATTTCATTATTGTTGGCATTTTCTCCTAAAATTACTTCTTTAAAATTTGAATTTTAAATCTAAGTTTTCAGATTCTTTTTGCACCATTTCACATGTCAGATCTCATCAGCCACTTCCTCAGAACCTTGCTGCTGGCAGCCTGCCTCTGCAGACACACAACCCTCCTGCTGCCCCCAGCTCCAACACCTGCCTGCCCTCGGGTCTTGTGCTATGTCGGCTCCATGGCCATGCCACAGCCCTGTGAGATAATTCCCGTTAGTACCTTCAGCCTTTGAAGGTGGAGTTTGACAAGCACATCCTTGTGTGACCACTACTCGTTAAGACCTGGGGCATCTGTCAGCCCCCGACCGTGCCTGGCCCCGCTGCAGGCACTCCCTTCTGTCTCTCTCCCAGGACGCTGTCACACGCACCACGCAGGCCGCCCGTAGCCTCCCTGGCTTCCGGCACTCAGCCCCTGAGGCTCTACGGGGGGCCTGGGATCCTGCTACAAGGAGCATGCCCTTCCGTGGATCTGTCGTGGCTTACCTTAGGCTGGGGTGGAGGACTTTTGGGTCATTTCCAGGTTGTGGTGATTTCAGACAAGGGCAGTGTAAGCACTTGTCCACAGTGTTTGTGTGAATGAACTCTCTCCGTTAAGCCCCAGAGAGTGGGCCTGCTGTGAACTTGGAGCTGGCAGAATCTCTCCCTCTTGGCAGTCGGCTGACGTTTGTGTCCCACCTGCAGGGGGCGAGGTTCCCATTGGTCCCGTCAGCACATGTGGTATGTCGGGCACCCGTGTCACGTGCTCATCCCCATCCCTTCCTCAGTCAAGTGTCTGTTCAAACTTCTGTCCACGTTAAATTGGGTTGTTTGTTATGATGGAGTGTTAAGAATTCTTCACATATTCTGGGTACTACCCTCTGTCAGATCTGTTCTGGGACCCTTCTCTTTGACAAGGTTCTGCCTGACGTTCCCAGCTATTCGGCAGCCGGTGGGCCTGGTGGGGCCTGCTCCCCTCCCCTTGCTTCGAGTGGCGTAGTCGATGACTCCCCTCCTGCCTCATGTGCCTCTCGCTGCCTGCTTCCATGAAGGTGTGGGCGGCAGATTGAATGAGGTGCAGGGCTCACTGCTGCTGGCCCCGTGTGCTGTCCAGTCAGGGCTTGGTGTGAACACGGAGCCAGAAGTCTGAGTCAGAGGCCCGTGCCCACTTTGCAGGGAAAGCAAGGTGCGTGTATCACAGAACCTCCCTGTTACCACATGGCTTGCCATTTGACAAGCACAAGTTTCCTGTTCTGACGCGGAAGTGAAGCTCCACTTTTAAAACGCAGCTACGTGCTGGGAAGATCGGAAGGGCGTCATTTACTGTCCCTGAGTCAGTCACTCCCTGAACAAAGTGCTCCTCTTGGGCAGAGGGCAGGTTCGTGCTTGGAGAGGATCTGCCCATGTGTCGCACCCTTGAACCGCCAGCAGCAGGATCAGGTGGTGACAGCGGGTTCCGGGGTCCTTTCTGCTGGAAATTAACCTCCTGTTAAAACTGTTTTCCTTGGTGACGCTTGAGTGAACAGGGAAGCACCTCTTCATAATGGTGAATGGCTTGCCAGATCTTCTGACGCAACAGAATAGAGTCAAGTTTTTGTCCCCCATTTTAGAAATCAGTGGAGTTCTGTTTGAATAACTTCCATTGTAACTTAGATCTATGCCCTTCAGGGTTTTCATGTTCTCTTGAGAGCTCAAACCTGCTCTGCTTGTCTGTTTCATCCAAGTATTTGGAGAGGTGGGAGTCCTCAGAAAAGGTACATTGTGCAGAGGAGAGATGGGGGGTTGGGTTTGCACTGGGGTGAACCAAGTCTGAGGCATGGACTCTTACCCACTCAAGCTAGCCTCGGGTGCTGGGGAGCAGGGTGGCTTCCCGCTGAGTGCTCGGGAGTGGGGTGAGGTCCCACCACTCAGGCTGCAGGCACACCTGGTTTTCTCCTTCCGAGCAGGGAGGTGCCCAAGCCCAAAGTGGGGGGGGGGGTTCGTGGCTTGTCAGGACCAGTGCCCAAATGAGCCAGGTTCAGGTTCATGCAGCTTCAGGTCCTCTTTGGTGACCCTCCCTTACACCCTTCCCACTATCCCCTGCCCCTGCACTGAGGGGTCTCCCATTTCTTCAAGGAGGTCGTTTGTGAGATACCCCTGCTCTGCAAACAGCTGGAACTTTGTGCAGAACACCCAGGGTCATCCCGCCTATTTATGGTGGTTTAGAAACACACAGTACAGGGTAGACCTGCCATCTGACTTAGAGAAACTTGGTTTAAAAAAAAATTGATGATCTGTTTTTCTGCTTGCAATTAAATTAGACTTTGTCTAACTGTGCAAAAACCAGTCTGATCTCTTGTTCTGTCTGCTTCTGGCCTAGCTTACTCAGGGTTTTTGTTGACCTCTCCTTGAGGTAAAGCTCAGGTGCCGTGGGGCGGGGGGCGCTCTGCCCATCTGCAGACCACAGTCCTCCCTCCCTGGAATCAGGACTCATCTGGGGCTGCTGCTGCTGCTGTCTCCACGTGGGCTGTCACCTACAGGCCTGGTGACCCTCAGGTGGGGCTCACACTCCTCGTGATGGCAGGGGCTGTGCAGAGCTCTTTCAGGGGGTGGGGGGAGCTCAGGCCTGCCTCAGGTACCTGCCCAGATCATTGATAAAGCCCCAGCTGAGCTGATCAGGAAAATGACCTTGGGAGGAATCTGGGGCACCTGAAGGGGAAGACAAAGCTCACCTGAACTTTGAGCAAGGGTTTGAACTCTGACTCTTAGACCTGAGAGGTCACAGTTCCCAGAGCCTCTCGCCTCCTGTGTATACAGACTGAGATTTGACACCCAGCTGGCTTTGACTTTCCTTCCCAGACCACCTTTACAAATGGCATCCCCCCCTCTGGTGACGCAGGACTGTTGTGTTGCTCCTGACCTTCACCGTTGGTTTCTACCAAAGTTAAGCAGTTTCTGTTACCATGATATTTAATTTTGTTTCAATTATGAAAACAAATTGGCCTTATAAGTATTTGTGTCTGGTCTGCTTGTTGTGAGGTTGAGCAAAGCCATAGAACCACGGCTGGTTCTGTGGGCGGAGCCAGGCCACCGCGCCGGCCACCCGCCCCTCCACTGGCTCGTCTGCTCCAGCTGTCTGTGCATGCTTGTTGCTTGCGGAAGTACTGCAATTATGTTTTCAAAGAAAAGATGAGTAGATAGTGGCTGAGTTGTAGTCTGGACTCTGGACAGAAGAAGTTAATCATCACTCAGGCCTCCGGGGCTTCCTCAGATTCCAGGACAGACAGAAACACTGACCTTGCATTGTTTCCTAAAGTCAACAGTAATCACATATGGAGAGGCCCTGGACGCAGGTGGAGAGGACCCTCACACGTTGCTGGTGGGAAGACAATGCCAACATTACAATGCAATGCAGCAATGCAAACAAAACTTTAGAATAAAGAGTTCGGGAGCTTCTAGAAGTGGACTGGGAACAACCGAAGGTCCAGCAGCTGGAGCCTGGGTCAGCAAACTGTGTTTGTCCCGGTCATGCTGCAGTGCTTAGCTGTGAATAGGAATGAAATTCGGATGAATGCTGCAACGCGAATGAAGCTCAGGAACATCATGTTTAGTGAAAAAGCTCATTCCTTTGAGATCTCTAGCAAAGATGGAGCTGTAGGCAGGGAGGGCAGACCTGTGGATCCTGGGGGGCGGGTGAGGGGCTGATGGCGAGCAGCACGGGGCCCCTGGCGAAATGGGAATGCCCCGAGACTGCGCGTGCGTCCACTCTGCTCGTAGGCTCAGAAGTGGCTTCAATGACATGTAGGTCACACCCCAGTAAAGCTGTTTCTAGGAAATTTGCAGAGGCTTGCGTCAGTGTTGGCAGATGTTGGTGTTCAGTGAGCATTTCCTGGGGGCTCCCTGCCGCACAGCAGAAGAAGGCACCTTGATGGCCCCTTCCTCCACATGGGCTCAGCCTCCAGGGACAGCCCTCGAGGGATGGGCCTTGGAGTCACTGCACCCTGAGGCTACCAGTGCTCCCCGCCGCCCAGGAAGATGGGTGCCCTGACAACGGGCTGCCGGGAGGGCAGTGGTTTGGGGCACATCTGGGTTGAGCCTTGAATGTGGGAGCTGCTGAGGATAGTGCCAGGTGTGGGGCTGCCCTGGCCACAGGCCACCGCCCATCCGAGGTCTGTCTCGGGGCACTGGCCTCCGTGCTTGGCCACCTGATGTGCTCCGTGTCATTGTCATTTGATTGTGGATGGTTCTGGATACCAGTAAGATCCTTATCTGCTTCTACTTCACATTCTGTTTACTTTATGTATTCGTGAGGAAGCCGCATAGGGATACACACACACACACACACAGGGAGCGAGGCTTACTTCTGCCAAACTGATGATTTTGGAAATGACTGCTTTGGAAAACTCCTAGGTGCCAGTTGTTTGAATTCGCCTTAGGAACTGAGCAGTTGAATCAGCCTGGAGTTCATGATCCTTGTCTGTCTAAGCACGGCTTTGACCTAAATGGAAGCACCGCCTGTCCTCCCAACCTCCACGTCCCAGAAGCTCTCCCGGGATCAGGAATGGCTGCCGTGGCTCGTGTGTGCAGGGGTCAT
This sequence comes from Ailurus styani, assembly GCA_002007465.1. Taxonomy (NCBI): domain Eukaryota; kingdom Metazoa; phylum Chordata; class Mammalia; order Carnivora; family Ailuridae; genus Ailurus; species Ailurus styani. The sequence goes on along the minus strand of LNAC01000028.1, from coordinate 6,966,467 downwards.
AGCTGCAGACAGTGTGGAAGCGCCCTGTGTCCCTGGGGTTGGCAGGCACCCCATGTACCACGAAGACCTGCCATCACCAGAGCTGAGCCACACGTGCTGTGGGGAGAGTGACAGGAGCAGCCAGGCACAGAGGCGTGTGCCCTCGTTTCTGGGCATAGTGGGGGTAGCATCCGTCTGCCTCCCGGGCCTGTGTCCCCAGTGCCCTGCGGAGTACAGTCACGGAAGTACGGGCAGGGTGCGATCCCCAGCCACCTAAGTCTTTGTTCTCTTCGGAACTACTTGGCTGGTTGGTTGTTTTTTTAACTTTGGTTTTGCATTACCTTTTTGGAAAGAAAAAAGAAAAAAAAAAACCTAAGTAGTGCTAAGTTCATACCCCGCTTGTTGGCAAATATGTGGAGGTCGAGGCACACAGGTAGACATGGGTAGACGGGATGGGCTTCCTTTGTGCCAGGACACTGGGCCTGGCCTCTGACCATTTTTAGGGTTTGTCCAAGTTATCACAAATAGACAGACAGAATAAGGTACAAGGATGTTCGTCACGGTGTTAGTTATAATACTGAGAGTCCAGAGATTATGACGCTCTGTTCTGTTATTTACTTAAAATCACCTGGATTCTCGAGTGTTCTTTTGGTGAAGTGCTGAACGAGAGCAGTGATGGGGATGTTCTCTGTTTGCCATCGGGACAGTACCCCTGGCCCGTGAGTGGCTACCAAGTGCTTGAGATGTGCTTCATGGCACCAAGAAACTGAACTCAAGCCATGTGAGGCCACCAGCTACCGTGCTGGGAAGTGCGACTCTGGAGTCTAGAACGGGGGCAGCCAGCTTTTTCTGTGAAGGGCCATAAGGTCAGTATGTCAGGCGTAGGAGGCCATACCTGCTGTAGTGACATCACCACGGCCCTAGACAAAAGTAACTGAGCGTGCGTGGCTGCATCCCACTGTCACTTGATTTCCAGAAATAGGCGGCCAGCCCGGTGTGGCTTCTGGGCCCCAGTGTGCTGACCCGAGGTCTAACAGAATGTTGTCATTTCCACTCCATTATATAGTCAGAACAGTGGCTTTAGGACAGATATAATGAGGCCCCGTGTTTCCTTGCAGTTGCCACGTAGGCCCTTGTGTCCCCAAGCTTGTGCCACTCGCTGCCCTGTTTCATGTCTCCTTGTCCAATGGACTTTCCACACTGGATACACCATCAGGAAGAGTAGTCTTGTTTGCTTGTTTGTTAACAGGCACACGTAAGCAGCCAACTAGCATCATTGGAACTAATTTTCTAATACAGCATAAAAATAGAAAAATAACAGGGAAAAAAATGACAATGGGGTCTCATGGTACAAACTGTTGCTTTTACTAAAACATTCTAAACTCTGACCTGTCATGATTTCATTTCTGGCTTTAGAGTTTTATAATTAAGAATTTCTTACCACGTTTTTAGTTTAATTACAGTGAGTTAGCATACAGTGTTGTATTAGATTCAGGTGTACGATGGGGCACTCGACACTTGCCTGCATCACCCAGTGCTCGTCACAAGCACACTCTGAGGCCCCATCTAATGCAGTCACCCGTCCGCCTCCCACCTCCCTCTGGTTACCATCACTTGGCTCTAGAGTTAAGCATCTGTTTCTCGGGTTTGTCTCTCCTTTTTTCCCCCTTTGCTCACTTGTTTGGTTTCTTAAGTTCCACAGGTAAGTGGAATCACACAGTGTTTGTCTTTCTCTGAGTGACTGATTTCACTTCACATAATACACTCTAGTTCCAGTCATGTCATTGCAAATGGCGAGAGTTCATTCTTTTTGATGGCTGAGGAATATTCTAGTGTGTGTGTGTGTGTGTGTGTGTGTGTGTGTGTGTGTGTGTGTCTGCGTCTGCGTACACACAGACACACACAGACACACCATATCTTTTTTATCCATCAATCAGCGGACACTTGGGCCACTTCCATAATTTGGCTATTGTAGATAATGCTGCTGTAAAGATAGAGGTGCGTGTCTCCCTTTCAATTAGTGTTTTTGTGGGGTTTCTTGGTAAATACTCAGTAGTGCAATTGCTGGGTCGTAGACTAGCTCTATTTTTAACTTTCTGAGTAGCCTCCATACTGTCTCCAGAGTGGCTGCACCGGTTTGCATTCCCAGTAACAGCGCTCGAGGTTCCCCTTTCTCCACATCCTCGCTGACACCCGTTGTTGCTTCTGTGGTAGATTTTCGCCAGTGTGACAGGTGTGAGGTGATACCTCATTGTGGGTTTGACTTGCATCTCCCTGATGCTGAGTGATGTTGAGCATCTTTCGATATGTCTGCTGGCCATCTGGTTGTCCTCTTTGGAGAATGTCTGTTCATATCTTCTGTCTGTTTTTTTATTGGATTATTTGCTTTTTGGGTGTTGAGTTGTATCAGTTCTTGATATACTTTGGATACTAACCCTTTATCAGAGATGTCATTTGCAAGTATCTTCTCCCTTTCTGTCGGTTGTCTTTTAGTCCTGTTAATAGTTTTCTTGGCTGTGCGGAAGCTTTCTATTTTGATGTAGTTAATCCAGTAGTTTACGTTTGCTTCTGTTTCCCTTGCCTCAGGTGACGTATCTAGAAACAGGGTGCTGCTGCCAGTGTCAGAGATGTTACTGCCTGTGTTCACTTTCAGGATTTTATGGTTTCAGGTCTCACATTTAGGTCTTTCCTCCATTTTGAATTTATTGTGTGTCGTATAATAAACTGGTCCAGTTTCATTCTTCTGCATGTCGCTGTCCAGTTTTCCCAACACCATTTGCTGAAGAGACTGTCCTTTGACCATAGAGTTGTGGGTTCATTTCTGGCTGTTCTGTTCTGTTCTGTTGCTCTCTGTGTCTGTGTTTGTGCCAGTCCCATTCAGTTTTCTACCTCTACCACTTTGTAACATAACTCGGACTCTAGAACTGAATGCTTCCGGCTTTGCTTTGCTTTCTCAAGGTTGCTTTGGCTATTCGGGGTCTTCTGTGGTTCCGTACACATTTTAGGATTGTTTGTTCCAGCTCTGTGAAAAACGCTGTGGGTATTTTGATAGGGATTGCATGAAATGTGTAGATTGCTCTGGGTGATATAGACATTTTATCAACATTGGTTCTTCCAGTCCATGAGCATGAAATGTCTTTCCATTTCTTTGTGTCCTCTTCAACTTCTTCTATCTGTGTTTTTCAGTTTGCAGAGTACAGGTCTTTCACATCTCTGGTTAGGGTTATTCCTAGGTATTTTATTATTTTTGGTGCAGTTGTGAAGGGGATTGCTTTCTCCATTTCTCTTTCTGCTGTTTCATTATCAGTGTATAGAAGTGCGACAGGTTTCTGTCCCTCGATTCTGTATTCTGTGACTTTACTGGATTGGTGTGTCAGTTGTAGCAGGTTTTTGATGGCGTCTTTGGGGTTTTCTACATAGAGCACCATATCATCTGCACATTGTGAAAGTCTCACTTCTTTCTCACAATTTGGAGGTCTCACAATTTGGATTTCTTTTTTTTTTTTTTTTAAGATTTTATTTATTTATTTGACAGAGAGAGAGATCACAAGCAGGCAGAGAGGCAGGCAGAGAGAGAGGAGGAAGCAGGCTCCCTGCAGAGCAGAGAGCCCGATGCGGGCCTCGATCCCAGGATCCTGGGATCATGACCTGAGCCAAAGGCAGAGGCTTTAACCCACTGAGCCACCCAGGCGCCCGACAATTTGGATTTCTGAGGCTGGGACTTCTGGTGTGTGTTGAACAACAGTGGTGACAGTGGACATCCTTGTCTTGGTCCTGATCTTAGAGGGACAGCTCTCCGTTTTTCCCCATTGAGTTCGATGTGAGCTGTGGGTTTTCAGATGTGGCATTTACCACGTGGTGGCATGTTCCCTCTCACCCTTTGTTGAGGGTTTCTACCATGACTGGATGCTGCACTTTGTCAGATGCTCCTTCTGCATGTATCGAGAGGATCACATGGTTCTTGTCCTTTCCCTTGTTGATGCAGGTATCATGTTGATTGATTTGCAAGTATCGAACCACCCTTGCAGCCCAGGAATAAATCCCACTTGACCATGGTGAATGAGGGTTGGTTTTGTTGTTGTTGTTCTTTTATTTGTTTGTTTCATTTTAGAACAGAGAGCATGGGGGGAGTAGAAGGGGGAAGGTCAGAGAGAGAAGGAGAGAATCTTAAGCAGGTTCCATGTCTAGGGCAGAGGCCCATGTGGGGCTCAGTCTCACGACCCTGAGATCATGACCTGAGCCCAAATCATGAGTCATCCGATCAACTGACCAAGTCACCCAGGCACCACCTAAGTTTTTTTTAATATATTGTTGCATTCGGTTTGCTAGTATTTGTTGAAGAGTTTTGCATCCAGTTTCATCAGAGCTATTGGCCCGTGGTTCTCTTCTTTATGTGGAGTCTTTGGTTTTGGGATCAAGGCAATGCTAGCCTTGTGGAGCCTCGTGGAAGTTTTCCTTCCATTTCTATTTTTGGAATAGTTTGAGGACTGAGTTTTGATTTTTTAAGATCAAACCTTTAATCAAGAGGTCTGAAGCCTTTTTTGTAGAAATTGACAAACATTCTAAAATCACATGGAAATGCAGAGGACCTAGGGGCGCCAGGACTTTGACAATGAAGAGCCAAGTTGAAAGGCTAACACTTCCTTTTTCAGAGTAATCCGCAGAGTGAGACACAGAACTGCAGACTGGGTGGGGCTGGTGTGCAGAGAGCAGCGGGAAGGACGTCAAGCCAACTGAAGTAGAGGCCCACGTCTGTGGACAACTGATCTTGGACAGGCCCCATGACAGTTCAGTGGAGAAAGGATGGTCTTTCAGCGTTGATCACTAAACATAAACTTTAAAAACAATCCAGTTTTTTAGTGCGCAGAAAGATTTTTTAGGGCACCTCACCAAACAAAGGTATAACTTATAAGCACATTAGGAAGCAGGTGTGAAGTCACGGCAGGCACCACACACCCTCTCAGTGGCTTCCACCGAGGACTGGCCATCCAAGCACGGTTGAGGGCACGGAGGAGCTGAGCCCCTGCCCAGTGGTGGGGACAGGAAATGGAACAGCCACTTCAGAAAACTGCCTGGCAGTTTCTTCAATTAGATTCTGCCTCCAGTGGAACCAGGGGACGTGGCTGCCATGGTCACACAGGCTTACGTGTGGTGCTCGTCGTAGATTTCTTGGCAACAGCCCAGCCCGGGAAGCTGCCTAAGGTCTGTCAGCAGGTGACAGACAGGCAGAGGGATGAAGGCACACTGCCTCACAGGTGGCCCTGGGATCATTGTGCGGGGAAGAGAACTGGGCCAACTCGGGTGTGGACCTCGCCATTCTGCCCAGAGATGGTCCATCTGCAGGGATGGGAAGCAGAGCACGGCTTCCCAGTCGGGCAGGGAGTCCTGGGGGCACTGCAGGGGTGATGGGTGCATCTGCATCCTGATGAGAGTGGTGGTTCGAGGTGTGTCCGTGGGTCCAAACTTCACAAATGAGGCACTTGGTGTATTTTATGTGTCCCTTACACATCCGTCTCTGTACGAAAATTTCTAGCTTAGTGAGGACACTGTGGCTTCATTTCTGCCCTCAGAGTTGTTTGCACTTTGAAAATCTCAAAGTGAAGCGTGTAGGTGTCCCTTAAACAAGGGACGTGTGATGGATCTGTTTCCCCAGGATTCGTGGAGGTTTTACTTGGGAATTTCCTGGCTTGTCCTTTCTACCTCCAGAGAACCGCCCCGTTTTGGGCTGTCGGGAGCTCGTCTTCAGAAACCTGTCCAAAATCCTTCCCGCCATCTGCCACGACATCACCGACTGGGTGGTGGGGACCAGGGTGAAGGCCGCGCAGCTCCTGACGGTGCTGCTGCTCCATGCTGAAGACCACATGACACAGCACCTGGACGTCATCCTCCGAGCCCTGCACCAGGCATGTGCTGACGATGACAGTGCTGTGGTCAGCAGCGTGAGTTGCCTTTTTCTGGTCACGTTTGTAGCTGTAGCTCCCAATGGTAGAGTTCCCCCACGTCAGGCCGTGGGTCTGCGGGTCTGGACAAATATGAGCCACTGGAACCGCCACCACAGCCAAGGTCATGTTCACATCACCGGGAGATCCCCGTGGGTCTTGGCATCCGCCCCCGATTCCCCTACTCGCAGCCCCCACCACCCAGATCTGTTTTCTGTGCCCACAAAGGGTGGCATGTAAAGGTCACTGTTCAGGGAATCGAGCCCCCCAATCCCCACGCCTTCTGTCTCAGCACAGGCTGGCAGATTGCACGAGCCGCAACTTGGACAGACAGTCTCTGTGAGCCTCTCTGGGGCGGGCAGGGCACCTCCCCAGCTCTGAGGGCACTCGTGTGCCCACGGGCTCTGCGAGGAGAACCATACAGGTGCTCCCGGCCCAGCACGTGACAGCACATCTCCTTGCCAGTTCTCGCTGCCACCCACCCACTGGGTGGCGGTTAGCACCACCACGTGCATGTGCGTGAATAGAGCAGGGAAGCCTAGCTGGGTTTGCTTCCCTTGTCCCCTCTGCCCCCTGAGCTTGGCTGCTGGACGCCTTTGCTGAGCAGCAGGCCACATGGACCTCACTTTGGTGCACATGGGCATGCTCATACGTGCCCAGAGGACACGTCATAGGGCCCGTGACAGTGGCCTCGTACACTGGGAACGTCCCCATATGTTATGTCATTTGGGAACAAAGTAGAACTGGAATCACACAGTGAGTGTCCTTTAGAGATTGGCTACTGCCCCACGTGGGGCCCACAGCATGCAGGTGCCAGTGTGTGGCCATGTGTTCATAACAAGCCTGGGTCACTGGCAGCGGAGGAGGAGCATGAGGCCCCGCTAAGACCCAGCCATCCTGGGAACCAAGCCCCTGCGGAAGCTCCGAGGGCCATGGGGACTTCCTGTGGCGCATGCGCTGGGCAGACCCTCCCGCAGGGCTGTGTGTGCTGCGCTGGGAGCCCAGCAGGCAGGCGCAGGAGGGTCGGACCCCGCAGGAGGGTCGGACCCCGCAGCAGGCGGCCCATCAGCCTCCGGCCTTCTCGCGCAGTGCACCAGATCTGCAGAGCTCGTTGGGGCCTTCGTCAGCCCAGAAGTGTTTCTGAAGCTCATCTTGTCCACGCTGAAGAAGTCGCCCTCCCCCTCCGGCCTCCTGGTGCTCGCTTCCGTCATCCGAGGATGCCCTAGGGAGGCCCTCCAGCCGCACCTGAAGGTCATCACCACGGAGCTGGCCCGGCCCCACATCTGTCAAGGGTCTGAAAATGTAAGCTGCGGGAAGGGAGGCAGGCAAAGCACGTGGTGGGGTTGGCCCTTTGTGCAGGGGAGGTGGGCGGCACCCCCTGGGTGTGGCACTCTATGCTTACCTGTTGCTCTTTATCAGCAGAACCGCAGGCCCATGGGAGTGGTGGCCAGGGTCCCGACGTTGACAATGTCTTATCTGGGGACCCATGCGCCTGCTGCCTCCTGCTCTGTCCTGTCGGTGGTCATTCACATTGAAACTAAACACATGGAAAATGCAGGTCCTGCCTCACATGGCCTGCCTTCCATGTGCCCAGTGGCCGCTGTGCAGGACACAATGGGATCAGGCAGGTCCATGCCGGGGACAGGCTGTGGGGCCACTGTGCTGGGGCTCACACGGTCAGCACCCCTTCCTGCCCCACCGTTGGTCCTTGGCCCATCTCCATGCTCACGTCCCTCGACGTGGTCATAATGTGCTCAGAACAAGCAAGCTGATGGCTGGGAAATGGGTGTGGGAGTCCACGCATGGCTACTACGTGTTCATTTTATGTCAAAGCAGTCCGGGTAGCCAGGCTTTGACATTTGGAATAATTTATAACTGTTTGCTACTGAGAAAAAATAAGGACTCTGGTTTTGTTTGGCTGTGACAGGCTTAAACCCCTTCACCCCATAAGCACCAGGTGTGGCCCTCCTGCTCACCTTTAGGGAATGGGGGTCTTTGCCGGCTGCTCCTTTGTCCTGTGGGCACAGGGGACAGACTGCACCTGGGGGTGGGGGACCAGCTACATGTCCAGGCTTGGCCAGGTGCCAGGATGCTCTTCATTGAGTCAACTGGTCCATCTCCGGCTTCGGGTGACAAGGGGGTCCCATCACAGTCGCAGATCCACCCTGAAGGCCGCTTAAAACACAGCGAGTGGGGAATGGGGCTGAGGTGTCAGAGAGGAAGTGTTGATGAACTGTTCCATCTGCTGTTAGTGCTTTTAACACGTTTCACCTTTTCCCAAACCCGTTTTTAACATTATCATCAAACCCATGTGAATTCTGCATTTTTACTCAGGGTGGTCTGGAAATGAGTCTGATCCCTCTACATAGATTTGTGAGCCAGAACCTTTCCTTTTCCTAAAAGGCTAAACTTGAAATTTTGTACATGTTCTTAAATACAGATCTTAAAAGTTTTATAAAGGAAAAAAATCTGATTTTCACGTCTTAGCTTTATTTACAGAAAAATTTAATTCCTTAATCCATAAAGTTCAGCTTATGCCTTTGGTTCCTCATCTTCCAGGTTTTTCAAGGAAGAATTTCTGCAATGGTGTTTTTTTGTTTTATTTGGTTTTTTTAAGTAAGCTCCGCGCCCGGCACGGAGCCCAATGTGGGGCTTGATCTCACAACCCTGAGGTCATGACCTGAGCTGAGATCAAGACTTGGTCGCTCAACTGAGTGGCCACCAAGGCGCCCCTGTAGTGATGTTTTATTTTTTTTATTTTTATTTTTTTTAAGATTTTATTTTTATTTATTTGTCAGAGAGAGAAGGAGAGAGCACAAGCTAACAGAGTGGCAGGTAGAGGCAGAGAGAGAAGCAGGCTCCCTGCTGAGCAAGGAGCCTGATGTGGGACTCGATCCCAGGATGCTGGGATCATGACCTGAGCCGAAGGCAGCCGCTTAACCGACTGAGCCACCCAGGTGTCCCTGTAGTGATGTTTTAAACAGAGCATGATCACGCTTAGTGTCTCACCAGATGTGTTCCGGGCTCAGGCTGATGAACCAGCTGTGGTGAAAACCCCAGATGGGCATTCTGCCCCTTTCCTCACAGACTCAGACATTTGGCAAAGGGGACAAACACTCGGGTTTAGGCAAAGGCACCCGACAAGGCCCTGTTCTCCCCGCGGCAGGAGAGTCTGGTGCGGCCAGGCTGACACAGGAAGGAGCGCGAGCTTCCTGCCATTGTTCCCTGGAGCTGGGAGGACGGGCTGCGGATGTCTTTCAAGAACACACCAAGGTGTAGCAACTCCCTGTCAGCCAGACAGAGGCGCCCTGAGGGTGTGTGCTGGGCTGCGTGTCGTGGGGCCTCTTGTGCTGTGGGGCGGGGTTGCAGCAGGTGCCTCCCCAGGTGTGTCTGGCCAGCGCTGCACCTGGGGCTGAACTGAGGGAATCGGATCCTTTCCTTTGAAATGTTTGTTCTGTGACAGGTAACTGAGCTGAGGAGATTGTTTGACACCGTAAGGATAACTCATTTATTCCTGTTGAACGAACAAAAGCCAGGAGTGGAGGGGGGCGGTCGCCATAGAAATGTCAGCCTCTAGCACTTTCTCCCCTAAAGTTTCGACAACCTCAGATGACACTGAGTTTCAGGAGCAGAAACTAAGACATCGCTTTGGAACCTGTCACCCCCCCCCCTGCCTTTGTCTCCCTCTGGGATGCAGGTGGAGGGGAACATTCTCTGCGTAAGTGGAAAGGAAGCCATGAGCGCGGAGGCCGGGTTTCCCGGAGACAGCACCGTGCTCCCCGCAAGAGGGGACGCCTGTGAAAGCACGAGGCTCCTCGTGGGCTCTGGGGTCCGGCGTGCCCCTGACAGCCAGGCCAGGCCGCCAGTCCACGCTAATGGTGGCTCATGCCTCAGGAGCCGAATTCCCTCTTAACTAAAAGTGATCTCTCCGTAAGCGTTTAGTATAGGTCGTTCTGGAGATGAGCTGAAATCATAGCCTCAGAAACCAGGTGGCCACCCATCCAGGTCTAAAGGAAATCGGGCCATGGGACAAGTGAGAATGTGAATTAAACACCGGTCTGGTTTCCCCGGGGTAGCTGGACGCTGGCGCCATGGCCACCTCCCATCCCACACATGAGCGGTCAGGCGTGCACAGCCCACACTGCTCTGTGTTCCAGCGTGAATTCTGTGTTTGACGTCCTGTGATTCATGGCACTTGTGCATGAGCCACAGAGATCTAGAACCGCCCCTGGACTGGCCCCCATTAGACCGCGCGTGCGCACACCTCCAGTGTCAGCCCACTGCTCCATCACCACCATCCCACGCTTTCTGTCCTTCACCAAGCCCCGTGAGGCACGTACATGGCAGGACGTATGTGAAGCACATGTGGACATGGGCGTTAAGGAGCCCCATGGTTGATGAGGCTGAAGTCTGGGTGGTGAGCGGCTAGCTGGCTGGGACTGGCCGAGGTGCCCCCATGTTGTCCCTGTCAGGAAGCACGTCCTGGACCACAGACTTGTGTTTATCTTTGTTAAAGCTTCTTATTACAGAAAGACACAGCAGTAGAGAGAATAGCGGATAAAGCCCCACCCCCACCCAGCCTTGGTGGCCATGGGCTCCAGGGCTCCTCTTCTGTCCACCTCCTCTACCTTTTCTGTTACTGTTGGGGGCAGGCTGGGAGGGCTGGGTGTTTGCAGGCGGCTCCAATTTGCCCTTTTGTTTCCCTTGTGAATTTTATGGGATGTGTGGGTAACGCATAAGAACTTCTTTAAATGTAACCAAGAGACCACTAAGCATTTCTTTTTTGGGCCATGTTCAGATTGGTTCTTTCATGGAAAAGAACACCATGCAAGTTTTCTCATGAAAGAAGGCACTCCTGTGGTCCATGTGTTTCAATCTGTGGCCCTAGTGTGCTGTGTCCTGTCGGCGTGGGCCCTGGGGCAGGGGGAGGCAGGATGGGCGAGAGCAAGGGGAAGGGAGCAGGGGGTCCCTGGTGTGAGGGGTGGGGAGGAAGCTGGACTAGGGG
>LNAC01000028.1:6930082-6955269 GCA_002007465.1 Ailurus styani | reverse complement strand
GGGAAGGGAGCAGGAGGGCCCTGGGGGATGGGGGTGGAGGGAGGCTGAACCTGGGGAGGGATGGGGGGCCGGATACGGGAAGGGAGTAGGGCAGCCTTGGGGCCAAGGGAGGCAGGACCTGAACAGAGGCGTGCAGAGGGTCAGGGAGGGTGGCAGGGGGGCCCAGGGGTGGGAAGAGGGTTGGCAGGGGGCGTGTGGACGGGGGGAGAGCTGGCTCATGGTGCTCCCTGTCCTCTTGACAGCGCCTTTACGGGGAGCACATGCTGCTCTGCGTGCGGACACTGGTTTCTGTATGCCGGGAGGACTGCAGAGGGTGCAGCCTGCAGCTCATGGAGGTGCTGGTGACCGTCCTGGCCCTCTCGGGTGCCACGGGCCTCGGTGACAAGGTGAGCTGTGTGGGTGATGGAGCCCACGCTCAGGGAGGTGCTGGTGACCATCCTGGCCCTTTCGGGTGCCATGGGCCTCAGCAACAAGGTGAGCTGTGTGGGTGATGGAGTCCGTGCTCAGGAAGGTGCTCCTCTCTAAGCAGGTGGAACCACCATCCCAAAATCCTCCTGCTCTGGAGTCCCAAGCCACAGGCTCGCCTGACTCAGCCGACGAGCAGGGTGGAGAACTGTGGGGGACATTGAGGATGAGTCACTCCTGAGGCGGCCTGATTCTGAACCCGGTGCCCCGGGTTCTGAAAAACCCCCAGCTGCCCGTCTATCGTTGTATCTCAGAGGGACGACGGCTGCCGACAGGTGGACAGGACGGGAGGTGAGGGGGCCTCCTCACCTCTAGTTTGTGGTTAAACACATACATGACCGACAGCCCGGAGGAAGGATAGCGTCGTGATTTCCTGTCTGGTCACAGGCCAGCTTTACAGAATTCCTTCTTTTCCTTCAGCTCTGGGTCTGAGCTCTAAAAACTCTGCTGTCCAGGTCCCTTGGGCTCCAGACCGTCAGGAGCCCCGAGTCTTGGCACATCTTCAGGAGAGTGGTGTCCCCTCCAGCTCTCTCTCGCCAGCCGTTGGCAGGTCTCTGGCGGCCGGCCTGTGTGATGGAGAGGCGCCCGGGTGCGTCATGGGACCTTGTATCCAGGAGGCCCTCTGCCCTCCCTCTCCTTTCTTGGGCCTCTGAGCTTCGTTTTCTTTCTTCAAAAACAACCTTTCCAAAGGGCATCTTAGCAGGCAGCTTGTCACTACGGGGCCACAGGCAGAGGCTGATGTGCAAGCCTGGGACCCAAGGGAAGGACACCAGCCAACTGTCAGGTTGCAGGCTGCGAGGTGGCCGCCGGCTTGTCTCTTGTGCCCTTGTGCTCTGTTCCCCAAGGGACAGCTGTCTCCACAGGAAGGCCCGGTCGCAGGGTGCTCTTGGGCCAGCATACCGTATGTCTCCTCCAGGCGCCCCTGGCGTTGAGCAGGGTGGGGGCACGGTGGCTGAGTCTCTCGTAAATGCACGTCCATCTTATCGTCCCAGCCGCACCGGCATGACACATGTAGTGGCCGTCGGGGCCGCCTGCCGTGCTCGCTGCAGCTTCCTTACCGGTGGAGCGTTCACGGTTGGCCTGAGCGGCTCTCGCTCTCTGGTGATGAGGATGGGTGTCCACTGAGGCGTTTGAGCCTCAGGAGCGGAGTTTCCCAGCCTGTGACTTGCACTTGCAGGTTCAGGAGACCATGGACGCGCTGGCTGCAGTGCAGGAAGTGGACGGCAGCCGGGGTCTGTACCGAGCGCACGCGGGCCCCCTCCTGGAGCGGCTGGCGGCTTCACACCACGACTGGACCATCCACTCCGTGGAGCTCCTGCAGTTCATGGTGGTGCTCACGCACGCAGGTGAGTTCCCGCCGTGCCCGGGAGGCTTCAGGCCAAGAGGGAGACTCAGTCTTGCCCGCCCATGGGAACCAGCATTTTGAGGACCAAAGCCTTCATTTTAGAAACACCAAGAACAGGCTGGTCCGAGTGCAGTGGTGTTTACAATTAATTGATCACAGCCAGTTACAGATTTCTAGAAACACCAAGAAAATTATTTTTGAAGACTGTATGTAATGTGGCTCTTCAGAGTCTGCCAGGCATTTGGTTTTGATGTTAAATCTCGAAGGTGTGATTTCTCGAGGCCTCCTGTGTAGCCCGAGTTCTTCAGGTACGCCTCAGTGTTGTTGAACTAGCGCAGCGAATGGGCGTTCTGTGTGGACCTCCAGGCCCATCCTGCCCCGCCACCGGGCGATGGAAGAACACTCCCTTGGGCAAAGCTTATGCTCACACCCATGCCTCCTCCCTGCCTTGTAGAAATCCCTCTCTCCGACGGGCAGTGGAGAAGGTTTCACTGGACTTACTTCATTTTAAAAGATGATTCTTGAAAAAAACGACAAAAATTACTGTCAGACCCTGATGGGTAGTTTCTCTCCGTAATTTAGAAAGCGGCCGGAGGCTGCAAGCCAGCGCAGCCTTGGGGCTGATCAGGAAGAGCTGGGCCGTTGGCCACGTGCAGGGATGCGCGTGGTGGGAGTGCAGCCACTCTGCACTTTCCCTTCAGTGAACCAAGTGTTTTCTCAGAGCGTACATACAGTGTGTTTGCGCCCTTGGTTTGAACACATCCTGTGTGTTGTGGAGGGGTTCGTTCCCAGGTGCCCCGTGACCCCAAAGTTGCCAGCACACCCAGAACATGCCGGTCGGGGTTGGGGGATTGTTGTGCTCTGCGGCTCTCCAGGCCAATGCAGTCCTCCAGGTCTTCCTGCCAGAGCTCAGACTGACCCAGCTTTCTATCCCGTTAGTGTGGACAAACGTCCTGCAGTTTGGATGGGTTTTTTCTCCTTATTTTTACGAAGAGTGTCTAACAGAATTGGCACATTAAAAATGACCCGTGTTTGGTGCCCGGCTGGTAAAGGGGAGACCGACCGTGTGCGAGCGGAAGCATGTTTACAGGAGGGGCAGGAAGACATTCCCTGAAACTCCTCTGTCCTCTTGCTGGTGCATTTTCTCTGCGTTCTGTGAGAAAGCAGGAGATTGGTAACTACTCCTGAGTGACCCCACCCTCCTCCTCTGGTGAGAGTCGTCTGGACGTTGGCCTTCGGTGCGATGTCGAAGGAAGATGCACCATAGGGTGTGTGAGCAAACACGCGGCGCTCACCCATGCTGTAGGTGTGCTACTCGTGAGCCACAATGTCCTGTCTGGTCTTGTTTCTTCCCTGAAACCCACGCCTGGCCTCAGGTTAACCAAGGGCCTTGCTTTTCCATCTTCTTCCTCTTTTTTTTTTTTTTTTTTTTTGTTTGTTTAAGATTTTCTGTATTTATTTGATCCGGAGAGAGCAAGAGCACAAGCAGGGGGAGCAGCAGAGGGAGAGGGAGAAGCAGACTCCCCGCCAAGCAGGGAGCCCGATGCGGGATTTGATCTCAGGACCCTGGGATCATGACTGGAGCCGAAAGCAGACAACCTTCACCGACGGAGCCCCCCAGGCACCCCTTGCTTTTCCGTCTTGCAGCTTTGACACTGAGTCTGAGTTGGAGCATCTGAGAGGATTCCACTTGCTTTGCTTGTTCTCAGGCTTATTGCAGAATGAACAGGGTGGCCGGGAGCGGCCCTGCTGGTTGTGGCATGCCGTGAGGGCCTGCCTGGGCGGGAGGGCGCCGCACTCCATGACCCGTGTCCATGCGGTCAGAGTGCATGTCTACACCCCAGGGACTGTTTATTCCAATCACGACTCAGTGTGATTCCAGATACCGAGGCTCATTCTGCGTGTCTGCGGCCCCCACTAGCTCTGAGGGCCCTGTAGAAGAGCAGCGACTGCCAAGTGTAGGGGCAAATATTAAACACCTTACGTGTTCTGAATAATTTATTTTGGTTGATGTTTAAAATATTGCTTAAATTTTTTTTTTTAAAGAATCTGGAAAAAGAGAAGGAAATAGGAAGTTCCCACATTAAATGGTTCACATGGTTTGGGAGTTAAATGTTTTCTTTTACAGTGACACCCACGATTTGAAAGGAGGGGAAGGTGGGAGGACAGGCCGTGGCTCCTCTCCAGAGCCCACGTGCCATGGGGGGACCTGCCAACCCGGCCGCTGCGAGCAGGAACAGCAGGGACCGGGTGTGTGTATGTTTTGCAGGCCCGGCGCTGGGAGACATGCTGCCCCACCTCATGCCCACCCTCAGGAGCTGCCTCCAGCCGGCCAGAGACCCACAGATGCGTCTCAGGCTCTTCTCCTCCCTGTCACAGGTGCTGCTGAGTGCCCAGCAGACCATCGACTCCCAGGGGTAGGTCTGCCCGGCCTCCGGCCTCTGCAGGGCACACTCTGGCTGAAGTGGGGGTCACCCCTGGGCTCTGGCACTGGCCGCCCTCCTTTGGGTAAACAGATGGCTCTAGCAGTGAGCGCCCACCCGGACAGACACAAAGTCAAAGTCATTTTCGTGTCGCCATTAAAATTCCATCAAATGAAGAGGTTTTAGGGAACATTAACTATTAATGGTTTATGTATTAGGTGTTCTCAGTTTTAAAAGCCTTTCTAATCTAACAAAGACTGGATTGACTCCTCATTGGTAGTTAAAGCATTAGAAGAACCTTCTGTCCACGCAGACACGTGAAGGACCTCCAACGTGACGGCTCTGCAGGGAGAGAGAGGAGAGCAGGGACGCTGGCAGGAGGGAAGGGGGCAGCCTGAATCCGTGGCAGCACAGAGGCCCGTCCAGACCAGAGCAGGGTGCCGGGGGGTGGGCGGTGAGGTGTGTGGGGACCCCGTCCCCACGGAAGGAGCATTCCATCAGGAGGAACTCCTGCCGTGTCACTAGTGCACTGGGACGCTTGCTGTGGGCTCTGCCAGCCCATCGAGTTGCCAGGAATTCCGTGTCCTGCTCATCCTGCTCATTGGCACAAGCTCTGAGCCTGCAGGGACCATAAAAACGAAGTGCTACCCTGGGCTCCTTGTGGCTGAGCCAGAGGGGGTGTGGGCTCGGGTGGGCTGGTGCCTCAGAGCCTGTGTTCCCCCGTGTCCTTGCGAGGGGCTGGAACAGCCCCCAGGCAGGGGGAGCCTGGGGATGCCTTGCTGACCCTCTGCTGCTGGCACACACCCCACGGGCCCTGCTCAGAGGGCACAGAGGGCAGGTGCTGGGAGGGCTGCCCTGCTTCCTCGGTCTCACGAATCTCTGACGGTGACAGGATGTGGCTTCTTGGTGTGAGGAGGTGCTATTTTGTGGGGCCCTCCACGGACAGGTCTGCTCCACCCACAGAACGCCCCCAAGCACAGGCCCCGGGTGCTGTCCCCAGCCCCCGGCGCATGGCCTCCACTCTCCAGGGTGTCTGTAGATGTGTGACAGGCCGTCCTGGCCACTGCCTCAGCTCCGCCGGCTCCTTGAGGCTGACTGAGGACTGGGGGAGGGGGGATAGTGGTGGTAGGAGGTCCAAGGTGGCCAGGACCACAGAGCAGTGCACCCACGGGCTCCTGGGACGCGTCCTCATTCCAACAGGGACCCATTTGCCAACCCACATGCATCTTCCCGCACCAGGAGGCGCTGTTCCAAAAAATCAGGTGTGGTTCTTCCTCCAGCATGTGTCGCTGCTTCCAGCGCGGGTTCTGACTCACCCCAGCCACGCGTGGGGCCTGCCGGTCTCCCCACGGTTGAGTGCAATCTGGCCAGTGTGCTTAGCCCTCTACTCTTTCAGCCACTTGACCTGGACACCTCGGAGGACGGCACTCAGGGTTAGGTCTTTAGAGAGACCTCTTGTGAATCACTTTGCAAGGAACAGCAGCTCTTTGCATAAAAGTTAAAGCACATTGGAAACCTAATCTGTGTCTGTGTGTGTGTGTGTGTGTGTGTGTGTGTGTGTGAGAGAGAGAGAGAGAGAGAGAGAGAGAGAGAGAGAGAGAATTGGCCAGAACCACAGTTACTCGCTTGCGTCGTTGGTTCTGGGGTGCCCCCTGCTGGAAGCCAGCAGGTACAGCCTTTTGCAGAAGGGAAAGTCAGCGAGGCTCAAGGCCTGGGACAGGTGAGAGGGACAGCTGGCAGGATGCAGGGAGTAGCCTGGGTACCACGCAGCTCCGGCCTCGGCCTGGAGGCTGTACCTTGCCAGGATCCCAGAGCAGCTGGTATTTGGGACATGAGCCGCCTCTGAAACACGCTTTGGAGTAACATTCAGAAATAAGTCTGTGCGTTCTTCGTTGACCCAGACATGTTTCACTGTGACAGTGGCGCAGTGGGATTTGTGAGGGTGCTCAGGTGCTCCTCGGTGCAGCTTTTCATGGGTGCTCCATGTGTGGCTCTGTGGCCCCCAGCCAGCCAGCCAACTGGGATGTGGGAGTTAACTGTTGAGACGACGCGTCCTGACAGCCAGCAGGACCTCCGCGTCTCCGCGAGCTGTGGCGTTCAAGCCCTGGGTGCAGACCTGCGGTGCTCCCCTGGGGTGGAGGAGTGGGTGCCCGCAGGGACGGTTACAGCCACACATGCAAGTGCCCTTGCTGGCCTGTTCTGTGCACACCTCCTCTTTCAGAGGCAGGACAGATGGGCAAAACCCCTGCAGCGGCACAGTGGGCGCCCTGGAGGCCAGGAGGGGAGCCCTGGAAGGCCGCCCCTTCCTCTGTAGGCCCCCTGTCCCCGGGAAGCCGTGGCCCTTTGCTTCTGGCTCCCCCTCAGCCTGGCTCTCTCCACCTGCACTCCCGTGTTTCCGCTGCAGGCAGTTTCACCACTACCTCGACACCGTGATGAAGGACATCCTGGTCCCCAGTCTGCAGTGGCATGCGGGGAAGACTGCAGCAGCCATCCGCACGGCAGCTGTGTCCTGCCTCTGGGCACTCCTTAGCAGCGACGTCCTGTCGGAGAAGCAGGTGGGGCACCCAAGGGCACCTGCCCCAGGGGAGGGGGGCGCATGCACACTGCTGCCAGACCCCACATTCGGCAGCCCATGGAGAGCAGGGATTGTGGGGGCCACAGGCGAGCAGCTTGTGTTTCCATCATCAGGGGTTTTCTTGGGTTACATACTAAATGTTACTCTTCGCAGAGCAGAGAGCATAACCACAGGAACCTACCTGAGTTGGGCAGATCTCGGGGTTTCTGTGTGACTGTCAGGGAAGCGGGGATTGCTTGCTGTCACTGTGCTCAGCCCTATGTCTGCAGTCACCTGGCCAGGGGCTTGCCTAAGGCGCAAGGTCCCCTTCCTGCTATGCTAAACCGCCCTGATCTGAGTTACAGCGTCCCCCATATTTGGTTAGGCATGATAGCCCTGCTAGTAAGTAGCAGACTAGGTAGGATTTGTGTCTCTAAGACTATGTGAACAATGGACTTACCAACTCACCAAGTTAAGTTAAATCGTTCAAGTCTTCGAGGTTTCAAAATTAAGGTTCAGGTTTTCTTTTTTAAAATTTCCAGATGGTATTCCAGATTCCTTTCTGTTTGTAGGAGAGCCAGGCTCCTCGCATGATGGACAGGGTGCGCATGGTGCATCCCTGGCATGTCCTTGCCAGCCTGGGGCCCGTCCCCAGTCCCTCGTGTCCTATCGTTGCAGATGCAGGAAGTGCAGGAGACACTCATGCCCGACGTTCTAACCACCCTGGAGGAGGACTCTCAGATGACGCGGTTAATTTCATGCCAAATCATTAACAGATTTCTAAAAACCTCCGGTGGTGTGGCTGATCGAGAGAAGTTCATCAAGATTTACCCTGGTAGGACGTTTATCTTTTTGTTTCTTTCATAGGGAAACTAGAAACTGCTCCTTTGACTCTCTGTCAGGTTGGTGCTGAGTCCCCGTGTGGCCTTGACGGGTAAACCGTCTGTGGGTAGACAGCATAGCCCAGGAAACAGTGCAGCCTGTGCCTGGGAATTGGGGGTGCAGCCCCACCATATGGCAGGGGTCCTCCGGTGCAAGGGCAGGCACCCGTCCGTGCCTGAAATCCTGCGGTTCCTCCCTTCTGTGGCATCTAAGCACCTGGTGATGATCAGATGCGGGAGCAGAGCAGCAGACACAGAGGGGTCCTAAAACACCAGGAAAACCCAGCATGAGGAAGAACAGCAGGTACCCTCATCGCTGGAGGGGCGATGTGAGTTCTAGAACCCACCTCCAAGTTCAAACAGAAATGCCAACGGGAACCAAGATGTGACCGAGAAAGAGCCCAGGAGACCTTCTCGAATGCCGTGCCAAGACTCCAGGGAGGGCCCCTGTGGACACGGAGGAGCGGGCTTGGCGCTGGCCGGGGCTGCAGCGTCTGGATGCACCCGTGGCTCTTGATTCCTACCACCTGTCCCTTCCCCGAGCCTCAGCATATAGTGATTCTAAGAGGCCCTCGTCGTAAGCATTCCTGGAAATGAGATTCAAAGTGGGGACCACTGGGTGCATGAGACCGCATATGGCAGAGAGCAGCTGCTGGGAGAGGAAGATGCGTGTCTGTGGGGAGAAGGTCAAGCTGTGCAACAGAGCTCCTGAATGAGGGATGGACACATGGCCAACATCGAAAGAGATGCTGGCTCAGAATGTTCTGGAATTGCAGGCTCTGCATCTTGATGAAACCCGGAGTCAAAGTCACCTTTCCCACACATCCTTTTGAGTTTGTTTTTGCTTTTGTGTTTATTTCCATCACAACAACCAACGAGCTCCACACTCCTGTCTGAACAAATCCAGCCGGCATGGTTTGTGGACTGTCCGGAATTGTTGGGATTTTACTCACTTTTTAAAACAAAACCCAGTGAAAGGATGGCTCATTTGGGGGCATTTGGAGTTATTTTAAGTCCAGGAGGATTTCCTCACTGGGCTCCCTTATCTTGTGGCACCAGCTCTGTGCTCCTGGAAGCAGTGTGTTTGCAGAAGAAGGACGGCTCCTTGGCTGCAGAGGTTGGACGTCCCGAGGCGCCCCTTCTGAGACTCCCATGACTCGGATGCATGCGCCCCACACAGGCCCCATGCGACCCAGCTTTCTTCCCTAGCGAGCCGTTGCTCATGACGGCTGATGATCACTGTTTTCAGCGGCCAAGTGGTCCAGCCCCAGAGTTCCGCAGAAACAAACCCGATGCAGGTGTTGGCTATCATCTTACCAGGCCCTGATCGCTGTCCCCAAACCTGCAGTTTGGGGAAGAGGGGGGGTTGTGCGTCAAGGGGACGGAGCAGCCATGTGTGTGCGATGCCCACAGTGGCAACCTCAGAGCATCTCAGGGCCACAGAGGGCGCAGGGCTGCCTCGCAGGTGAGGAGACCGGCACAGAGCAGCCCAGGTCTGCCCACATGCATGGCACACACAGGGCCAGGCGCTCCCTGTGTCCACCCTCTGGCCAGTGCGGCCGAGGGGTCCCGGGATGCTGGGAGCTGCCCCAGCCCTTTGCATGTGAGCACCAGTCACCCCACAGGATGTGGGTTTCCCGGGGCCCGAGGGTGAGCACCCCTGCTGTGAGGTCAGGTGCCCGCTCCAGTCCCTGTCTCACTGTCCTGTCCCTTCCCCCCCTCCAGAGCTCCTGAAGCGTCTGGATGACGTTTCCCAGGAAGTGAGGCTGGCGGCCACCTCTGCCTTGGTCACGTGGCTGGCGTGTATCCAGAATGACTCCGGGAAGTCCTACTACCAGAGCAATCTTCAGTTCCTCTACAGAGAACTCCTCGTGTACCTTGACGACCCGGAGGCCGCTGTCCAGGACGCAGTGTTAGGTAGGCATGGCGGGACATGTGCTTGCTTCAGAAACCTGTCTGGAGTGTGTGGACCCGGCTCTTCCAGCACGGGGCAGCAGGTCTGCGGCCTTGGGGCCCCTTTGGACCATCAGTGCCGACCCCAGGGCTTTGTCTTTGCAGGTTACAGCCCGTAATGTTTGCCACGATGGAAAGTAAAGTTGAGGGGCACTGCAGGGCTCAGTTGGTTAAGTGTCTGCTCTGGCTCAGGTCATGATCTCAGGGTCCTGGGATCGAGTCCTGCATCAGGCTCCCTGCTTGTCGGGGAGGCTGCTTCTCCCTCTGCCCCTCCCTCCAGTCAGAGTGGAGCTCGCTCATGCACTCTTTCTCTGAAACAAGTAAATAAAATCTTAAAAAAAGAAAAGTTAAAAGTTGAGAAAAAAATTTTAGATATTTGTTAATTTGTTTAGAGTAACAGTAAGCCCATTGTGTATTAACATAAATGAGACGTGGTTTTGGAAGATGTATTTTCCAAAACAAAATAACGAGCCAGAGAATGGTGGTGTTTCACATTGTGGCTCTCGGTGGAAGATAGCTAGGCATTCACAGCGTTGCAGCGGCCATGATGTGTGTCACTGATGAGGTACGTGAAGGAAATCCGGCCTCAAGCAGGTGCACGGCTGAAGAGGGAGGCGCTGTTCCAGGTCACTGTGGGTGTTCTTGGCTACTGCCTCACACTCACCAGGTGGCTACCGGAGGGTGGACCTCAACGATGATCACGCCCGATGGTCCGTCTACACGTCAGCCGTGTCCAGAAGTCACACTGGTCAGCGTGGAGCTCAGAACAGTCTCTGGAAGAAAAGCTTCCAGAAACGTCAGGCTCGTGGGGGCAGAAGCAGGTTCCCTGTACCTGCTGTTTCTGCTGAAAAGCCACAAATGCTGCCTCTTTATTGATTTCTGAGCAGGTGTTCTGCTGGGTGCCCAACTGTGCCCAGGCTGACTCTGTCCCGTTGTTTGTCGGTTGGGCATTCTTTTTTTTTTAAGATTTTTATTTATTTATTTGACAGAGATTACAAGTAGGCAGAGAGGCAGGCAGAGAGAGAGGAGGGGAGCCTGATTCAAGGCTCGATCCCAGGACCCTGAGATCATGACCTGAACTGAAGGCAGAGGCTTTAACCCTCTGAGCCACCCAGGCACCCCTATCAGTTGGTCATTCTTAGCAGGACAAGCGGTGTGCTGGGGAGCCAGCACACCCCTGCCATGCCCCCCACCCTATGCCCCCCATCAGTGCACAGGACACTCGGAAGGTAGACCCAGCAGACCCCAGGGCGGGGCGGGGCTTCAGTGTCCTCACAGCAGCCATGGGAAACGAACATCCTGCAAAGACGTGTTAACTAAAATGCCCATCAAGAGGTCTTGGAGTGAAAGCATAAAAACTATGCCAACAACTCAAAAGTAGTCAAGGAATGAGAACAGGAAGAACACGGAAACAGGGACAAATAGGAAACAGACCAAACCCAGCCTCGGCTGCAGTCTCATGGAATGTTAATGAGCCGAATGTTCCAGTTTACAGGCAGGCATTGTCAAGTCAATAAAAAAATCACAACTCTAAATTAATGAAGTAAGTTAAAAGTTGGGTGCCGTAGGACTGACCTAGTAAGGAACTTTTACTGCTTTGTTGAAGACATTCTTGAGGGAACCTGTGGGGCGTTGGTGGCAGCGGGAGGCTCGTGGACACTGCAAAGTGAGCACCATGCCTGGTGGAGTCATGAACACAGGTGTGACTCCCAGACCCGAGGGCCCACAGGAACCCCAGGGAGCCTCGCACACACAGAGCCGCCCCCTCAGGCCATTGCAGGCGGGAGCGCGTGACCGTGCAGCACCTGTGGACAGCTGGGCAGTGCTTCTGGGTGCCAGCAGCTGGAGGGCACCCTGGTGTCCTGGCTTCGCTCCGCAGCTGTACCCCGTGTGGGGGGGTGGGGGGGTCTGCTTACCCGGCCAAGTTCTCACAGACCCCACACCCTGCTCTCTCTCCTTCCTCTCCAGTGAGAGAAATGATGAGTTCCGTCCATCTCTGGATCTCCATCCCTGCGGTGTGGTTCCCAGCAGGGGCTGGCATGTGTATCGCCGGTCCTCCACCTTCCAGATGTGCTAGGCCTTGAGGTGGCGCGGTTGTGGGGGCAGGAGGACCTCTGCCCCTGCACCGCTGACCTTGGGGTGCCTGCGCAACGCCAGCCCCTTGGGGTGCCTGCACAACGCCTGTCCCCTTGCTGTCCTGTGTCAGCACATAGCCTCCTGTGGTTAGAGTCCCGTGTGCACACCCCCCAAACTCGCCAGTCTTCCCTCTCCAGCTGATGGGGGGCAGGGTCTCCTGGATGACTGGCTTTCCCCTCGACCCCTCACAATTCCTGGGCCTCCTGCCTGATGATGACCTTGCTATGTCCCACTGACAAGGTGAAGGTCCTCCACGTCGTCCCCCGCAGCGGGTCTGCATGCCCGGTCACCCACAAAGCCACTCCCATCGTGATGCCCGTGAGCCTTGCAGCCAAAGGCAGCCTGCTGCTCGGGTATCTCCTGTACCTGCACGCACTCCATAGGACTGCTTGTCACCGCCTCCGTCCTGGCCTCCAGGACACCCTAGCTCCTGTCTTTCCTCCTGTCCACCTGCCTGCTGCTTCTCTCTGCACTTGCTGTCTTGCTGACCTCTTTTCCTCTCTGGCTTCAGGTGCCACCCATGTGCTGGCGACTCTCAGACTTACGTCCTGGGCAGATGTCTGCCCCAGACTCTAGACACACAGGTTCCCAGATGCTCAGAGGGCACGAGGGTCTGCCACCGATGGCCACTGTAGCATGCAGGCCAAGCCTGGAACAGGCCCCCGTTCACTGATGCTGCTCCCCCTGCTGTGTCCCCATGGCCACCAAAGGCCATGCCATCCTCCTCATGCTAGAGGGCAGGAGCCTCCGGAGTCTGCTTGCCTGCATCCCCCAGGGTCACCCTGCAAGATGGCTTGGTTGCCGCCAGTCTGCGGCCCACGGTGCCCACAGGCTCCCTTCCCACCCGGAGTTCAGCCACCGCCATCCCAGTTCCCGCGATGATCACCAGTAACAACACTGTGGTTTCCTTCTTCATTCTGATCCCTGTCTGCTACCCCCAGACTAAATTGTAAAAAGGTCCACAGGATGGATTTTTGTTGCCTGCTGTATCTGCAGTGTCTAGCACGTAGTAGGCCTGCTGTGGGTGTTTGTCTCCTGAATCAGCATTAGTAAATGAGATAAGAAAATGAATCATCTTTCTAAGCCAGTTTATCTGCCAACACGGAAACTGTTTCCAAAGCCAAAATGCCACACAAACATCACTCTCGGAAATTTTGAAAGACTTCCATGATCCACCAACACCTCCAAGAAGATTCTTGTTAAGTTCTTTTTTGTCTACACTGTGACTGTTGTGTACTAATCCAGCAGCATCGGATGAATTTAAAATGCTGTAATAACTCTTTGGTTACAACTTTACTTTCTAGAGTGGATTTTGGGTCTGAAGGGAAGGTACAGAAGTTTCCCATGTACCCGCTCCCCCAACACATGCAGCCTTCCTCCCCACAGGCGGTGTGTTCGTCAGTACCAAGGACCAACGGACACACCAGCACCACCCAGAGTCCGTAGTTCACGGGAGGGTCCCTCTGGGGGTGTGCCTTCTGTGGGTTGGCACAAATGTGTGAGTCGCACAGACTAGTTTCGCTGCCTGGTGGTCTCACCCGCCACGCCATACCTCAACAGCCTCTGATCGTTCCCCATCACCAGAGTTTGGTCTTTTCCGGAATGTCCTAGAGTTCAAGTCCTGCAGTATGAAGACTTTTCAGATCGGGGAGTTTTTTTCACTAACTAATATGCATATAAAGCTGCTTCTGTGTCTTTTCAGAGCTTGATAGCTTGTTTCTTCTTAGCACTGGTTAGTAATCCGTGGTCTTGATGCACCACGGATCATCCATCCACCTGTCGAAGGACAGGCAGCTTTTGGCAACTGTGGAAAAAGCTGCTGTATGTATATGGACGGAAGTTTTTGTGTAGACATAAGTTTTCAGCTCCTTTGGGTAAATACCAAGTAGCACGAAGGCTGGATCGTGTAATAAGCGTGTATTTATTTTTGTGAGAAACTGCCAAACCGTCCTCCAGAGTTGCTGTCCTGTCTTGCGTTGCCACCAGCACCCCATGGCCCCGCGTCCTCATCAGCCTCTGCTGGGGATGCTTTTGTGGGTTTTGGCCATTCTCACAGGTGTGCAGCTGTGTCTCCTGTTGTTTAGATCTCCATTTTCCTGGGGACATGCGAGGTGGGGCATCTCCTCAGACGTGTTGGCCCCCCACGTCTCTTCCTTGGTGAGATGTCAGTAGGGGCTTCGGCACATTTCTTACTTGCATTGTTCTCATGTTGTTTAGTTCTCTGGAGCTCTTTGTATACTTTGGATAACAGTCCTTTATCAGATGTGTCTTTTGTTAGTATTTTCTCCCAGTGTTTGGCTTGTCTGCTCAGTCTCAGGCCTTCTGCAGAGTAGAATTTTTTCATTTTAGTGACATCCAGCTTATCACTTACTTCTTTTGTGGCTCATAACTTTGGTGTTGTGTTTAAAAGTCCTGACCAGAGTCTCTGGCTGCGGGCCTGTGCGGAGCCTGGCGGCGTCTCCGAGTGGAGAAGAGGAGGCGCCGTGGCAGGACAGCCCGTGGGAGTGGCTGCTATCTGTGCTGGGAGACCCGCAGGGCTCAGCGAGAGAACTCACAGAAATGCCTGTTTCAAGGAACCAAGTTGTTGCTGCCTGATGAGGAAAACCACATCCCGGGGTTGTTGTTTCACAGAGATGGGGAATCAGGACCTGATGAAATTGGCACTTAATCAGGGAAAATCCATCATGAAATGCAAGTTTTAGAAAAGGAAGTGGAGAGAGAGACTGTGATATTCAATAACTACAAAAATTGCTAAGGGAAGCAGAACAAATACTGGCTACGGTGTTATGAGGAAACTCACATCAGTAGAAAAGGCACAAGAAGGTGCCTTCTCAGAAGAAGTGATTTGGGGGCGCCTGGGTGGCTCAGTCATTAAGCATCTGCCTTCAGCTCAGGTCATGATCCCAGGGTCCTGGGATGGAGCCCCGCATAGGGCTCCCTGCTCAGCGGGAAAGCCTGCTTCTCCCTCTCCCACTCCCCCTGCTGGTGTTCCCTCTCTTGTTGTGTCTCTTTCTGTCAAATAAATAAACAAAATCTTTAAAAAAAAAAAAAAGTGATTCAGGTGCACCAAGGGTGGGTGCGCGTCATGCTGTGTGTGCCCCACTGACATGGGTCCCTTACGGAGGATGCACTCGCAGCAGGCTGATTGCTGGATGTCCTTGCTCCACAGCATCCATGGCAGTCAAATGACAGGTGTAAATAAAAGTCATCACTACACCCAGGGTCACTGGTTCTCTCCCGAGTTCTCTTCAGGATCCTGTAGTTCTTGCCATTTCCTATGTCAGTTTGTGATCCATGTGGAGTTAATGTTTGTGAAGGATGTAAAGTCTAGATCTAGAGCCATCCTTCCTCCCCCCGTCCCCCTCTCCTTCCTCCCCGCCCTGCCGTCCTTCCTTCCTTCTTTCTGATATCCACTTGTTCCAGACCATGTACTGAAAAGGCTGCCTTTGCTCCCGTGTCGCCGCTGATCTGTTACCAAAGATCGGAGGACTGTGAGTCCGCGTCCACTGTGGGTCTGCGTCCACTGTGGGTCTGCATCTGCGTTCTCTCTTCTGGTCCATCCATCTGTGTTCTTCCAGCAAGACCACACTGTCTATTACTCTGGCATCGGGGAAGGTCGTAAGTCAGACTGTGTCAGGCCGCCAGCTTTCCTCCTTCAGGGCTGCACTGCCCTCTGCACACGGACCATAGATTGAGTTGGTTGGTACCTGCAGAATAACTTGCTGGGATTGTGATTGTGATCCCCTTAAATCTACCGATCAAGCTGAAGAGAACTGGCTTTGGGACAATATTGACTCTTCCTATCCATGAACATGGGCTTTCTCCATGTATTTTATTATGTTTTCTTTTTTTCTATTTATATATTACCTTTGTTTTACTTGTACATTACCTTTTTTTTTTTAAAGATTTTATTCATTTGAGAGAGAGAGCAAGTTCAGGGGAAGCAGCAGAGGGAGAGGGAGAAGCCGACTCCCTGCTGAGTGGGGAGCCTGATGTGGGGCTCAGTCCCAGGACCCCTGGATCACGCCCTGAGCTGAAGGCAGGTGCTTAACTGACTGACCCACCCAGGTGCCCCAATCATGTGATTTTCTTTTTCGGCCTATTGATGGGATGGATTACATTAATTGATTTTTTTAAGATTTTTAAAATTTATTTGTTTGACAGAGACACAGTGAGAGAGGGAATACAAGCATGGGGAGTAGGAGAGGGAGAAGCAGACCTCCCGCTGAGCAGGACCCTAGGATCATGACCTGAGCTGAAGGCAGACGCCTAATGACTGAGCCACCCAGGTGCTCCACATTAATTGATTTTGAAATATTGGACTAGTCTTTGCATACCTAGGATAAACCCCACTTGGTGTTCACGCATAATTCTTTTTATACATTGTTGGATTCAATTTGCTACTATTTTGTTGAGAATTTTTGCACCTCTGTTCATGAGAGATAATGCTTTATAGTTTTCTTGTAATGCCTGCAGTGTTGTACTCGGATCATGCTGGCCCTGTAGAGTGAGTTAGGAAGCTTCCAACTTCTGGAAGAGAGTGTAGAGAATTGGTATCATTTCTTCCTGAAAGTTCGGTAGAATTCACCAGTAGACCCATCTGGAGCTGGTGCTTTCTGTTTTGGGAGGTTGTTAATTATTGATTCTGTTTCTTTGATAGATGTAGGTCGTCTGTCCTTGTGTGTCTTTTGGGACCAGCCCACCTCATGGGGTCCTCGCGTCTGTGGGCCACAACTTGTTCAGAGGACCAACTTTTGGTTTTCTTGATTTTCTCTATTGATTTCCTGCTTCAATTTCACTGATTTCTGCTTAATTATTACTATTCTTTATTTCTGCTCACCTTGGATTTAATTGTCTTTTTTAGTTTCCTAAGGTAGAAAATTAAAGGATCGATTTTTAGATCTTCTTTTCCCACAGATGCACTCGATGCTGTAAATTCCCTTCTAAGCACTGTTTTCGCCGTAACCACGGATTTCGGTTGTGTTCTCCTTTCCATTCAGTTTAAAATGATCTTTAGTTTCTTTTCAGACTTCTCTGACCATTGCATTATTCAGAAATGTGTTGTTTAATCTCCAAGTATTTGGGGATTTTCCAGTTGATCTCTTGTTGATTTCTGGTTTAACTCCATTATGGTCTGAGAGCAGACATTGTAGGACTTCTGTTTTTTAAGCTTGTTATGGTGATTTTCATGGCCCAGGAAGTGGCCCGCCTGGTGAGTGGGCCAGGGGGCCGGAGAAGAGTGTGTGTTCGGCTGCTGTTGGACGGACACGTTTGCAGACTCTGTCGTGGACCCTGCCGGATGGTGCTGTAGAGGTCGGCCGTGTCCTCACTGACCTTCCGCCTGCATGTCTGTCCCCTGGGGTGGCAGGTGTGGAAGTCTAGCCACAGTGTGGATTCACCTGCTTCTCCTTGCAGCCCTGTCCATTTGGCCTTGCATAGTTTGGCACTCTGTTATCAGGCATGTCCATATTAGGGGTCCTCATGTCTTCTCGGAGAACAGACCCTTCCTCACTGGGTCACGTGCGGCCCCTCAGTCCCGGATAACTTGCCCCGTGTTGCAGTCTGCTCTGTTCCTGGCTGTTTTAACTGGGATGTGTAGCTTAGTGCCGTAAGTGGCAGTGGTTTACTCTTGGTTCCTGGCGTTTTGAGGGTGTGTTCCTGTTTTACAGAGGTCCTCAAAGCAGGCAGCGTTCTGTTCCCCGAGCTCCTGGTGAGAGAGACAGAGGCTGTCATCGAGAAGCACCGCTCCCCTGCCCACTGCCAGCAGCTTCTGCGACACCTGCAGGCCCTGCCACCGGCCCAGTGAGCACGGAGCACAGACCACGGAGCCAGACCCAGCTCCTGTCCTTCCCTGCGCTGGAAGGGGTAGCCTTCAAACCTCACAACACCGCACCTGTTTGTCAGCAGCCTGAGACACTCACGAGCAAGTCTCTGAAAACAAGAATGTATTCCCTAAGAAATGTGCCTGGGGTTCTCCTGAGACAGATCTAAAGCCCAGGAGTTTCTGAAATAATGTTCACTGTTGTTTATACAGTTCATTGACAGATCTCCCAAAAATCTATAGGTAATTTGAAATTAAAACTCACTGGCATCTTTACACCGGCAGCCAGATCTGCCTGTTTCAAAGCTTTCTGTACCTGCTGTGCTCTTGAGTTAGGATTTATATTTGCATAAATGCCCACCCCACCAAGACTGTTTCTTTAAGCAAACGTTATTAAAAAGAAACTCATTCTTTTCTTGGGTTGTGTCTACTGAAACTTAGTATCACAGTGAACAGACTAAAAGGAACTTGAAATTTTTATCAATTATTTTTCATTTAAAATATCCTGGAACTCAAAATGTTACATGGATACATTCAGCCACATTTTTTTCCTATGTCAGTAATGTGAACAATGTTGAAAATAGAATATTTAATCAGATATAATTTTGGTTGCTCTCTTATAAGTAGGAGTAAAGTATAATTGGGTTTTATTCTCTAGCACTTTCTACACCCAAGTGCCTAAAAAATTTCATTTTAGTGTATTATTTCCATAAGCCAAATGTTTATGTTAACACAGGGGGGTAAATATTGTGTGTATTTTCTAACAACCAGATATTAACATTTATGCTTAAGTGTTTGAAATTTTAATTAAAAATATTTATTATACTTATTTTGTACACCTGTTTTAATGTGTTTGGTAGTTAATTGGCATTTTTAGATTCGCTCATTTTTTCCTTAGATTTAACCTCACGGTGATCCCTGCCTCGGAATTCTGGGCTGCAGGACTGGCTCCTCCATCACTCACTGTAGTGTCCTCTCTGGACGCCAGGTGGCAGGCGCTCCGCACCCCATCAGGAGGGCGACCATGGGAGAGCCTGGCTGTTTGGTGGGGGTCAGCAGGCCTGGGCAAGAGGTGGGACCCGAACGTACACCACAGACTTAGGTTACTGCCCCCCAGGCTCCACAGGGGTGCGTCCCCAGCCTGCAGTGATAGCTGCTTTCCCACCCCGGAAAGCCTCTAGAGCTGTGAAGGGGTGTGAGCCCGTTCTGTGAGTGACGGTGGCTGTAGGCATTTAGGGTGCCCTCGGGGACGTCACCCACCAGTTCCCTGATTGCCCTCTCTACGCTCTGCTGTTTCCTTCCTCAGCATCACCTGGAAACCTGAGAGGAATTCACATGTGGGGCCTCAGCCCAGATCCACGGTGACCCCAGTGGCCAGCCCTCCAGGGGATTGAGCTCCTACACCGAGGAACACCATGCATTTTCATGTCCAGCGAGACCTCTGTGTTCCATCTTGGATCAGCCACGAAGGGTCACAGGAACCAAACGGAAGTGGCCGAGAGCTTGGCTGGAGGTCACACACGCAGGGCAGGCGTGGTTGGACGCTGGTGTCAGTGGCCAGCCGCTGAAGAAAGATGGGCACAGCGTTTCCACTTCTGGACGTCTCTGAGAGGAAGTATTCCGAGCATCGCAGTGGTCAGTGCTGCAGTGTCAGCAGGTGGGTGTGTTCAGAGAAAGACACAGAAACTCAGCTCACAAAGGTTAGTCAGCTGAACACCTAAGAACCAACATGTCCCTCTTCACTTAAGTTTTTTTAAATTCTTGGGGTGCCTGGGTGACTTGGTCGGTGAAGTGTCTACTTATGGCTCAGGTCGTGATCCTGGGGTCCTGGGATCGAACCCCACATCAGGCTCCCTGCTCAGTGGGAGGCCTGCTTCTCCCTCTGCCCCTCCTCCCAGCTCGTGCTCTCTCTACCTCTCTCTCTCAAATAAAAACAAAATCTTAAAAAAAATTTTTTTTTGAAATTTTTGTCCACACTCCTCAGTTAAGTCAGCAGCTATCTGTGGAGCCCTAACCTTCCTGTACAGGTGCCAGAGAACAGGACGTGTAGGATGTGGTCCCTGGGAGTTTGCAGCATTACTGAGATGTACTTTCCTGCTGCGACAGTCACCCCTGCTGGGTGTGCAGTTGGAGTCTGCAAATCTTCAGGCTGTTTTAGGACTCCTGTGTCACCCAGAGAGCGTCCCTGAGCCCGTGTGCAGCTGACCTCTGCCTGCATTCCTGCCCCAGCAACCACTGAGCCGCTTCTGTCTCTAACCTGGCGTCTGTTCTAGACGCTTCACATACATGGAATCATGTCTGTGGTCTTCGGAGTCGGGCTTTTTTCTCATGGCAGAGTGTTCGAGGGGATTTCCTTACTCATGCAGAGTTCAAGGGTCAGCAATCCCTCTCTGAAGGACCAGATAAACATTTTAGGCTTTGAGGTCTCAATGCTGTTGTCCGTTCACCCGCTGATGGACATTTCAGTTGAGGCTGGTGTGAATAAAACTGCTGTGGGCTTCGTGACACATGTGGGCATGCTTCTGTTGTCTAGGGGGCTCCTCGGAGTAGCATGGCTGGGGCGTAGCTGATGTTTGTAGCCCCTGATGGATCGAGTGATTGTGGTTTCCAGCTGCTCTACGAAAGAATGCTTGCCCTACGGTTCACTGCACACATTTAAAGCAGGCAGTTTGGGGTGCCTCGGTGGCTCAGTCGTTAAGTATCCGCCTTTGGCTCAGGTCATGATCCCAGGGTCCTGGGATCGAGCTCCACATCGGGCTCCCTGGTCAGCGGGAAAGCCTGCTTCCCCCTCTCCCACTCCCCCTGCTGGTGTTCCCTCTCTCACTGTGTCTTTCTGTCAAATGAATAAATAAAATCTTTTTTAAAAGAAATAAAGTGGGCAGTTTGACAAGTTGTGACACACGTGCACCCATGAACCTCCCCACCACCCCAAAGGTTCTCCCTGCCCTCTTCCGCAGCCCCTGCTTCCAAGGCGACTCTGGTCTGGTACAGTCACTGCACGGTGTGCCCTGTACTTCTGGACTGAGGCAGCATGCATTCACCGTTGGGCTTTCTGGTCGTCTTTTGTGCGGCACAACTATTTTGAGATGTGTCCACGTTGTAGCGCCTGTGGGTGGTGGCACATTCCTCATTGTCACTGAGTGGTACTCCACTGGCCGGCCACACTGCATCCTTGGTGCGTGTTGGTTCCTGGCTCCTGGCGCTCGCAGAGAAGCTCCTCACGACACAGGAGCCCAAGTGTCTGTGTGGACTTACATTTTCATTTCCCCCCAGGAAACACCTAGGAGGGGAATGGCAATCACACTGGAATCTATTTCAGTTTTTAAGAAACTGTCAAGCTATTTTCCAGGGTGATGGTATCATTTTATATTCCCACCAGCACCGTGTGACAGTCCCGGTTCCTCTCATTTTTCCCAACATTTGACACATCAGCCTTTTCAGTTTTAGCCATTGTAACAGGCACATGGTGGTATCTCAGCATGGTTTTAGTTTGCATTTCCTTTATGTCTCATGATGTTGAGTATTTTTTCATGTGCTTATTGGCCATCTGTAGCTCTTCATTGGCGAACTATCTTAAAATCTCTTGCCCATTTAAAAAAAAAATTTATTTGTAGAGACAGAGCCCACGCACACATGCAAGCAGGGGCAGGGGCAGAGGTGGAAGGAGAGAATCCCAGACAGACTCCTTGTTGAGCATGGAGCCAGACGTGGGACTGGACCGCGCAACCCTAAGATCATGACCTGAGTCAAACCAAGAGTCAGTCACTTGACTGAGCCACCCACGCGCCCCCTCCTCTTGCCCATTTTTTTAAAAATCAGGCTTCCTATTGAATGTGAGTTGTTCCCATATTCTGGATACAAGCGCTTTACCATCTATGATTTGCAGATATTTTCTCTCATCATGGAGCTTGTTTTTCACTCTTCTTTAAGATTTCATTTTTAAGTAACCTCTACACCCAACATGGGGCTCAAGATCACCACCCCGAGATCAAGAGTCTCAAGCTCCGCTGACTGAGCCAGCCAGGTGCTCCTGTTTTCACTCTTTAACAATGTCTCTTGAGAAACAGAAGTTTCTGGTTTTGAAGGAATTTATCAGTATATTCTTTTATTATGCTTCTGGTGTTGTATCTAAAATATTCGCTTAAAGCAAAGTTTCACTTCCTAAATTTTAAACTCAAAAAGTTATTTTCATAAAGATGATTCCTCTACTTGCTGTACCTATACCATAGTTCAAAGGCAAGCTTTACTTCCTTTGGAAATCTCCTTTCGGAATGTCTGCCTTTGGCTTGGGTCATGATCTCAGGGTGCTGGGATCTTGTCCCACATGGGGCTCCCTGCTCAGCAGGCCCCCTGCTTGTGTTCCCTCTCTCGCTGTCTCTGTCAAATAAATCTTTCTTTTCTTTTCTTTTCTTTTTTAAGATTTTATTTATTTATTTGACAGAGAGAGAGGTCACAAGTAGGCAGAGAGGCAGGCAGAGAGGAGGAAGCAGGCTCGCTGCTGAGCAGAGAGCCTGATGCAGGCCTCGATCCCAGGACCCTGAGATCATGACCTGAGCCGAAGGCAGAGGCTTTAACCCACTGAGCCACCCAGGCGCCCTGTCAAATAAATCTTAAGAAAGAAAAAGTAAAATCTCCTATGCCCTAAATGAAAATAGGAGGTCTCTCTAAGGTGAGTTAGTTGAAAATAAACCCCTGGGACCTTTTAATAACCGGAGACAGCCCCTATGGGCCAGTATGGGATGATCTTTAAAAAGCATTAGTAATCATGAACAAGGAGTACAGTGCTGTCTAGGATGAACTAGACGTAAAAGGAGGAAAGAGGTGGTAGCCACCGATTCGCTCTCATGTGGATACAATTTCCGGAAGGGTACAGAAAAAGCAGGTGGTGGCCTCTGGGGAGGGGACCTGCATGACAAGGACTGGAGTGGGACTTTAGCCTACGCCTTATGGTACCTTTGAATCTACTTTCTTGTGCATGTATTTCTTATTCAAAAACACAACTCTGCTGAGACTCCTCAAACAGAAACCCATGGACACTGGTGATGTTTTTAGCTCTTAGGTCAGCACACCTGTTTCCTCTGTAGAGAACAGGGCCCTGTTCCAGGCAAGGATATTCAGGACGTTTATCAAGAAGTTGTTTTGTTGAGAAATGAAAATGTGAACACTTGTACGCAAGTGTTCATAACAGCTGTGTTCCAGTCCCAAATGTCTATCAACAATTATGAGTGGATCAGCACACTGTCCACTCCAACGAACAGCATGCCCGGACAAGAGGAACAGACCCGGACACACACCACGGGATGGCTCTCCCAGCCCTCGGGCTGCGTTAAGGAAGCCAGGGTTTCAGTGAAAATGAGTGTAGGATTCTAGAACAGGCAAAGCAGATCCACAGGGGCTGTTCTACTCTCTATTCGACTTGTGTATGTGTGAATTTTTTTTTAAAGATTTTATTTATTTATTTGACACAGAGAGAGAGAGATTACAAGTAGGCAGAGAGGCAGGCAGAGAGACAGGGAGAGGAGGAAGCAGGCTCCCTGCCATGCAGAGAACCCGATGCGGGCCTCGATCTCAGGACCCTGAGATCATGACCTGAGCCGAAGGCAGAGGCTTTAACCCACTGAGCCACCCAGGTGCCCTGTATGTGTGAATTTTGTGTGAGCTTTTTCGTAACTGAAAGTGTTTAACTTTAAAACAATCACGGATTGAGCCTGGAAGGCAGAGGCTAAAACTAAGTACTCTCAGACGCTACCTCTCCTCCAAGCCAGAGCACAAAGTGGGGTGTCCCCTTACAAAGACCTGCCTTTCTACTGCCAGTTGCCTCACAACCAGCATGGCAAATTAAGTTTTCTCTAAAGATAAATCTTCCCTCCAGACTTTTCCCCGTATTTCAGGACTCTCTAAATACCCAGCGTCATCCAGACGTCCAGTCATTGCAGTGCTAGAACACATAAGAGAAACAATTACTGGATGTTAGTTGGGGTGGTGGGCTAAGGATAGCTTGTTTTCCTGACATTGAGTATCCCAAAGGGGGCTGCCACCAAGTCCACTGCCCGTGCTGCCTTTGACCTAGGCATGTCCTTGGCCTTATCCCCAGGGGTCTGAGCCTCTCCCCTGGACTCTTCCTAAGAGCAAAGGATGGTTTCAGGAGCTGGCTGGGACACCGAGGCCTGGACCCTGTGCCAAGGACAACAGCACTCAATGATTTCTTCTTAGGCATTTGAGTGGGGTTTTCTGGTCTTGGAAAGTGTAATCTGAAGAGAATGGCACCTGTTGTTGGTGGACAACAAGTGTAACTGTAGACGGAAGGGTCTTGTAGAAGTCTAGGTGTTCTCTTTCTCTGGGACTCTGTTAGTTTCTTTATACTTCTGTCCTTCAGAATGAGAGTTTACAGTTTTGGCTAAGACTGAGAGCAAAGAGAGTTGGTGGCGTTGGCAAATGTGAAGTAGGGGACCAACAGCCTTTTAAATTAACGAAGGGGAACTAATGGAGTTTTGTGTTGGGGACACTGGCTCTTTTTCAGAATCTCCTAATGACAGGCATTTCGATTGAGATTTTAATCCTCATGATCAACTGTTTGGGACTCTCTGTCCATGCAGGAGGTATTCTGCTTTTAATGTAAGTACACACATCAGTCTTGCACTTACAGGTGAACAACCTGCTGGAAATGACCCTCGTGGGAAGGCTGTTTATCCTTGAGAAGGGGCCTTGCTCTTCAAGGGATGGTGGCTTTAGCAACTAACCCCTCTCAACAAAGTGCTTGAGCCTGTACTTTTTCCCCTTATTCACGAAGTAAGACTGACGTTTCAGAAACGACTGTGAACATTTCACGTACAACCTGAAGCCCTTGATGACAGGTGCCAAAACCACCATTAGGCATTGCTAACTTGGGAGTGTAAGACTCTAGGATAAAACCCTATCTTCCTAGGCGCCTGGGTGGCTCAGTGGGTTAAAGCCTCTGTCTTCGGGTCAGGTCATGATCTCAGGGTCCTAGGATCGAGCCCCGCATCGGGCTCTCTGTTCAGCAGGGATCCTACTTCCTCCTCTCTCTCTGCCTGCCTCTCTGCTACTTGTAATCTCCCTCTCTGTGTGTCAAATAAATAAATTAAATCTTAAAAAAAAACAAAACCCTATCTTCCTACAATTGGGCGGAGCGGGAGGCCTTAGACCCGAGCCCTGGAGTCGCGCCCTGCGTGGCGCCCACACCCCGTTCATCACCTAGCAGCCAATCCACGCCCAAGCGCGCCCAGGCCCGCCCGCCCATGCCTCCAGCACCCGCAGCCCCAGTGCCCCCACCCCCAGGACGCCCAGCGCCCCCAGCAGCTGCATCCCCAGTACCCCCCAGCGCCCGCACCCCCAGGCCCCCCCAGTGCCCAGATCCCCCAGCACCCGCACCTCCAGACTGGCCGCCTCCCAGTAGCCCGACAGGTGCCCCTGCAGTGGCGGAAACCACGTAACCACAAGCCAGCTGCCCTGGGGAGCCCCCGCATGCACCTGTTGCCGCCCGCTCCCGCGCCCCGCAACCACCCAGGACCTCGACTAAGCGTTCGCGCCGGGGGTAGCGCCCCAAGGCGGCGGAGTTCGGCGCCAGCCACTTTCCAGTCGCCCCCCC
>LNAC01000028.1:6902863-6929501 GCA_002007465.1 Ailurus styani | reverse complement strand
TTCTAGCACTGCAATGACTGGACGTCTGGATGACGCTGGGTATTTAGAGAGTCCTGAAATACGGGGAAAAGTCTGGAGGGAAGATTTATCTTTAGAGAAAACTTAATTTGCCATGCTGGTTGTGAGGCAACTGGCAGTAGAAAGGCAGGTCTTTGTAAGGGGACACCCCACTTTGTGCTCTGGCTTGGAGGAGAGGTAGCGTCTGAGAGTACTTAGTTTTAGCCTCTGCCTTCCAGGCTCAATCCGTGATTGTTTTAAAGTTAAACACTTTCAGTTACGAAAAAGCTCACACAAAATTCACACATACAGGGCGCCTGGGTGGCTCAGTGGGTTAAAGCCTCTGTCTTCGGGTCAGGTCATGATCTCAGGGTCCTAGGATCGAGCCCCGCATCGGGCTCTCTGTTCAGCAGGGATCCTACTTCCTCCTCTCTCTCTGCCTGCCTCTCTGCTACTTGTAATCTCCCTCTCTGTGTGTCAAATAAATAAATTAAATCTTAAAAAAAAACAAAACCCTATCTTCCTACAATTGGGCGGAGCGGGAGGCCTTAGACCCGAGCCCTGGAGTCGCGCCCTGCGTGGCGCCCACACCCCGTTCATCACCTAGCAGCCAATCCACGCCCAAGCGCGCCCAGGCCCGCCCGCCCATGCCTCCAGCACCCGCAGCCCCAGTGCCCCCACCCCCAGGACGCCCAGCGCCCCCAGCAGCTGCATCCCCAGTACCCCCCAGCGCCCGCACCCCCAGGCCCCCCCAGTGCCCAGATCCCCCAGCACCCGCACCTCCAGACTGGCCGCCTCCCAGTAGCCCGACAGGTGCCCCTGCAGTGGCGGAAACCACGTAACCACAAGCCAGCTGCCCTGGGGAGCCCCCGCATGCACCTGTTGCCGCCCGCTCCCGCGCCCCGCAACCACCCAGGACCTCGACTAAGCGTTCGCGCCGGGGGTAGCGCCCCAAGGCGGCGGAGTTCGGCGCCAGCCACTTTCCAGTCGCCCCCCCACCCCGGCGAGGGAGCGGTCACGTGACCCAGATGCGGCCAATCGCCGACGCTGCCGCCACCGGAAGGCAATGGCGCAGGCGCTTCTGCGCGTGCTCCGCCCGAGGCCCGCCGGTGCCGCCGATTGGCTGCGTCCGGTCACGTAGCCGCGCCCGCCGCGTCCCCACGCTCCCGACGGGCCGTCCTCGGTGCCCGGTGCCGGCTCGCCGAGTCAGAGCGCTGCGGTTCCGTCCCTGTTTTGAGGGGGCGTTAGAGCGGAAAGTCGTCCCGGCGCTCGCCCTCCGAGAAATGCCGGTGGAGGCCCCAGGTGTTCGCCGCCGGCGCCACGGCCGCCGGGTCCAGCCCTGCGCTCTTCCCTTCTGGGGAGACCTCGCCGCGGAGAGTCAGACGCCAGCCGCGGTCACAGTGACCTGGCGCGGTGAGCGGGTCCGTCTCCGGAGCGACGGACTTACGGACAGCACGTACCGGGGCCACTAGGGTTTGGGCCTTACGCTCTCACTCCCCCGCCCTCCTCGTTGAGGAGGGGCCCCGAGGCCGCGGGGGGCGGGGTGGCGCTCACGGCCGGGAACAGTGAGTCCGTGCCCCCCCGGGGGTACTCCGAGTCCCTGCCTGCTCCTCCCCGTGCAGTCCCGCGGTGGGCAGTGAGCCCGTGCTTCCCCGGGGGTGCTCCGAGTTCCCTCCTGCTCCTCCCTGTGCAGGTAGTGAGCCCACACTCCCCCGGGGGTGCTCCGAGTCCCCGCCCTGCTCCTCCCCGTGCAGCCTCACGCTCCAATGCCACCCCTGGGGAGCACCCAGGGCGCTACGGGGATGTGGGGTATGGTCCACAAAGAGTCACCTACGGGCTGTTAGCCACATCCTTCCTGGTGGGAAGTGCACTTCTCTGAGACCGGGGTTGGGAGGAGGAGGCTGGGAGTGCCCTTCCTTCCTTTTTTACCACACCCTCCTGCTACTCCAAATCCACCAGCACGTAGAAATGGGCCTCTTAAACAAGTGGCCAATTCCGGAGGTGGGCCAGGGAAACTGTAAGATGAGCCTGGTGCATCCTGTATCACTAGAAAGTAAGGAGTGCTGGCAAAATGAGGGTGGGATAGACGACGACTCAGGAGCCAACCTGAATGGCCAAAGCTGGAACAGTGCCAACTGCAGAGTCAATAATACTATTTATTGAATAATAACTTAGAGAGTAACATAAATATCCACAAGTCCATAGCGATAAAGAGTAAACAAGTAAGTGAGGGAGAAGGAACAGCTCTTTCCTACGGAAATAGCACAATTAATAGACATAGTAGGAATGAGAGAACTGGAAAAACAACTTCAGGCAAATGACAGCGTAGTCATTGTTGTCAGCCAGATCTCATGGATTCTGAGACTAGTGGGCAGAAGTTCTGAGACGGATCATTGCTTCAAATCTCTCTCCCAAGATGTTTATTAACAGGGACAAATAGTAACTTCATGGTGGAAAAACTTGACCTGCGCACCTGAACCAGGTAATCAAGGTATAATATATAACGACAACATTGACCCCCCATGTAATAATGCATCAAGAAAGACATAGCAGCACTCCTGTGGCAAGGACATGGTACAGCTTAACCAAGTACTCTTCAAAAGGGCCAAGCTCCTGAAAGGAGATTCTGAGGAACTGTCTCAGGTTGGAAGTGTCTAAGGAGAATGACAACTAAATGCAACATGGGGTTGCAGATTGGCTTGGACTAGGAAAAGTACTACTGTGGAAAAACATGAAATCTGGATAAAGTCTGTAGTTTAACTGACAGTATTTGCCATAGACTGAATATTTGTGTTTTCCCAAAACTTAGTATATTGAAATCTAGTCCCCAGTGTGATGGTATTTGGAGGTGAGACCTTTGGGAAGTGCTTAGATCATGAGAAGGGAGCCCTCATGAACCGGTTCTGTACCCTTGGAAAGGAGCTGAGAGAATTCAGCTGTCTGTGAACCAAGAAGTGGACTTCCACCAGTCGCCAAACCTGCTGATACCTTGGTTTTGGACTTACAGCCTCCAGAACTGCAAGAATTAAATTGTTTTTTAAGCACCTGTCAGTCTATGTTGTTTTCTTACAGCAGCTTGAACAGTCAGTATGGCACCAGACTTAATTACCTAGCTTTGTTATTTTGTACCATAGATAGCTAAGATGCTAACCTTAGGAGAAACTGGCCAAAGAGCATTTGGGGACTCTCTCTGTGTTTTTGTTTGTTTGTTTGTTGTTTGTTTTGCAAAATACAGGTGGGCTAGGGTGAATTCATCACTCTCCTAGACCAGATGAGCAAGGGATATTCAACATCAGGGGTATCCTTGTGTCCCAGAAAGGGGCAAGCTGATGAGCAGCTCGGGCAGGTGCCCTTTCATGAACTCCCCACTGCCCAGCTTGCCTCTCCTATTTGTTGGGGACAAATGTCCCGAGCAGGAACAAGCTTGGCAAATTGGAGAGTAGCAAGGAGGCCAGATGAGCGAGAGGAAGATGGCAGGAGGCGAGCTTGGACAGATAGCAAGCATCAGATGGTTGGGGCCACATCAGGTGAAGTTAGAGAAGGTATTCTCACCTACCCCTTAATATCTCCCATCTCCATTTAGTACAACTCTATTATCCTATTGGGTTTTCCTAAATTACCTGTGTAGCATTATGTAACATTTAGCACTTAAACCTCTGTATCTTGTCCAGCAGCATGGGACAGTATCTGTCCTCTCCTACCACAGAAGATAGGGATCCCATCCTTAACCGCCTGCCCTGCTTCCACCCACCTCCCAAGTCACATCACCTAGACTTTTGCTTACAGATTGTCAAGGCTGCTGCCTATCATTAGAACAGATTTAAAATACTTAACTTTCTTCGTGCTTTGTTCATAGATCGAGTCCCAAGGCTAGAAATCCATCAGTGGTTTTTCTGTTTATGGCTGTATGTGTTTTATCTATTGAGCAACCTGTTGCACTAGCATTTTCCTCTTTCTATGCTCAGTGGTCTTAAAATGATTATGTTCCATGAGCTGCCCAAGATAATGCCTCAGTTTGGTTTGCTTCATATTTGGACCACAACTTAGGTTTACAGTTTTTCATTTTATTTATCGAGTTTTTAATTGCCTTTATTTTTTCTCATTGACAAAAGAGTGTGCCTTCACCATATCCTTACATTGATCCAACCGCATGCTAAATGTTGCCCCAAATGTCTACCTTTTCCCCTGGAGTTGTATGTGCCAGAACCCTCCAGCCTCTGCTGTTCAGGCCTGCTCCCCAGCCATCACTTTGGACATCACCCCACAGACCTCCAGACTGCTCCACTTGGTCCCATGCTTTCCCTGTTCTTGGTGTCCCTTGTTCTGTGAAGTTCATTACAAGCATGTCCTCAGAAAGGGATGTCTGCCTACCAAAAAGACCTTTAATTTGCCCTCGTAGCTGAACTAGACTTCTAGATCCCTTGTGATGGCACAGCTCCGTTAGCGTCTTGCTGTTGACAGTTTGATGATCCTTCCTTTGTAGGAGTCATGAGTTTTATTTCTGGATGTTTTTAAGATCTTTCTTTTTCCCTAATACTCTGAAATTTCACAAGAACACTTCTAGATGGGATCTTTTCTTCGTTCACTCTGCTCTGTGCAAAAGGAGCCCTTTCTCCTAGTTTTCCTCCATTCTCTGGTTCTAGAACACCTGTGTGTGTGATGTTGACCTGATCCCCCTTGATGAAGTTTTAGAATGTAAGTGAGGTCCAGAGCCAACGACCAAGAAAGAATTCTTGAGATGTTTTCGGTGCAAAATGGTGGTTTATTCAAGCACGGGGACGGGACCCGTGAGCAGGAAGAGCTGCTTCCCCACAATCCCAAGGAGTGGCTGATTATACACTCAGGAGTTGGGGAGGTGAAGACAAAGGGGGTGTTGAGAAGAGCTGACATATGGTAAAGAAGACTCTCAGGATCCTGGAGGCCTGGTTGTTGTCAAGCTAAGTTGTGTGTGTGTGTTTTCTCTAATGAGGTACCAACATGAAGACAGTTGGGGGTCTTCTGGAAGTTAGGCTATTGTACATCACTGGGACATTTGTAAACTGAGGGAGACTCCTGTCCTGCAGGACTGTGATCTCTGTTAATTAACCATTTGTTCT
Organism: Ailurus styani; assembly: GCA_002007465.1. Classification (NCBI taxonomy): domain Eukaryota; kingdom Metazoa; phylum Chordata; class Mammalia; order Carnivora; family Ailuridae; genus Ailurus; species Ailurus styani. The sequence goes on along the minus strand of LNAC01000028.1, from coordinate 6,924,408 downwards.
TCCTGTAGGGCAGTCAGGAGTGCCTGAAGAATGTCACACATGTCACAATGGGGGGGGGGAGTAGGATGCCAGCTTCTGCTTTGTCCTTAGCTAGCCTTATGCTCCCTCATCATCCTCACTCCTATAGTTTCTCACCTATTTACTTCTCTTCTTCCTCCTTTTCTTTCTATTGACCTTTTTATTTCTACCACTTATTTTTTAGAAGTTTCATTTTCGGGGCACCTGAGTGGCTGAAAGCATTAAGTATCTGCCTTCCACTCAGGTCTCAAACCCAGGACCCCCCTATTGCTCAGCAGGGAGTCTGCTTCTTTCTCGCCTGCCCCTACCCCTACTTCTACTCTTTTTCTTTCTCAAATAGATAAAAAAAATTTTTTTTAAGATTTTATTTACTTGACAGAGAGAGAGACACAGCGAGGATGGGAACAGCTGCAGGGGGAGTGGGAAAGGGAGAAGCAGGCCCTCCAACAGAGCAGGGAGCCCAATGCGGGGCTCTATCCCAGGACCCTGGGATCATGACCTGACCTGAAGGCAGATGCTTAACAACTGAGCCACCCAGGTGCTCCTAGATAAAAATCCTTTTTAGAAAAGTCTTTTTTTCTTCAAGTGAATTTTATTGATATTTGATTTACATACAATGAAATGGTCCCATTTTAAGTGTATATTTTGATGAGTTTGGGGGCAGTTTTGTTTTTCTCACCACAGTCAAAATACAATTGTCCTGGGCTCCTTCCCAGTCACACCCCAACCCACACTGAGGCTTTGGGCAACCACAAATCTGATTTGCAGATTAGAGCCATGTTTTCTAGACCTTGATGGTCCGTAGTGTTTTTGAGATCCCCAGTTCTTGCATCTGGCAGCAGGTCCTTGCATTTTGATTGCTGAGTGGCATACCACTGTATTCATATAACACAATAGTTCAGCTGTTCATCAGTTAATTGGTGTTTGTACTTTGCCAGTCCACATTTGAATGATGCTTCTGTAAACATAAACGCACAAGTCTTTGTGTGGACATGTCTTCCTCTTGCTTGGGCAGCTACTAGGAGTGGCCCAGCTAGACGGCGTGGTAAGTGTATATTTAACTACATATTAAATGGCTGATGGGGCGCCTGGGTGGCTCAGTCCTTAATCATCTGCCTTCCGCTCAGGGCATGATCCCAGGGTCCTGGGATCGAGCCCCCACATCAGGTTCCTGCTCAGCGGAAAGCTTGCTTCTCTTTCTCTCGCTGCCCCTGCTTGTGTTCCCTCTCTCGCTGTGTCTTTCTCTCAAATAATAAATAAAATCTTTAAAAAATAAATGGCTGATGTGTTTTCCAAAAGAATTGTATCATCTGACATTCCCTGGAGAAATGCAGGAATTGCATTTGCTCTGAGCCTTTACCATCACTGGGTATGGTCACAATGTTCTCAGTTGTTCCAGGTAACTCAGTGTCCTTAACAGGCCTCCCTCCTCAATAGACGGGTTGGCAGGAGCTTTATGTCCAAGAGTTCACTAGGCGTTGGGCTTTTTTTGTGAGGTATAGAAAGGAGGGAGCCATTGGAGACCTTACCAGATGCCAGACTGAGGAAGGAATTACTTGGGAAGACCAGATCAGCTCAGAAAAGCTCCTAAGCACTTTGGGAGAAGAGATTGGAGGCTTTCTGAGCTGTTGCTGTGTGGCAGGCGTGGGGAAGGAGCAGCTGTTCCAGCCCAGGGCTTCCGTTAATCCTTGTGGGGCCCGCCCCACCCCCAAACCTGGGCTGAGCCTCTGAGACTGAAGGGAACACAAGTCCCCCTCTACCCGGCCTGTCCCAGCCCCCAGTACCTATGCTGAGACACAGCTTCCTCCACCCACCGCTCTGCCTGCACTTCCCCTTCCCCAGAAATGTCCAAAGTCTCTCCCCTCCTGCTGCCTGTGTCCCCCCACTCTGCTAGTCTCTGCCAGTCTCTCCGTGCGGCTGCAGGTGAGAGGAAGTTGCCTGAAGTCTGGATTTCCACGGCCTGGCCCAACACCCACACGCCTGGCTCCATAGAGGAGGACGGTTATGAAACAGCACATGTACCAGCCACTATTTTTTTTTAAGATTTTATTTATATATTTGGCCGAGAGAGAACACAAGCAGGGGGAGAGACAGAGGGAGAAGCAGGCATTCCTAACATTCACTTTTATAAAAATACGTAGTATGTACAGAGAAAAAGTGATAGAATAGGCCTTGAAATGTTTGTAAAAGTTACCTCTGGGTGGTGGGATTAAAGTAGTCTATACATCTAACCTTTAAAAAAAACTGTCACATGTGGGGCACCTGGGTGGCTCAGTCATTAAGCATCTGCCTTGGACTCAGGTCATGACCCCAGGGCCCTGGGACCAAGCCCCACATCTCCCTCTCTCACTGCCCCTGCTTGTGTTCCCTTTCTCACTGTGTCTCTGTCAAATAAACAAACAAAATCTTAAAAAAAAAAAAATACTGTCACATGCTTTCTAAAAAGTTTTGTTATGTGGACAGAGTTTGCATAGTGGCTAAAGCCACAGGCTGTGAGGTCACTTGGATCTGGATTTTTGAGTGTTAGATCTGCCCTCACTAGACGCAAGCTCTCAGCCTCAGTGCCCTGATTTGTCATCGAGCTGTTGCGAATATTCAGTGAGGCTGCTTATGCGGTGCCAGGCCCATGACCGGGCAGATGGGCAGACACCTCAGCATTGGCCATTATCATACTATTATTAGTTTTAAGGTAAAGAACAAACAGTAAACAATTTCCATCCTCCAGCTATGAGCTGAGAGCTTTCCTGGGCACTTTCCAGTGTGAATTAACCACAGACATGCTGCCAGGTACTTGAACCGACTGGTTTCTGCAGACACAGCGGTTGAGTGTAGGGCGTCTGGGTGGCTCAGTCGGTTGAGCATCCAACTCTTGGTTTCAGCTCAGGTCATGACCTCAGAGGTGCAGGACTGAGCCTCACGTCGAGATCCCCACTCAGCAGGGAGTCTGCTTGGGATTTTCTCTCTCCCTCTCCCTCTGCCCCTTCCCACCCCTGCACTGGCCTGTACTCCCTCCCCTAAAACACATCTTTTTTTTTAAGAAAGCAGTTAATCGTGGCATCATTTGGATTCTGGAGAATATGGACTAAAGACAGTAATTTGGGTTTGGGGAGAGTTGGCACTGGACATTTTACTGTGACATTGCTTGGCTACCTGGAGCAGCCGTTTGTGGAGGCCGTTCTAGAATGATCATCCGCTCTCCATGCCAGGATATTCAGCCACTTTCCCTATGGCAGCGCATACAACCGCAAAGGTACTTGACGCTCACGAGCAAGAACGTGACAGTTGTGTTAACCGCCGGACACCGCGCCTGACTCTCAGCCGCCTGTCCCACCAGCCCCAGGTCCTGCAGACTTGGGGGCAAAGCAGGCTTTCTGTGCATATCCGGTTACTTGTCCGTGCGTACCATGAAAGGCCGATGCGCTACCGAACGCTGACATCAACTGTCCAAAATCATTCTTGGCAGGTTTCTCTGCAAGGAGAGCACGGCTGTGCTGGGAGCCCCTCAGCACCATGAGGACTGGACTGACGCACTGGCCTGGTGCTTACCAGGGCAAAGCTGACCTTGAACGTCTTCTCAGGTTTTAAAAAAATATTTTCTGGCATATTTTTTCAAAGGGGTGGATGTCCATGAAACTAATAGACCCAGAGTCCATCCGCTGTGCCAAATCCGTCCACCTGATACGGGTGAGGCCCTTTGGCCAGCACGGGAGAGCTGGGAACGGTGGCCCAGGCCCACCCCGGCCTCCCGGAACCCAGGGGCCGGTACACCGTGTCCAGCAGCAGTGTAACGCAAGACAGATGGCATCCAAATTTTTCTAACACCTGCAGTAGAAAAAAGAAAAAAAAATACATTGGTGAAATTCATCTGCATAATGTACTTTATTGCACCCAGACTCAGGATATAAAAAAAATTTCACTCGTCAACATCAAACCGAATGAGATATTTTACATTCTTTTCTTCATACCGAGTCTTCCAAATCTGATATGTTTACACACACAGTGTGTCTCTATGACGACCAGTAGGATTTTTTTTTTTTAAAGATTTTATTTATTTATTTGACACAGAGAGAGAGAGATTACAAGTAGGCAGAGAGGCAGGCAGAGAGACAGGTAGAGGAGGAAGCAGGCTCCCGGCTGAGCAGAGAGCCCGATGCGGGCCTCGATCTCAGGACCCTGAGATCATGACCTGAGCCGAAAGCAGAGGCTTTAACCCACTGAGCCACCCAGGCGCCCGACCAGTAGGATTTTAAACCCTCCTGGTTTACTCAGAACCACCCAGGCTCTGGCTCGGAAAGGCCGGCCTCCCAGGAAAGATGTCCAGGGATGCAAAAGTGCTGCTTATCCTTCAAGGGTGCAGAAGGTTGGGAAAGTACAGAAGTCCTGTGGCAGCCCGCAGCAGAGGACCTAGAGCACACGGCATTTCATGTCCGGTGGAGCGGCGGGAATGCCCTCCGCAGTGACTGCCCCTGCTTTTCCCCAGCTGTTGACGTTGGCAAGCACGATTTGTGGTTTGCATAAGGACCATCCGCGCTGCATCGCTCCAAGGGATCCAAATTACTAACGTGGTGTGAGCCCGTGGTGATCGCAAGCTTTAGCGGCCTGTCGTGAGCGCTGGCCATGGATTCACCATTGGGCTCTGTGTTGAGATAGTGCTGGTTTAGGTTTTCACATGGCAGATGCCATGGCCGTGTTGTCCAAGGGTTCAGATGGTGAAAACAAGAGCAAGGATGGTATGAATGGCAGTGTGACCCAGACGTCACCGACAAAGGAGGCTCACGACTGTGACTTTTACAGCCGCTGAAGCACACATTGAGCTGGACTAGGGAGCTAAAAGCCAAAACAGAGCATCCTGCACAATATGCGGGAGAGACTTGGGGTGGGGATGATGGAGGAGTCGAAGAAGGCACGTATGGAGACTGAACTCAAGTCCCCGACATTGGCACCAATGTTCAGTCCCCGGCACCGGCCATGGAATGAGCTTAGGCACACCCACCCCCCTACGGAACGCAAGTTGTCCGCTCCCTACTCTGTGCAGCTAAGCGAAGGGATCCTTCCTCACTCAAATATTGGAATTAAGACTCTGAGAAGGGGGCGCCTGGGTGGCTCAGTGGGTAAAAGCCTCTGCTTTCGGCTCAGGTCATGATCTCAGGGTCCTGGGGTCGAGGCCCGCATCGGGCTCTCTGCTCAGCAGGGAGCCTGCTTCCCCCGCTCTCTCTGCCTGCCTCTCTGCCTCCTTGTGATCTCTCTCCCTCTGTGAAATAAATAAAAAGTCTTTAAAAAAAAAAAAGACTCTGAGAAGGGATGTGTATAAATGGGAGAAATTCTTTTTTTTTTTAAGATTTTATTTATTTATTTGACAGAGAGAGAGAGAGAGAGATCACAATAGGCTGAGAGGCAGGCAGAGAGACAGGAGGAAGCAGGCTCCTTGCTGAGCAGGGAGCCCGATGCGGGCCTCGACCCCAGGACCCTGAGATCATGACCTGAGCTGAAGGCAGAAGCTTTAACCCACTGAGCCACCCAGGCGCCCCTAAATGGGAGAAATTCTGATGAGCTGTGTTATCTACCCAGCTACGTAGAAGCAATTCCGCACCTCTTATGAACCATGATGTTGTTGACAGTCTCACAAGGGAAGTGCCCGATCCCAGCAGCGAAACAGTGTTTTCCCAGCGCCTTGTTGCTTTGATTTGAAACGAGGAGCTTCACATTGTCCTCTTGATTTCAGTGAAGATTTTGATGATTGCAGAAAACATGAGTCAAAAGATTGTTGATGCCTAGTCCAAATACAAACTAGACTTCACTCACCCATCTGTGTGTTCGATGACAGTGCAAGTGTAAATTCCGGCAAACTCTATTCAGCTGACTATCTTGTTACCAAAGAAAATGAAAAGATCTGACCTGCTCGGTGTCCTCCACACCTTGTATACAACACTGCTGTTAAGGTGAGGTCTGCTTAACTGTTATATTGTGGTTTCCAAAAGGCAAGTTTGGGTTACCTTTTTGTTTCCTCAAAATATGTGGAAACAAGGTTTTTGACTTTCTAGAAATGGAAGGAGAAAGTCTTCCTACAAGGTATCCGTCGTGTTGCCAGTCATAGGAAAGATGGTGGAATAAAATCTTATTCTTCATAGTATGAGACAAGAGGAATGTCCTTCTCTAATTTGGAAGTACATAAGGATGAGAACAAAGAAAGGGGTTACAGGAAAATGGAAATTTATATGCTGTTTTTCCAAAACTGTCACCTAAGCAGCTGGTGCCCCGTGTAGACTGTGGACGAGAACTCACAAGGGCAAAAAACAAACTCACTTTATGACAATGGACTGCTTCAGAACTCAAAAATGTCACCAGGAAAGGGTAACCGTATTTGACATGACTTTCTCATTCCTTTTATAAAACTATAGCTTATTTGGAATCCAACTTTAATATCAAGTTTTAATGACCTCTGTACTTTAAGACCATTTGCCTGAGAGAGGTTTAACTTATGGTGACTTCCAATGTGCTTTGGAGTGTTTTTTATTTTTTGTTTTTTTAAGATTTTATTTATTAGGGCACGTGGGTGGCTCAGTCAAGCATCTGCCTTCTGTTCAGGTCATGTCAGATCCCAAACTCCTGGGATGGAGCTCCATGGTGGGCTCCCTGCTCAGCAGGGGGCCTGCTTCTCTCTCCCCCTCTGACTGCCAGCTCATGCTCTCTCTCTCTCTCTCAATCGATTGAAAGAGAGAGAGAGAGAAAGCACGATCCAGGAAGGAGGGAGAGGGAGAAGCAGATTCCCCTGGTGAGCAGGGAGCCCGATACGGGGGTGCCCCTAAAATGTCCATTTTAAACACTCCAAAGCAGGGGTGCCTGGGTGGCTCAGTTGGTGAAGTGTCTGCCTTCAGGCTCAGGTCATGATCCTGGGGTCCTGGGTTCAAGCCCCGCATTGGGCTCCCTGCTCAGTGGGGAGTCTGCTTCTCCTTCTGCCTCTGCTCCTCCTCCCCCCACACTCGTGCTTGCGCTCTCTCTCACTCACACTCTCAAATAAATACAATGTTTTAAAATAATTAAAATGGACATTTTATATGTGGGGAACCAAAGTGATAAATTTACATATGCAAAGAGCCTGATTAATAAGTGGCTGGTCTACCAGAGTGAGCCTGTGCATAAGGTGGGTGGATGTTCTTTGAGCGCTGGAAACAAATTCCCACAAGTGCTCATAAGTTGTCATCACACTGAACTGACCCCAGGAATCCAAGTCTCTGTGGCTTGAAAGGAACAGCGCTATAAGTCAGCATGAGCTGTGTGCTTGACCACATTCCGTGTTGCCCGCCCCATAAAAGAAGAGAGGGGTGTCCAAAGTTCAGAGAAGGGGTGTTGGAAAAGGAAACAGGAAGAGTGAGACCGCTCAGAGTGTTATGGGACAGATGGAAGCGGGTTGTGACCCACGTAATTAGTCTGACTGTGTTTTTGTTCTTCTTTTAAAGAGTCTTGCGTTATAGAGGATCAAAGTACGGACAGACACAACAGCTTGGATGAATCTCCAGGGAACTGTGATGAGTTTAAAAAGCCAGCCTCAAAAGCTTAGGTCTTGTGTGATTCCACTTATATAACATTTCTTTCAAGTAGACTACGCCCAATGTGGGGCTCGAACAACTTGGGACCTTGAGATCAAGAGTCGGCACACCCCACCCACTGAGCCGGGCACCCCAGTCCATGTAACATTTGTGAAATGACAGAATTGTAGAAAAGCAGGGCCGATTTGTGGTTTCCAGGGGTGAAGGATGGGGGGAAATGGGACCAGGGGCTGCAGGGGGTTGGGGGTGGTTATAGAAGGCCCCAGGGGAGACCCCGTGGAGCTGAAACCCCCAAAGAACCTCCCAGGTGTGAAAACCCACACAAGTACACATCACGCACACCCCCGGGGAGCGGACGTGGGCTCTGGGAGATCTGAATAAGGTGGGGGATTGTACCCACGTCAGTCTCCTGGCGGTGATGGTACACCCTAGCTCGACACAATGTTACCATCGGGGATGGAAAGGGTGAATTATTTCTTAGAACTGCATGTGAGTCTACAGTTAGCGCAGAAGTTTCCATGAGGCAGAAAGTTGGTATGTATGTGTCTTCAGAATACATAGTGACATAGTCTCCAAAATTAAAACATCCAATAAAGGAATGTTTTAAGTGTAAAAATAATGTGTTGTAGTGGAAGATAGAAAGAAACATACATTTTTTTCATGATTTCTTCTATTCATTATTATTAATTGCACTGTCAACTAGTCCTATGGTTGTTTTGTTTAAATAATAGTATTTATGTAACAGAAAAGTAAATAATACAAAATAATGCATGGTTTCAAAGAACACCTATTTTCATTTTTTAAGTGAAGTGATAGCACACCTGTGGGTAATTCTTTTCTATGCTAGTGCTGTGTTTGGGTGAGGTCTGGTATGTCTTTGTCAGGGTTGGCATTCTAAAGCCTTGGTCCCTCAGGCCCATCCCAGGTGCTCAGGTGCACCTGCAGTGACAGCCACGGGGGCACTGGTGACGAGGACTTGGGGATTGTCTCTGCAAGAAGGGAACACACTACACTTCTATCGAAGTGGAAGTAGCCGTCATCACTGGGGAGATAATTTGTGAGGCGGGAACTTCACTGAACTCCTGGGCCAGGCTCAGGGAGGGGTGGAGGGAGGCCAGGGCTGCAGGGCTGGAAGCAACCCACTGGAAGACTCAGTCCAGAGAGACAGGTGCCTGGGGTTTCCTGAGGATGTCCGTCACCAAGACCCGCAGAAGTCCCCAGACCCAACGTCCTCAAATTGAAGTGATCTGTGGCCCCTCCCAAGTGGAAATCATCTTCATAAAACCTCACCTCCATCCCAGGGTGTTTAAACTATTTTAACTGTAAACTTTCTTAAATCTGTACAAATGTAAAACTAAACCTGAAGTCCTTGTGCTCTTCGCTCTCATGCAGCTGTGAAGCCAGCCATGTCTACAAACCAAACATTACCAGGAACGTGCACTAATTGGGCCTCAGTGGGCAATACTGCCGTGCCCTGAGTTGCACCCTGAGTGAGGTTGGAACAGGCTGGCTCTCCCCACTCCTCCCCTGCTTGAACCCCTCAGCGGCCCCAGTGCAGTGGTTATCGGTCCATTTGGGTGCAAATGATTCATTTTTGTTGCTTTCCCTTCTGTCATTTTTGGCTCACAGCAATTAACCAAAGGCCCTTTCATGCCACTGCGTACTTCCTGAAACACCACACCTGCTCACCACATGGGAGCCACTCACCCAGTGCCCTCAGTACCCTTCAAGATGATCCTTGAAGTTAAATATAAAACTGTTCTAAACATGTCTGATAAACAATCTAACATTTCCCTAAGGAAGCTAGAAAAAGAAAAGCAAAACCCAAGACCAGCAGAAGGAAGAAAATAATAAAGATTAGAGCAGAAATAAATGATAGAGAAGCTAAAAAAAAGAAGCAATAGAACAGATCTATGAAACCAGAGGTTCAAAGGTGGTTCTTTGTAAAGATAAACAAAATTGTGAAACCTCTAGCCATACTCATTAAAGGGGGGAGCGGGGAAGAGAGAGGACTCAGATAACATCACAAATGTTAAGAGGAGAAATAGCACCACAGAAACACAAACAATTGTAAAAGAATATTACTAAAAATTACATGCCAACAAACTGGATCCCCTGAAAGAAATGAATAAATTTCTAGAAACACACAAACTACCAAAACTGAAACAGGAAGAAATAGAAATTTTGAACAGACCGAAAACCTGCAAAGACATAGAATCAGTCATCAAAAATCTCCCAAAAAACAAAAAGCCCAGGGCCAGACACTTTTCCAGGGGAGTTCTACCAGACATTTAAAGAAGAGTTAATACCTATTCTTCTCAAACTATTCCAAAACATAGAAATGGAAAGAAAACTACCAAAATCATTCTATGAGATCAGCATTACTGCGATCCCCAAACCAGAAAAAGACACAACTTAAAAAGAAAACTACAGGCCAATATTCCTGATGAACATAATTGTAAAAATCCTCAACAAAATGCTGGGAAACCAAATCCAACAATACATTAAAAGAGTCATTCACCATGGTCAAGTGGGATTTATTCCTGGGCTGCAAGGGTGGTTCTATACTTGCAGATCAATCAACGTGATACCTGACATCAACAAGGGAAAGGACAAGAACCATGTGATCCTCTCGATACATGCAGAAGGAGCATCTGACAAAGTGCAGCATCCAGTCATGGTAATAACCCTCAACAAAGGGTGAGAGGGAACATGCCACCACGTGGTAAAGGCCACACCTGAAAACCCACAGCTCACATCGTACTCAATGGGGAAAAATGGAGAGCTGTCCCTCTAAGATCAGGACCAAGACAAGGATGTCCACTGTCACCACTGTTGTTCCACACACACCAGAAGTCCCAGCCTCAGAAATAAAAGACATCCAAATTGTGAGAAAGAAGTGAAACTTTCACAACCTGCAGATGACATGGTGCTCTATGTAGAAAACCCCAAAGACGCCACCAAAAACCTGCTACAACTGACACACCAATTCAGTAAATTCACAGAATACAGAATCGAGGGACAGAAACCTGTCGCACTTCTATACACTGGTAATGAAACAGCAGAAAGAGAAATGGAGAAAGCAATCCCCTTCACAACTGCACCAAAAATAATAAAACACCTAGGAATAACCCTAACCAGAGACGTGAAAGACCTGTACTCTGCAAACTGAAAAACACAGATAGAAGAAGTTGAAGAGGACACAAAGAAATGGAAAGACATTCCATGCTCGTGGATTGAAAGAACCAATGTTGATAAAATGTCTATATCACCCAGAGCAATCTACACATTTCATGCAATCCCTATCAAAATACCCACAGCGTTTTTCACAGAGCTGGAACAAACAATCCTAAAATGTGTACGGAACCACAGAAGACCCCGAATAGCCAAAGCAACCTTGAGAAAGCAAAGCAAAGCCGGAAGCATTCAGTTCTAGAGTCTGAGTTATGTTACAAAGTGGTAGAGGTAGAAAACTGAATGGGACTGGCACAAACACAGACACAGAGAGCAACAGAACAGAACAGAACAGAACAGCCAGAAATGAACCCACAACTCTATGGTCAAAGGACAGTCTCTTCAGCAAATGGTGTTGGGAAAACTGGACCAGTTTATTATACGACACACAATAAATTCAAAATGGAGGAAAGACCTAAATGTGAGAGCTGAAACCATAAAATCCTGGAAGTGAACACAGGCAGTAACATCTCTGACACTGGCAGCAGCACCCTGTTTCTAGATACGTCACCTGAGGCAAGGGAAACAGAAGCAAACGTAAACTACTGGATTAACTACATCAAAATAGAAAGCTTCCGCACAGCCAAGAAAACTATTAACAGGACTAAAAGACAACCTACAGAAAGGGAGAAGATATTTGCAAATGACATCTCTGATAAAGGGTTAGTATCCAAAGTATATCAAGAACTGATACAACTCAACACCCAAAAAGCAAATAATCCAATAAAAAAACAGACAGAAGATATGAACAGACATTCTCCAAAGAGGACAACCAGATGGCCAGCAGACATATCGAAAGATGCTCAACATCACTCAGCATCAGGGAGATGCAAGTCAAACCCACAATGAGGTATCACCTCACACCTGTCACACTGGCGAAAATCTACCACAGAAGCAACAACGGGTGTCAGCGAGGATGCGGAGAAAGGGGAACCTCGAGCGCTGTTACTGGGAATGCAAACCTGTGCAGCCACTCTGGAGACAGTATGGAGGCTACTCAGAAAGTTAAAAATAGAGCTACTCTACGACCCAGCAATTGCACTACTGGGTATTTACCAAGAAACCCCACAAAAACACTAATTGAAAGGGAGACACACACCCCTATCTTTACAGCAGCATTATCTACAATAGCCAAATTACAGAAGCAGCCCAAGTGTCCGCTGACTGATGGATAAAAAAGATGTGGGGTGTGTGTGTGTACGCAGACACACACACACACAATGGAAAATTAACCATAAAAAAGAACGAGATCTTGCCATTTTCAATGACGCAGATGGAGCTAGAGGGTATAATGCTAAGTGAGGTCAGTCACTCAGAGAAGGACAAATACTGTATGATTACACTCCTGTGTGCAATCTAAGAAACAAAGACAAAAAGAGACAAACCAAGAAACAGTCTTTATTTATTTATTTGACAGAGAGAGCGAGCGAGAGACCACAGGTGGCAGTAGGGGCAGGAGGAGAGGGAGAAGGGGGCTGCCCCTGCAGCAGGGAGCCCCACTCAGAGCTCCATCCCAGGACCCCGGGATCATGACCCGAGTGGGAGGCAGACGCTTCACCGACGGAGCCCCCCCAGGCGCCCGGGGAACTGGGAACCGACTCTCAGCCACAGAGAAGAGAGGCACTAATGGTCAGCAGACGGGAGGGGGTGGGAAAGCAGGGGTGGGGTCCCCGGGTGCACCTGTCATGATGAGCTGTATGGAAGGGATGGTTCACTCTATTGTACCCCTAAGACTAACAGACCGCTGTGTGTACTAACTGGCACTTGAATTTTAAAACTTAGTGAAACAAAACGTTTCACTAACTGCTTGCTATCCAGCGTCCCTCCCTCAGAGAGCCTGGGGCACAGGGGGCCCCAGCCTGAGCGCCGCTGCCCCGCTCCGTGCCTGCAGGAGAAGGTTGTTTTCTCTGCTCGCAAAGTTTCTAGGGAGGGCGCCTGGGTGGCTCAGTGGGTTGAAGCCTCTGCCTTCGGCTCAGGTCATGATCTCAGGGTCCTGGGATCGAGGCCCGCATCGGGCTCCCTGCTCAGTGGGGAGCCTGCTTCCCCCCACCCCCGCCTGCCTCTCTGCCTCCTTGTGATCTCTCTCCCTCTGTGAAATAAATAAATAATAATAAAAAATCTTAAAAAAAAAAACTTATAAAAAAAAACAAAAAAACAAAGTTTCTAGGGAACCGAAGCCACCCAAAATCTCTCTTGCTTTTGACCTCACTTGCAGGAATTTCTGGAAGGAACTAGTCGGGCCAGAGAGCAAAGGCGGCTGTTCAGGCGGCTTCTGTTCCTGGTGGGACATCTCCAGCCACCAGGAAAAGCAGCTAGGGGTATTCAGGCCGACCTCGATGGGGGCGCTCATGAGAACATGAACAGGACAACACCATTTTTGTTTAAAGAAAGAAAGAGTATGTCAGAGAACACTCTAAAACATGAAAGGCGGTTCTTTGTTGTGGTTGCTGCTGTGATGTTTTAAGGTGACATTAGGTGTCCCCCCAAAACCGAGCTTTTTTCTTTCTTTCTTTCATTTTTTTCTACAACACAGCTTGCCTGTGAAGTGGGAAAACAATAAAAACTGGGAAAGGGATGCTCCCCGCCGTGGGTGGCTCTGCCCGGGTCAGAGGGCAGCCCCCCTTCTGTCCCGCGGCGTTCAGGCTGCCCTTTGCCCTCCAAGGGGTTGAAGTCCCCGAGCGAGCCGGGGGAAGAACTGCATCCGTAGGAGGCCCGCAGAACTGTGATGAAACACACGTACGACTTACCGCCTTCAGCATGTTGAAGTGGGTAGTTCAGGCTGTGGAGCCCATTCACACTGTCCCCACTGCCCCCCGTGTCCACAGCTCTCGCGTCCTGGCAAGACAAACTCTGTCCCCCCGACAGCCCTGCCCGGCTGGCACCACCGCCCACTGTCCGTGGGTCCGACAGCTCCGGGCCCTTACGGACGGGGACTCTACACACTGTCTGTCGTCTGGTGTCTGGCTTATCGCACGGGGCCTTGTGCCCTCCAGACTCGTCCCTGTGATAGCGGGCTCAGAATCTCTTCCTTCCACGCAGCTGAGGGACAGCCCGCCGTGTGGATGGGCCACCTTGCGTTTATCTGTTATCCGTCAGCGGACATGTGGGCCGCCTCCGCCTCGTGGCCGTTGTGCACGTGGGGGGAACGGTGCTTCTTGGAGGTTCCTTCTTGGTTCTCTGCGTCACACGCCCTGCAGTGGAAGTGCTGGGTCCCACAGGAGCGCAGGCCTGTTTCACACCAACTGCGCTGTCCTACGCTCTCACAAAATGGTTAATTTTGTGTTGTGTGAACTTCACCTCAGTCAAAAGAAAACAAAGTTAGAAGTGGCTGAGGGTGTTGCTCAAGTCCAGGATCCGGACTCGGGTTCTCCCGAGTGACCTGAGAGCCAGGGACAGCTGTGAAGGGAGAGGTCACAGGATGGAGAAGGGTTGACGGCGCAGGGAGACCAGCCGGGAGGTCCCGTGGTCCGCTGCGCAAAGGCTGGTGGTGGCTCTGGTCAGGGTCATCTGTTTGAAAGGCAGAGAGGACCCGAGGGAAGGTGGGGTAAAGGTAGAACACATCTGCCTCCAGAATTCAGAGATGCCCGTCCAGAGCCGTGAATCTTGGCATCGTCAGCTTAGGACGTGTTGAAAGGAATGGCGTTGGGTAGAAATAGGACGTCCAAGGATGAGCCCTGAACTCCTCAGCGTTCAGGGGTCAGAGGGATGAGGGAGGAGCCAGGGTCAGCCAGGGACGGGTGTGGAGCCCGGACACCATCCAGATGGGGCTGCCCCAGCCACTGGCTTCCAGGAACCAGAGATGCAGGGTGAATAAAACAGACAGAAAAGCCCCTGGGGAGAGTGAGGGCCTCGCAGTACGAATCTTTGAATTCCAGAGTTAGGGATGGAAGGCCAGAGCTGGGACGGCCACTGCCGTCTGTCTGGGTCCTTCCAGGAATCCCTAGGTCTGTCATGAATGGGAAACCTCAGCAGGGCCTGGGAGCCAAGGATGGCAACCTTCGCAGGATGCCACCACCCAGCCCCCTGGCCCCAGGAGGAGTCCGACGTGGGTAGGACCGGAACCAGCACCAGGAGACATGAGATTGTCTCCCCCCGAGGTGCTGCTCCTGGTAATTTTCCTTTTCCTGCTTCTCTGCCAGCCCTGCCTTCTGATCTCACACTGGCCCTGCCATCTAGATGCACAAAACTCAGGCTTGGGTTTCTGACCCTGTCTTTCTTACTCCTCTCCCAGGAGTCGGGTTCTATTTACAGCTGAAAGCCAAAACCTGCTGCCAGACAGGAGGTATGAGCTCACGGAGAAGAAAGGACCCTTCCCTCTGGGAGCTTAGCAAAACAGGCCTTCGCTGCCCTCCATCTGCTTCCCTGGTCTCAAGACAAAGAGCAGGCCACAGCCCGTGGCGCCTGCCTCCTCTGTCCACACTAGCCAGGCTGCTGGTGCAGCTTCTGCCTCAGTTTCCCTGTTTGTGAAACCATACTGCCCAGCAGCAGTGGGGAGACAGGGAGACTCGGGGACAGGCAGTTTGGCCCAGCTTCCGAGCAGGCTGCTTGCTGCCTGGGGTGGAGAAGCAGACCCTGACTATGCTCTCCCGCCTGCCTGTCCTTGCCCTTCCCTGCACCTGCTCCTCGTGCTCCTCCTTCTCCGATGGAAGCCTTGCAGGCTGTGCTGGCCCTCCAGCAGGAGAGGCCCAGCACCCCCCGGGGCCAGGTCCTGGTGCCGGGCTGTCCACCGTCTCCAGGGAGAAACCCAGGCAGTGGGCTCTGGGTGTGGAGGTCGGCCCCCACCTGAGCCACGCCTCTGAAAGCCCTTGTCTTCAAGCGGGAGACATGTGACAGTCATGAGTGTCCCTTGGCCAGGTCTGCAGGAGTGCAAGGTGGTGTGTCGGGCCCGCAGATGCTGGGGTTTCGGAGGTGTGGGACCCACCTGCCTGTAAGCCCACCGTGGGGGTCCCAAACCCCCTGTCTGTCCCCAGACTCCAGTGGGTGTTGGCCTCAGATCGTCTCTGCTCCAGAGCCGATCCTGAGTTCCATGGCATAGCTATGGGCAGCACTTCCCACCATCATCCCTGTGTGACCATGGATGACACTTACTCATTGCTTCCAGAGGGCCAGCTGCCGCCAACACATCACCTCCATTCTCCCAGAGGCCCTGCCAGCAGGCACGATCAATCCTGTTGATAGGGGAAGCCACTGGGGCCCAGGGAGGCCAAGGACTTGGGTCAGTGCCCTACAGCTCCAGTTGGCTGACCTGGGGTGCATGTGATGTCAGAGCTGCTGGCCCCCAGCCCACAGTCCTCCCACTTACCCGTCGGGAAAAAACAACACTTTACAATCTTCCATCCTCAATACCTGTCATCATTTTACTCCACATCCATGGGTTAAGGCACTGCGAAGTGGAATCTCTGCCGTTTATTTAAGTGACATGAAGTTATGTTGAAAAGTTATTTTTAGCTCCAAACCATGGGAAAGCAGCAGAGAAAGTTTGATGAGGTTGCTTCTCTGCCTTGACTAAAATCCGGTGTGTTTTTCTTCGTTAGCTCTTTGGAATTTATGTAGGCGTAAATAAATTATAGTTGTATTCATTCACACGATATATAAGCATATGGAACCTACCTCATTTATCTCTATGATATACGTAGGTACTTACACGATATATAAATGTGCTGTTTGTAATCATAATCTATATTTAGTAACTTCTAAAACAATTTTTTTATTTATTTGAGGGAGGGGGCAGAGAGAGACAGAGAAGCAGGCTCCCCGCTGAGCACGGGGCCCGACGGGGGCTCGATCCCAGGACCCTGGGATCGCGACCCGAGCCAAAGGCAGACACTCAACCAATAGAGCCACCCAAGTGCCTCTATATTTAGTAACATTTTAATAAATGCTTTACATGTATTATAAAATAAGAATTCTTTATAAAACATAACCACATTCAATCAAACGTTTATTATAAAGATAAATTGGGTCTATCTAAAATTGGTAACGTGTTGTCCCTGCACTGAGAGGCCCTACTTCTGGGCAGAAGACATGCCCGCAGGTGGTGTTCACAGTCGTGAGACCCAGGAAGGGCTTGAACACCCAGCGGCCTGGGAAGGGTTAGGTCAGATTGACTCTGTTCTCATTGTGGAGCGGGCTACGTCCAGCACAGGGAACGGAGTAGAGCCCTCGGTATCAAGGGGCTCCATCTCAAAGCCTAGTCTGGGGGGCACACTGAGCAGGGTGGCCGCGCCCTGGTGCGCTGCACACACCTGACTTCCGGCAGCGGGGCGTGCCTCCTTACGGGAACCCACCTGTGTGCGGGAGGTAGAGCCGCTGCCAATCTGTCCACCAGCCTCCCTGTTGAGGGAGGACATTGAGGGCTACGAGGGGGACTGGGGAGCTTTAGGTCTATGTATCATCTATCAATCATCTGTCCTTCTTCTCTTTACCTATTTATTTAACTACCGCCTGTCTGTGTAATGCTCCCCCATCTCCCCTCTGGGGTGGAAATGGGGAGGGCACTCAGCCCTCCTCCACGGCTCGATATCATCCTTAATCCCTCCTTGTTTTACGCATTTATTCTCCGTATC
The DNA here is from genome assembly GCA_002007465.1 of Ailurus styani. Taxonomy (NCBI): domain Eukaryota; kingdom Metazoa; phylum Chordata; class Mammalia; order Carnivora; family Ailuridae; genus Ailurus; species Ailurus styani. Next base: position 6,907,043 of record LNAC01000028.1, on the reverse strand, counting down.
ATTCCCTACTCCGCTGCCGTCCCCTTCCCCACAGGCTCCCGTCTTGTGGTCGGTGTCTCTCTTCCTTGCTGTAAGCGTCCTCATTCCCCACGCAGCCCTATTCGGGTGTGTCTTCACCTACCTAAATGGTGTTGTGCCCTATAGTAGGGTGACAGTATGTGTTTGTCTGGGTTCTCCAGAGAAACGGTGGAAGACACGGCATGAGGGGGAGGTGCGCGCGCACACACACACACACACACACACACACACACACACACACAGATGTATATGTGAAATTGGCTCACAGGGTTGTGGAGGCCAAAACACCCAGCAGCAGAGACCCAGCAGGGCTGCTGGTGTAAGCTCCAGTCTGAGTCTGAGTCTAAAGGCAGGAGGAGACCTGGACCTGCCACGGGGAGCCCAGATATTCATGCAGATTATTCTGGGCATGTCTGCGAGGGTGTTTCCGGGTGAGATAAACATCAGATTCCATAGACGGACTCAGGCAGATGGCCCTCCTGGGTGTGGGTAAGGCTCACCCAGTCCACCGTGCTTCTGGAGAGAACACCCGGTGGAGGAAAAAGGGATTCTCTCTGCCAGTTGATACATACAATGAACCTGCATGCCATCTGCCCAGTGGGCCTGGGACAGCCCAGCTTGTGGCCCAGGACCCCGCCTGCCAGGGGGCCTCTGTTTGCCCACGGCCACGGCGGAGTGTCGGGACGGGCACCTCAGAAGGAAAGCCCTGCTCAAGTTGCCTCCCCGTGGGCCTGGGGGCAGATTTGCAGGGTCACGGGGTACGAGCATCCCCCAGTACCTGGCATTGTTCACTCTCTGCTGCTGTCTGGACAGAGGTGGGGCGGTAAGGAGTTACTTCTATTTGCATTTCTCTGATCACAAATGAGCTCAAGCATCTCTTCTTCTTCTTAATTTTTAAAAAATGTTAAGATTTAAAAAATTTTTAAAGTCCTCTCTACACCCAACGTGGGGCTCAGACTCACAAGCCTGAGATGAAGAATTGCACCGACTGAGCCTGCCAGGTGCCCCACCAAGCATCTCTTATATTCCTGTCGTGCATTTAGGTTCCTTCCCAGCAGATTTCCTGTTCACACCCTTTGCCCATTTCTCTACTGTGTTCCTGTCTTACTCTCGATGATTTCCAGGAGCTCCTCATACTCTCTAAGCAATAGATCCTTGTCTGTTTTATTTTTATTTTTTTAAGATTTTATTTATTTGACAGAGAGAGAGAGAGAGAGAGAGAGAGAGAGAGAGAGAGATCACAAGTAGGCAGAGAAGCAGGCAGAGAGAGAGGGAAACAGGCTCCCCGCTGAGCAGAGAGCCCTACTCGGGGCTTGATCCCAGGACCCTGAGATCATGACCTGAGCCAAAGGCAGAGGCTTAACCCACTGAGCCACCCAGGTGCCCCTCCTTGTCTGTTTTAAACATGACAAATGCCTTCTGACCAGTCACTGGCCGCTGGCTTGTCATGGTGTCTTTTATGGAACAGACACCTTTCATTTTTTTAAAAAAAAGATTATATTTATTTATTTTAGAGAGGGAGAGAGACAGCATGAGCAGGAGGGGCAGAGGGAGAGGGAGAGAATCTCAAGTGACTCTACGCTGAGTACAGAGCCAGACATGGGGCTTGATCCCCAGACCCTCTGATCCTGATCTAAGCTGAAACCAAGAGCTGGGCGCTTAACTGACTGCACCCCCAGGCGCCCCCAGACACCTTTCATTTTGACATAATCAGATCTATCCATGCTTTGCCATCCACATACTTCTGAGGTTTTATTGAAGAAATCCTTCCCCGCTGCAGGGAAACAAACTCTCCTTGTTATCTCTTTCAGACACTGTAGTGTTCCTTTTCATTTGGCTTTCCAGTCATCTAGCAGCTAGTTGTATTTCTTTAAAAATGAAACTTCAGGGTGCCTGGGTGTTTCAGTTGGTTGAGCGATTGCCTTGGGCTCAGGTCATGATCCTGGAGTCCCAGGATTGAGTCCAGCATCGGGCTCCCTGCTCAGTGGGGAGTCTGCTTTTCCCTCTGACCTTCCCCCTCTCATGCTTGCTCTCTCTCATCCTCTCTCTCTCAAATAAATAAATACAATCTCTAAAAAAATGAAACTTCAAAAAGAGGACATGACAAAATAGTCACAAGTAATTCGGGATAGTGGAATCAAGGTGCATGTTGCAATACTTTTTTATACTTTAACACTTAGAAACTTTTAAAATTTCTAAAACTGTTGAGTTCTTGTGCAAAGTACAATAACATCAAGGAGGAGGAGAAGAGCAATCTACAATGCCCCTACTTGCATGGAGTCACTGGCATCATTTCTGAGCTGTGTGTGTGTGTGTGTGTGTGTGTGTGTGTGAGTGTGAACACATGGGAGTCCCACAGCACATACCATTTTCAGTTAATGCCTTGTCATTTCCTGAGTGCATTTCATATTCCAGCCTCTATGTTTATGTGACACTATAAGGTGCTCTTTCTTTCAATGATTTTTGCTTATTTGAGAGAGAAGCAGAGCAGGGGTGGGGAGGAGCAGAGGGGGAGCGAGAGAGACGAGCAGACTCCCTGGTCAGTGGAGCCCACAACCTGAGCTGAAACCAAGAGTCTAGGTCCAAACCAGGTGAGCCACCCAGGCGTCCCTGTTTCTTTTTGGAGTACTAGCTTTGTTCTTGGACTTTTCTCCTCCATGATTTAAGTCTACAATGTCACGTTCAGGTCATGTGCCCTTATTTCGACTTCACACTATCACTTGAAGAATTCTTTCCTTTTCTTTCCATCTAGAAACCAGTGTCCACACAAACTCGGCTTCCTTGAACCGTGAATGAAGGCCTCTAAGTCTTCAACTCCCACCTCTGGGGGCTGGCATCTGCCTTTCTCTCTGCCCCAAATGCTGCTGCTTTGCTCCCTTGGGTCTCCTGTATCACCTCCTGCCCACCACATTTAGATTTGCAGGCTTCTCACACCCTAGCCCTTGTTTTCCTCCAAGCTGCTTAGTGCATTCCCAGACCACCGTTTGTGATGCTTGCGCGGAAGCAGGGGCGCAGTTAATGCATAGCTTGGGCCCCTGGATGTGGGGACAGGGAATGTGATTTTCAGTGCGCTTCAAAAATGCACCTACTACAGTAGGCATCCAGTCAACGTGGGGTCGAGCCATGCCACCCCTGGAAGGAAGAGAGTGCACCCAAGGAGCTGTCCGGGAGAGAGAGTGCTGGGTTTGAAATAACCGGATCACAGACGGCCCGGGGGGAGCCGGGAAGGCCCACAGCCAGAGGGGGAGAAGAGGGGGCAGAGTGGGGGAGCCGGACAAGCGAGGCCCCCAGGCCGGAGCCCACCGAGAAGTCTCCGCCTCTCCAGCCTCCTCCTAGGGGTCGGACTTGATGCTCTCCAGAGCACTCCTCCCTGGACTGAAGGGCCTCGCACCGCCCTGGTAGCGGGTGGACTCGTGCAGACCAAGTCCCCGGTCCAGGCGGGTTCCAGCCACCTGAGGACAGCTAGTGTCAGCAGGAACCAGCCGAGTCCAGATGAAGCCAACGCAGACTGGATGGAAGCCAGTAAGGGCGGGGCGCTCCCAGGTCGGTCTGCAGGTGCTCCCCGGTCCCTGGTGTCGTCGGTCTGTCTCCCAGGTGGACTTGTACCCTGCTCTCTACCGCTTCTCAGAGCATCGTCTTGCTCCGAAAGTCCTCTGCAGGTGAGTGTAGGAAGTCCCTCCCGGTTTCTGCTCTTCTTGGCAGGGGTGGTGTGGCCCTCCTCCCGCTCCCCGACCAGTGCGGCCACCTGTGCCGGCCCTACTGCGCGCGCGTCCGGGGCTAACCACAGCCTGCGCCCCCTGCAGGACCCTGCAAGTCTCCCGGCTTCCCCCGCCCACCTTGTAACGCCCCCCGCCCCCTCCACCGGGGAAGGGCGTCTGAGCTCGCTCCCGGGAGGACGCGCCACCGCTGCCCGAGAGACGCGGCCGCAGCGTGCGCTTGCGGGCGGAGAGCCAATGACTCGCTGGGGGCCCCGCCGGCTGGAGCCTCCATCTCCCTTTCGGTCGCCCCCGCCCCGCCCCGCAGCGGGTGAGGGCGGACAGGGGGCGCAGGGCGGGGCGGAGGGTGAGACGCCACCCGCAGCGGCCCTTCAGGGCGTGGGGTGCAGGCTCCGCCGGGCGGAGACGGAGGCCCCGCCCCCGCGCGGCCCCGCCCCCCGCGCGGC
>LNAC01000028.1:6864348-6901586 GCA_002007465.1 Ailurus styani | reverse complement strand
TCGGGAGCCCAGCCACCCCGACCCCCAACACCCGGGAGCTCCAGCCACCCCCACTCACCCACACCGAGCGCCCCTGACCCCAAACATCTGGGAGCCTCCGCCACTCCCGACCCCCAACACCCGGACGCCCCTGCCTCCCCACTCACCCACACCCAGGAGCCCAGCCACCCCCGACCTCCAACACCCTGGCACCCCAGCCTTCCCCACACCTGGGCGCCCCCACCCCCAATCATCTGAGCTCTACTGATCCCCACCAGAGTCCGGGCTTGGCCTCAGGATGCTCTGCCTCGCTGGAGCCCTGGGTGGGGCGCTCCACCCTTGACCTACTCTGCAGCCCTCCTACAGGTCTGGGGGTTTCTGCACCTTGTGTACCAGTGCGGGCCGGGCCCTCACCTGCGCCCGCACGTGTGAGCCAGTGTAGAGCGCTCGCCAGCCTGGCGGTGGGGAGGGGCCCTGGGCCTGCCTTCCTGGTGCTGGGCCTGGCAATCCAGGGGTGCTCGGTTGTCCTGGAGCTTCCAGCCAGCTGCCCAGGTGAATGCAGCGAGGGGTCTCAGCCCGGTGTGTGCGCACTGTTTTTACTCCCAGGGTGTGTACTGCTCAGAAACTTGGGTTTTGGTTTATTTGCCTCCGTTTCATGGGACACTGTGTAGTTCTCTCAAGTCTGGAAGCTCATGAGAGTTAGTTTTGGAGGATTTTCTTGCACTGTTTTCTTGGACGCCTTTCTTGTTTTACTTCTGTTTTCCGTGTGTTTTGGAAATACTGTTTATTTGGGCTTTGGACCTTTTGGACCCTATTTCTACTTTTTAAAAATAAGACCCTTATCTCTCTCGTTTTCCATTTTTGTCTTTTTATTTCACTGTAGGAGATTTCCTCAGTGTTTTCTTCTCCTTTATTTAGTATTTTATTTTGGCCATCATACTTTAGATTTCCCAAAGCTTTTATGGAGATTCTTTTTTTCCTCTAAAATTCAGCGATGTTTCTTATTTCGTAGATGTGGTAGTATCTCATTCTCTTCTTCCGTGACTTCACTTTTTGCTTGGCTTGGTCTGTCCTCCATGAAGTGGTGGGTGATCCTGGTTGAGCACACACATCTGGGAGTGGGACCCTGCCCAGTCCTGTGGAAGTTCAGGCTGACAGGGTGGGGCTTCCTGGAGGGACCCTCAGCTGCATTAACTTTAGGTCCTTTATTGGACTTTTTTTTACTTTCAAGGGTTTTCCACTGTTCTGCCTTGTTTTCAAAGTTGGGAAGAAGAGCGTGGCTGTGGTCCTCAAAAATGAGTAAGGAAGTGCTGCTCACTCACCTGCCTTTTCAGAAGGACATCCTGGGTCTTCAGGATTTCTCTTATCCTCTGCTGTAGAGATCCCTCGGGTTTGGATTTTTGGTTTGTTTTTTTAAGATTTTATTTGTTCATTTGAGAGACAGAAAACAGCACAAGCAGCGGAGGGGCAGAGGGAGAGAGAGAAGCAGACTCCTTGCTGAGCAGGGAGCCCCACATGGGTCTCTGTTCCAGGACCAGGAGATCATGACCTGAGCGAAGGCAGACGGTTCACCGGCTCCATCTGAGCCCCCCAGGCGCCCTGAGACCCCTTGGTTTTATCCTCCAGTCTTTTCTGAGGGAAGGCAGGAAGCAGGAAGGTGGTTAATACCTGCTGGCTTACTACTGCTGTTTTGTGACTGGTGAAATACACAACATAAAATTTGCCCCTTTGATGTGTTGGGAAGGGCCAGCCCTCATCACTGGCTAGTTCCAGAACGGTCAGTTTTGCCCCTTAGCGGAAACCCCATACTTGTTAGCAGGCACTTCTCCATTGCCCCTGCTCCCAACCTCTGGCCCCCACTGATCTGCTTTCCGTCTATGAATTTGCCTGTTCTGGGTTGTTTTATAGACACATACAATTCATACAATATGTGGCCTTCTGTGTCTGGCTTCTTTCACTTAGCATGATTTTTTCAAGGTTTATCCATGTAGTAACGTTTCAGAATTGCATTTCTTTTTTTTTTTTTTTTTGGTTGAATAATCCACCGCGTGAATATACCACAGTTTTTTCATCCATTTATCTGTTTTAAGTCATTTCTACTTTTTGTCTGTTAACTGAGTAGTGCTACTGTGAACATTTGTGTACAGGTTTTTGTTTGAGTATGTGTTTTCGGGTACGTATCTATGAGTGGGTTGCTGGATCATATGGTAGCTCTAATTTAATGTGGAGAGGAACTGCCAAACTGTTTTCTGCAGTGGCTGCATCACTTTACATTCCTACCCGGTATGTGCAAGGGTTCTGGTTTCTCTATATTCTCTCTTGCATTCGTTATCTTCTTTGCTTTGTTTGGGTTTCTTTTCTTTTTTTTTTAAGATTTTATATATTTATTGGGGGGGGGGGTTGGCAGATGGGAAGGGAGCTAGCAGACTCCCTGCTGAACAGGAAGCTTGAAATTGGGGCTGGATCCCAGTGCCTAGAGATCATGACCCAAGCTGAAAGCAGATGCTTAACCGACTCAGCCACCCAGGCACCCCAGTTCCATATGAATTTAAAGATTAACTTTACCGTATTTGCAAAAAAGGCCATTGGGACTTTCATAGAAATTGCATTGAATCTGTACATCTCTTAAGTATACTGCCATGTTTCAAAATAGTAAGTCTTCTGGTCTATGAACAATGGAAGTCTTTCCATGTATTTTTCTTTAATTTCTTTCGGCAGTATTTTGTAATTTTCAGTGTACCAGTCTTGCACTTTCTCGGTTAAATTTATTCTTAAGGTGGTTGTTCTTTGGGATGCTGTGGTAAGTGGAATTGTTTCCTTAATTTCATTTCCAGATTGTTCATGGCTAATTTAAAGAAATACAAATGATTTTTGGGTGTTGATCTTGTAACTTGCATCTTTGCTGAATTTGTTAGCTTTTATAGTTTTTTTTTGGTGAATTCTTTATTCCTATATATGACATCATGTCATCTGTGAATAGAGATAGCTTTACTTCTTCCTTTACAATTTGATGTCTTTTGTTTCTTGTTCTTGCCTAACTGCTCCAGCTGGAACTCCAGTACCCGGTCGAATATCGGTGCTGGAAGTAGGCATCCTTGTTTTGTTCTTGATCTTAGGGGGAAGCTGTGTGTCCTTTACCACAGAGTGTGTTGTGAGCCGTGGGTGTCAGTGAATGCCCTTTATCGGCTTGGGGAAGTTCCCTTCTACTCCTACTTCATTGAATGTTTTTATAATGAAAGGGTGTTGGATTTTGCTAAGTGTTTTCCTGCATTGATTGAGGTGTGGTCATGTGGTTTTGCCTAACTGCTTTTAAATGGACTTTCAGTTTTCAATTCCTGCTGTATTTGGGCTCCAGTCTATACCCTCCCTTCCAGATGGACCCGGGTGCCACTATTGTAACCATTCAGGGGTTCCATGATGACAGTTGGACCATTTCTCAGTGCTTCTTGTGACTCAGCTTTTTCTGGCGTAGGTGTGTTTTCATTTATGCATTTGCATTCTAGCTTCCAGGTTTCTTGTCTTGTCTTCTTTTTGTTTTGCTCTGTGGCTCTGTGCCTTTAGGAAACTGTCTCTTTTTAGGAGGGGTACCAGAAGAGAGTGGGAGCTACCATCCTTGTTAAATGTACCATTTTTAACTGGAAATTCCTGGGTGACCTATTTTCAGGGAACTCTGGCATTTGATGGAGTGTCTGCTCATAGCCATTGTTTCCTGGTTCTGAATTTATGATCAGATGGCCTTCAGATTCTGAAAGTAGAGCCAATTTGAATTTGTGTACAGTACAAATGCCAGGCAACATTTTTTGGTAGAAGTGACACAGGGTGGAACCATCTTTTAACATTGCATCTCTTGCGCCCACCTGAATATTTTGAGGTGAGGCAAGAGCACAGGGAGTCATGGTGCCTGTGAGACCCCCCTGGGATTCAGGGGCAGTCGTCCTGAGCACGTGGTGGAGGGTTAACGCCCACATGTAGGTTCCAGGGCAGATAGGAACCAGACAGTGGTGGTGTCCCAGCAGGAGTGCTGTTGGGACCCAGCTGCAGCCGCATCTAGCCCAGTGGGGTAGCCACGCTCACTCTTTCTTGCTCCCCTCCACTCCCAGATTTGGTACTCATTGCTATTTTGGCACCCCTCTTGATTTCAGGTAGAGGAGACTGAACCTGCTGTGTGCTTTTGAAACCGTTTGCTTGCACTGGGCCAAAATAAGCAGGATTGGCAGATGGGAATACAGAACATGGCATTACTGCTTATGTTCTGTTGTGGTTGGTTCTACTTTGTTAAGTAACTTGGGTCATTCATTAGGCAGTTTTGTGGTTTGAATCACATCTGTAATTAACCGTGCTTGTTATCTGGGTGCCTTGTTGTTCATTTAGTCACACGGACACTCAGTGAATGGTCATTGGTTGGAAGTTTTAGTTTAGGAGATGAGAGCTGTGTGATGCATACTTCTTGATGTTTGTGCAGAATGGGAGTGCAGGTCCTCGATGTGAGTGGCGGGGAGAGCACTCAAGTATAGGTGAGTGACTCCCAGTGGGGAAGGAGCTGCTCACCCTGGGGACACTTGTAGCTTGAAAACAAAGGTGTGCTTTGCCTGGTTGCTTTGTTTTCCAGTCATTGGCTGTATTTTGTTAGATCTTCAGTTAATATTATTGGATGATGTGACCTACTTCTAGAATATGGAAAACAAATCAACTTGATGATTTCTTCACTCGATACTTACGCTTTCAGTACCGAAGACACTGATTTTGAGCCTGCTGCTTCATGTTTTGGGGGACAGCATGAAAATGGTTATCGAGAACTGGTGTGGATTAAGCATTTGCAGTACAAATAGGAGCCTGTAATTGCTGTTCCTAATTCGCATTCCCAATTATAGTTGGAAATAAAGCACAGCTGATACAGCTGTTCTGATCCGATGAGCACACGTGAGAAGCACTTGGAATCCTTAGGAGAAAGAATAAGCGGGGCCCAGGTGTGCATGACCCTTTCTGCTGATCACACGTTTGTATCGCTCTTGGCACGGTTTTGCCAGGTGTAGTCACACGAGCAGCAGAGGCTGGATTTTCAGTTGAAAGGCAAACCTAGGAACCCACACAGCAGTGAGTTCTCCGCACTCTGCAGGTGGCTCCTCAGTGTTGATTTGTTCAAGTGACGTTCGGGTGCTGCGTTCAGAGCACAAGGTCTCGTTGGAGAGGAAGACTAGTAAGTCATGATTACAGTGTTCGTGGAGTGTTGAGTGCTGGGGGAGCACTAAAGCTAGCGTCTGGCCTGGATGTGGGGTTGGGGCTCCAGCAGCACTTCCTAGACGTGGACTGTCAGCTGAATTCTGAGGCTGAGCAGAAGGTAGCCAGGAGCATGGGGGGGTGGAAAGAGACCAAGGGGATGAGGCCGGGGAATCAGGAGGGCCTCCCAGACAAGGAAAGAGCACAGGAGCTATGTACCTGGGGTGAGGAGAAGAGGGTTGTCTGAGTGCAGGCCCTCAGTGAAGCTCCCCTGTGGGTTGCTGGGAGATGAAGAGGACAAGTGGGACATCTGGATGGAGGGTCTGGTGCAGTCCGTCTCTCGGGTCCTGTCTGTGGGTGCCGGGGAGCCATGGTGGGATGCGAAGGCAATGAGGTGGCTGATCTCTTTGTAGCAGCCCCTCTTGGCAGTATTCTGGCTCAAGGAGGCAAGGCTGGAGGGCAGAAACGAGTCAGGAGTGCTTGCTGGAAACCAGCAGGAGATGGAGCAGCAAGGGGAGCCAGAAGGCAGAGGGGTGACCCACTGGGAGGGGAGGAGCAGACTGATGGGTGTTGGGGACATGCTGGATTTAGCTACTTGTAGATGATCCCAGCGGATGTGCTCAACGTGCCATCCACTCAGATGCTTACCTCGCTGTACGCGAAGGACTTACAGACGGATGACAGGAGTCAGATCAGCAGTAGAATCCATAACAGGCTGTTGGTGTGTTGTTGGTTTGGAGGGTCCAAGCCAGCCAGGAGAGGTTGGAACTGCTGGCTGTGCAGCCCGAGGCACCGGAGGCCACTTCCATGACAGGCAGGGGTGTCCCAGACATGGACGAAATGCGTATGGTTAGCGTCCCATCAGACAGTAAGAAAAAGGCAGCACCCTGGTCTTCTTGCCATGTCGGAGTCGTCACACAATGTCCGGCCCTGCCAGGGCCAGGAGGGGCACCGTCAGAAGTGGGAGGGCCTCCCAGACTCACTGCACAGCGCTGCTGCTTGAAGGCCTTCGCGGGGACAGGATCTTCACCGTAGAGATGGCGTCGTGGGCAGTCGTTGTGACAGCTGCTTGTGAGGGGATCGAGTGCATTCTGGGTTGAAGCAGACACAGTACAACCTCGTGGTCATGCTTTCTGGATTCTTAGGACAAAGACCCTTTATGTTAACATGGACAGAATAATTTGACTTTGGGTTTTTGCTGAAATACTAGGATAATACCACTGTAGAAGCACTGGGTTTCTTATTAAAAAGATCTGGAGCACTTTCATCAGGAGAGGTGAGCGTGGGATAATGTATTTTCTCTTAGAAGTAATTACCTTCTCTAAAACTCAAGCTGTTTTCTTATGTAAACAAGCCCGTCCAGCCTGCCTCTCCTGTTGTCTCATCGTTTCCCAAAAAAGGAAAGAAACACCCTATCTTGGCTGGACACTGTTTTTCAGTACAGACTTGCTGCTGCTAATAACTAACTTGGGAGTATTTTTATCCTGTCCCAGGCAGTGCCGAGTAGGTTAGGCTACTCACTGGTGACTCTCCAGTGACACTGTGAGCTCGGGCACTGTTGAGACTCTCCACTGACGGCGCCAGGAGTTGTGAGGACATTGTCCTTCCCATCTGCTCCCGGGTTCTCACAGCCTAGCAGAAGAGCCCGAACGGAACCCGCAGTCTGCTTGCCCCATTCCTCTTCACGGTGAAGACCAAAGAAATTGTTTTCGGAAAATAGTGGTTATTGGGTTAGTTGTTGAAATTATAAGACTAATACCTACTCTTTAAAAAAATGTCGAACAGTACAGAAGGGTTAGTAAGTGAGGAGTAGAAGTCTCAGTCTCTATAATTTACCATTAAATTTAGTGGTGGTTTCCTTCAAGTTTAAAAATATATTCAAGTATGTGTGTGTGTATGCATGTAGCATTCTGTGAAGCTCTGAAGTAGTTTTGTTTTAGTTATTTGTGTTCAATTCACTGTTTTAGTCAGTTCATTTTTAGGGTTCTCACTTAGTGTAAATCACAGTTTTTCATAAACTAACATGTTTTGTTTCTTAAGATAAAAACAGATGAACGCCAATTTTCTATTTTTATATGGTAGAAGTAATTACATTGAACATGATGTTTGGAAAACACTCATTTCTAACCCAAATTATGATCTTTTTTTATGGTTTTACTTAGACCAAATTATGATTTTTTATGTGTAGGCAAAGATAACTGATGTTTTTATTAGTCTCTACATTATTTAGTTTTAACAGGATTAGTATTGAGCAGAACAGTTACGTTAAAATGTAGTTCTAGAGGCCCCTGGGTGGCTCACTCATTAAGTATCTGCCTTTGGCTCAAGTCATGATCCCAGGGTCCTGGGGTCGAGCCCTGCATCTGGCTCCCTGCTCAGCAAGAAGCCTGCTTCTCCTTCTCCCACTCCCCCTGCTGCTGTTCCCTCTCTCACTGTGTCTCTCTCTCTGTCAAATAAATAAAATCTTAAAAAAGAAAAAAGAGAAAAGGTGTAGTTCTAGGGTTATGGGCACCAAGGAGGCCACCTGACAGAATGAGCCCCATGTGTCGTACGCAGCTGTCGAATCCCTAAACTCTGCCCCTGAAACTAATGCTACGCTGTGTGTGAACTAACTTGACTTTATATAAAATCTTGAAAAAAAATAATTCTAAGTTTTAAAGGGCCACCTTGGAATTTTATTCTGAAAAGTAACCCTCTTTGCAGAGGACGTGACAAAGGAAACAGCTAGTGTAGCCGCCCTCTGGGTGATAAGAATCCGCCCAGTGGTGATAGAATGTCGGTCAGGCTGTGTGTGCACACGCACCGCCCTGGTACCTCTCGGGAAGGTCCTGGAGGGACTGCTGGGCCCGCGGAGCGCCCACTGCTGGCCGGACGCGCCAAGGCCCGCGGGAGCCCTGTGCCCGTCGCACCCAGCCTCCCAGAGGGACGGCACCGCGGCAGATGTTGGGTCTGGAGCTGTGCCGAGCGCTGGGAGGAGCGTCCTGGCTGTCGCTGTCCCCTTTGATTGCCTCTGTCCCCGTGGACAGGTTATAGACAAGAGCCACAGGTTCTGGCTTTCACCTTGGGGACCCAGGGCAGGTCGTTCTCGAGGATTTCGGATCGGAAGGTGGCACTGGCCTCTAATGCCTGGGCTCGTTGTGTCTCAACCACTTTGTCAGGGACCAAATCAGTTGAAAGAAAGTGTGATTTGTAACCTGCTCATCTCTATAAACACAGTGCTTTATGCACTGTTTAATAAAACATAACTGTTGGGATGCCTGGGGGGCTCAGTTGGTGACGCGTCTGCCTTCGGCTCTGGTCATAATCCCAGGGTCCTTGGATTGAGCCCCGTGTCGGGGGGTGGGGGGGGTCCCTGCTCAGTGAGAAGTCTGCTTCTCCTTCTGCCACTCCCCCTGCTTGTATTTCTTCTCTCGCTGTGTCTCTCTTTGTCGAATAAATAAATAATGTCATTAAAAAAAAAAAAACGTAACTTGACTAGATGATGCTACTTGGGGTCTCCAAGGGTAAAAAAGGAGGTTCTTTTTTCCAATTTTTCTTCAGAACTGATAGCATTTCTTAAGAAAATATTGTGTGCTAATATTATTTCAGAGATGTTACAGTTTTTTGTCTTTAGTTTTGCCATTTCCTTGAAGCTCTGTTTTTAACCCTTGTGTGACTTGTAAGTTTTGAGATTTTTCAGGCATGTTTTCTAGATTGTTACTAGATTAGTACAGACATTCTAAATAGTAAACATTCAAATTATATGTGCTCACAGCACTAAAATTCATTTTTTGGTTAAAGCATTCAAGAACCAAACAGCTTTATATTTTTATCTCTACCGTGTGATGTCAGTAGAGCAGTGTGTACTCAAAGGGCATTGAGGGAGAAGCCTGCCTGAGGTGCCCGGCTGGCTCAGTGGGCTAAGCCGACGACTCTCCATCTCAGGGTCGCCAGCTTCAGTCCCTCATTGGGGAGCCTACTTAAAAAAAAAGAATCTTAACTCTGATTTTATTTTTATAACTTTCTTTAAACTATATTTTTTTATTTTTACTTTTTTTTAAAGACTTTATTTCTTCATTTGCTAGAGAGAGAGAGAGTACAAGCAGGGAGAGCAGCAGGGAGAGTGAGAGGAAGAAGCAGGCTCTCTGCTGAGTAGGGAGCTGGATGCGGGACTCAATCCCAGGACCCCGGGACTGTGACCTGAGCCGAAGGCAGACTCGTCACCCACTGAGCCCCCTAGGCGTCCCTAAACGTTTTTTTTTAAACTCTGACTTTAGAACCCTACTAAGAACTGCATGTTTGTAAAGATTTTTAAGTCCTTAGGTTTATATATGTGCTGTGGAAGCGAGCACGTAAGTCCTTAGGTTTGTACCAAGTTCACCCTGAACAGAGGCCCTCTCCTTCTCCTGTGCCTGCTAGCCTGTGTGTTCTCTTAGCTGAAAGTAGAAGGAGGTACAAGGAGACACTGAGTGATCTTTTCGGCGTGCAGATGCTACGCTCAGCCCTGTGGCCCCTAAGATGTGTGCTTTTCCAGGTTAGGCATGGCAGCTCAGAGTTCGACGCTGCTCGCCCTGAAGAAGCTTTTTTTTACCAGGACAGAGGAGACGCCCTCGTGCATTCTGCTCAGGCTGCCCAGCAGGGGAGACTCCCACCCTGGGGCTCTGGACCTGGGGTCTGCCGTGGCCCCGCACAAGGTCCTAGCAGCCAGAGCAGAACACTCTGAGGACAGCGGAGCCTGGACAGGGCCCCTCTTTTGTAGCACATGCGTTTTCAAAATGTCAACCTCAGACTTTCCAGAGTTTTCTGATGCCATTGAAGACACTTTTTTTTTTTTTAAAGATTTTATTTATTTATTTGACAGAGAGAGAGATCACAAGTAGGCAGAGGCAGGCAGAGAGAGAGGAGGAAGCAGGCTCCCTGCTGAGCAGAGCGCCCGATGCGGGCCTCGATCCCAGGACCCTGAGATCATGACCTGAGCCGAAGGCAGAGGCTTTAACCCACTGAGCCACCCAGGCGCCCTGAAGACACTTTCAATCTGCTTTTTCACCTGTTGTTGTATGAGTGCAAATCAGCTTTCCATTGAGTGTCAGGCTGGTGCCGGCAGAGGCAGGGCCCCAATACCAGCAGGAAAGCTCTAATGTTACAGGGATGGACGTGGAGGCTGGGAGCAGCATTTTGAAAATGCTTAGCACTCACGTTTCGTTCTCACTGGATCTGGAATCAGTTGCATGTTTGCTGTTGGGAGTTCTGACGGGTCTGGGGCTGGCGCTCCCACCCATCGGCCCCCTGTTGGAGCTGTCTGCGCCGCCGATGGTCTTTGTCTTTGCCTTTCCTTCAGACCTGAAGTTGAGTCGGTCTCCATTTCAGGGGTTGCTGACTCAGAAGAAAAAAATCAGTGTTTAAAGGATTGAGAGCAGAGGCTATATAACTTTGTTCTACCAAATATTCAAGCTCACAGTTGAGCGTTCTCTGCCAGGTACTCCTTTGCACACACGATTTCATTTCATCCTTTTTGCCGCCTTATTTCATTTTCATACTCTGATTGTATTTAATGCTTACGTTTCATGGAGGGAACTAAAGAGTGATTTCCAGTGTTAGGGGATGGAGGGAAAACGGGAGAGAGCAGGGTCAGTGGAGAGAAGGGCCCGGGGAAATTCCCAGACTGTTCACCATCACATCCAGGAACTCTGCTGCGGTGAGTGGGGAAGAGAGCAGCCAGTCATCCCTCCCTTCGGAGACTCTGGGTCCCGAGTGCTCTAGCCTCCACATCCACCTGCCTCTTTGCAGGTTCTGCTTTGTGGGTGTTTGGTCCTCTTGTGCTGCTCCAGGGGAGAAGTGGTTTTCTGTTCTGTGGACTAAGCCGTGGCCAGAACACCCCCCTGGGCCACGGGTCTGATGAAGCTGGGCCTGGGCTCTGCATGTGGCTTTGTACTTAGATGCACTTCATGTGGTTTGAGGAGTGAAATCAGAGTGAGCTGGAAGAAGTAAGTGTGTATTTCGTGCCCAGGCCCTTGGGCTGTAGCATCTGCTGAGCTGTGCCTGTCATGGTACCCCCTCCGCCCCCCTCCACTGTCCCCTCCTGTCCTCCTCCTCTCAGAGTCACACTGCCTGGTGTTCCCGCTAGAGTCTGGTGTCTGTCCACACTGGTCCTCTCTGGAGGGTGTCGTTTTTGGGCATTTTACTATGTCTGTGTCTCCTTTCCTGGCCCATTTTACCAGGAATGTACCACTGTCTGTTGTGTCGCCCTGTTCTCACTGGTTGGGTTTTTGCTACAGTCACTGCTGGAACCTGTCATTCCTGGGATTCTGTGATAGCCAGTGACTGTGCTCCTTCTTTGGTTGGACTTATTTTGGAGACAAATTAAATTTATTTATTTAGGATTTTTTTTAAGATTTTATTTATTTATTTGACAGAGAGAGAGAGAGAGGGGGATCACAAGTAGGCAGAGAGGTAGGCAGAGAGAGAAGGAAGCAGGCTCCCTGAAGAGCAGGGAGCCCGATGCGGGCCTCGATCCCAGGACCCTGAGATCATGACCTGAGCCAAAGGCAGAGGCTTTAACCCACTGAGCCACCCAGGCGCCCTATTTAGGATTTTTTTTAACTAGGCTCCACATCCAGTGCTGAACCCAAAATGAGGCTTGAACTCATGACCCTGAGATCAAGACAAGAGCTGAGATCAGAAGTCAGACGCTTAACTGACTGAGCCACCCAGGTGCCCCAAAATTAAATTTATTTTTAAATTGTGGTGTAAGGCCTGCCTAAAACCTGGCTAGAGGTGTTATGGTTTAGCCTTGTCATCTGGCTCATTGATGGGAAGAACCAGGTTGAAAAATACAGTTGTAGCTGGTCTTGCACCTCCTATTAGCTTCTGAAAACACCATTAGAAATTAACCCAAATCTCTTTAATGTGGTTAAAAATGTGAGAACATATAAATGTAACTTCTTAAATGAGTCTGTGAGTTCTTGCACATGTCTTCCTCAGGCTCTGTAGCTCCCCTTCTATGCTGAGTCATGGGCTGGAGCTCCTGGGTCCTTGGGGGGCCTTGTCAGGAGAGCTGCTCCCCCTCCCCAGTCAGCTAGTTGGGTCAGAGCTGGGACTGGAGCCCAGATGTGAGGACTCCGTCCTGTGCTTAGCCACACGCTCTAATGTCTCTGTGTCCTGGTCCTGATTTTGGAAGTAAATGTTCAGGTATTGGCTTTAGGGCTTCTGCCCTTTGTTATTTGTAACAGTGACCTCTGTAAACTGGGATGTAGTCACTAAGGATGTATCAGACACCAGTTGTAGCATAGGTGATAGAAATTAGCGATTAGGACAGTTTTTTGCTGGGGTTTAGTAACACCGGTAATGCAGGTATCGAAGAATGTTAAAGTGGGAATGAAGTTGGGAAGTTCGGGTTTTGTTAATCAGTGGGTAACACATATGGAATAAAAAACCAGTGCATGGTCCGCTCTGGAGAATGAGGATAGCTATGGGGCATTCGTGATGTCTCCCTCCCCCGGCCTTTCACGGTTGCCTGGTGAGTGGGTGCCCAGCCTGCAGCTCTCAGGAGCCTTTGTGACGTGGCCAGGGCGGAGCTCGGGCCGGGAGAGACTGGCGGTCCTCCTGGCCAGGTGCCAGGGAGCCAGGTGTGCCCAGGAGCCGTGCTGGGAAGGGACACGGTGAGAAGGCACCCGGTTCTGCTGTCTTGCTGCCCCTGACCCTGAACTTCAGGGTTGGCCGGGGTAGGCCCTCAGGGGATCAGGCAGGGGCCCAGGTGGACAAGCACACGGGTGATGCCAGAGTGTGTTTGACCTGTAGAAAGAGGTTGAAGTGTGCATTAGTAGAATGCCCCGGAAGGATGAGGAGCACTTGTCGGAGTATGTTTCGTGGGCAGGTGGGCTGGGTCTCTGAGAACTGAGGAGGGTTGAAATGAGGAGTTTTGTGGTGTTTGTTGAAATTAGTAGGCAGTACAGTTTTTATAATGTAAAGTGTTCGTTATTTCTGTGTTTATTTAACTCCTTGAAGAATATTTATGGAGCACCCACGTGGCTCATTTACGTGTTTCTTGATCTCTGCTCAGGTCTTGATCTCAGGCTTGTGAGTTGTGTGTTGGGCTTTGCACTGGGCGTGGAGCCTACTTAAAAAAAGGTTTTTTTTGGACTGTTTCAAAGAAAATGGTGTGAATCAAAGTACCTTTGGTTTAGTTTATAGAAAACAGTCACACATACATATTTGTTGTCCATGCTGGTCTTTATTTTGAGTTTTATCTTCCTTAGATTTTTCAGCAATAGGTTATGAATCGTATCACCAACACGTGGGTTTTTTTTTCTTTGTTTTTAGAGATTTTATTTATTTGTGAGAGAGAGAGAAAAAAAAAGTGGGGAAAAGGGAGAAAGGGAGAACCAGGCTCTCCACTGAGTGGGGAGCCTGATGCCAGACTTGATCCCAGGACCCCGGAATTATGCCCTGAGCCAAAGGCAGACACTTAACTGACTGAGCCACCCAGGCGCCCCTGTTTATTTTTAATTTGGTGTGTGTGTCTGACTGTGTGAGGGGGTATATTTTTAGCCAGAGGAAGGTTTGAGTCATTCCAAAGAAACTTAGATGACAATCTGGAAAACAAAACTTTTTTTTTTTATTTTAATTTTTTTTAAAAGTAGGCTCCACACCCAGCATGGGACCCAACATAGGGCTTGAACTTATATGAGATTAAGACCTGAGCTGGTATCAAGAGTTGGACACTTAACTGACCGAGCCACCCCAGTGCCCCAAACGTTTTTTTGTTTGCTTGTTTTTTTAAAGATTTTATTTATTTGACATTGAGAGAGGGAACACAAGCAGGCGTAGTGGGAAGGGAGAAGCAGGCTTCCTGCTGAGCAGAAAGCTTTATACAGGGCTCCATCCCAGGACCCTGGCATGACCTGAGCCGAAGGCAGACACTTAACAACTGAGCCACCCAGCTGCCCTCAAACGTTTTTTTTGTGGTTTTTTTTTTTTAAGATTTATTTGTTTATTTTTAGAGAGAGTGCACATGCAAGTGTGGGGGGAGGGATGGGTCAGGGAAAGGGAGAAGAGAATCCCAAGCAGACCCCTCACCCTAAGCAGGGAGCCCGACATGGGGCTCAATCTCATGATGTGAGCCAAAATGAAGAGTCGGATAGTTAACCAACTGTGCCACCCAGGTGCCCCTAAAAAATTTTTTTTAAGATTAAATTTTAAGTAATCTTTATGCCAGATGTGGCTTGAACTCACAACCCTGAGATTGAGTCGCACATTCCACAGACTGATCCACCCAGGTGTCCCCCCAAACCTTTTTAATTAAAAAATAATCTATGCTTTTTGGGGGAAAAATAAAAGTGTAAGCCGTGCCTTCAGCTCATGGGTCATTCAGCCTGCAGTTTTCTGGTTCGGCGGTGTGTGGGCAAACGTTGGCATCTAGAATGAGTGCTTGACCGTGGACTAGGAAGTCATTCTATTTTAGTTAGTAACAATGAAAACTTAGCACAGGAGAATGAAAACATTTTGATACCTTTAGGAATTTAAAAATACATTTTAAAAAGGGTCTGAGTCACTCCCTGTTTTTTGGAAAGTGCCCCAATTTTCATAATTTTAAGTGAGTAATCTAGGGTTTTCCCTTTCACTCCTGTGGGTGTATCATTGTAGGGAACTAAACAGAAGGACTTGTAGCTATGAGAAAATTTTGTCTCCTTTGCTTAACAAATAAAAACAACAACTATTAGCTTTGTCTCACTCAAACTGTGATAGTGATGTTTGGGTCCCCAAGTATGTGCCCTGGGTTGGTTGTGACAGACAGGACTTGTCTGTGTGTTTTACCCTGTTAACACCCTGCATTGCTTTTTCCCCACTTCTGCAGTATGACTTGAGGCCGTGACCATGGATTTTTCTCGGCTTCACATGTACACCCCTCCTCAGTGCGTGCCCGAGAACACTGGCTACACCTATGCACTCAGGTGAGCGTGCTTGTGTCCCCGTCATCCCCATGACCTCCCTGCTCCTGAATGCCAGGGAAGGCCATGCCCTTTACGGGAGCTTCTTGCCACTTGCAGCCAAATGCTGTCTTTTGAAAGGGAAAATAACTGCAAAGTTCCTGTTGTACGACGGCTTTACAAAACTGCTAAAGCACCATGGAGATGGGGAGGTTGTTTTGAAAGCCAGACATTCTGGTGACTCAGGGTGAGTCATTGCCAATGTCCTGTTTTAGACCCCACCCAAGTGGCTGTGGTCTTCCGGATAAATCTTTGTGGTTATGGGTAGAGGTTTGTGATTTATATTCATGGCGGGGTATTTTGAAGTTAACAGAAATAACCTGGAAAGTGATTTGCCTTTGAGAGAGGAGATAGCCTAAAGGGAATTGTGATGAAGCCCCAGGGTTTCAGGAGCAGCGTTGTCAGAAACTCAGTGTTCTGTGCTTATTCTGACACGATCCTGAGGTCTGAAAGGGGCCCATCTAGCTCACCAAGTGGGAGGGGTTACGGAGAGGAGACTGAGGTGGTACACACCACGGCTTAGTGCCGGAGAACGTAGTGTAGTATCGGGCAGGACCTCCAAGGCACACAAGGGAAATGCTTTTGTAAGGTTTTTCTGTGGCTTATCTTCTAAAAGATATAGTTGAAACTGTAAGAAAACTGGAAGGTATTCTAACAAAGGTACTTTTTAACTGTGTTAGTCAGACCTCACATTTGATGATTGAGTTTTTAATTCACAATTTTAGATTATGTCACCCTTTGCCTCTTTTTGTCAAAAGTCCTGAAACATTTTAGAAGAAAGGAAGTGGGCCGACTCAAGTAAAACTGTTCCTTACTCTGTATTGTAGAGTGTGAAAATAATTACTCCTGGCAACTTATTTTTAGCTTTTAGAACCTCTTTTAAATACAGTTTTTTAGAAATGCACGTGTGTAGGTCTGTGCCTTGGGGAAGCTGCCCTGGGAGTTTCAGCACCGCCCTCCCCACCCCAACTGCCTTCCTTCAGGTAGACGTGTGGGTGCCCTGTGGGTGCCGTGGGAGCGAGCACCATGCGAGCAGATAAGTTAGCGGGAGGGGTGGCGGGTGTGGTTCCTGCCCTGGGCTGCGAGCTTGGACTGTATCTGAGGGCAGTGGGACCCAGGGAGGGGTTTTAAGCCGGGAGTGGCGTGACCAGGCTTGTGCTCAGAAGGGTGCCAAGGCCGCAGGATGGGTAGGGAGCTGCTCAGAGACCAGGGCAGGCCTGGAGGTGCAGCACCGTGGTGGCCGGCACCGGGCAGTGCTGGGCAGGGTGGCGGGTCTTTCAGAGCCTGGGGCTGCAGGAGGGGATGAGAGAAGGGAGGCTGGGGAGAGCAGAGCCATCAGCAGGAGACTCTGTGGGACGTGAAGTGTAGGCGGGGATGGGGGTGGCAGGCTCTGATCTGGGCGTCAGCATGGCGTGCAGCATGGCATGCACCTAGGGGCCAGATGGGGAGGCGGGTGGCTGGTGCCGGGGGGCCGAGCACACAGCTGAGGCTCACACACACTTCTGCACAGCCGAAAGGGCTCTCTGCCCTTGCCTTTTGCCTCTTGTCTTTCCACTTGCGCCTCTGTATTCCCTCGTCTTTGAAACCTCCCCATCACCCAGCTCTGCTGGAAGCTGGTGGTCCCCGCAGCCCCCAGCCGCCTGGCCACCTTGGTGGGTCCTTCCCTGTGGTCCTGGGGACCCTGCACCCCTGGCCAACGACTGTCCAGCATGTCTTCATTGTGGTCTTCGTTGTCAGCTTGTCAGTGAGCACACGGAGGATCTGACAGCATCCTGGTCATTCTACTTATTTAATTAAAATATTTTTCTGCTGCAGAGATTGCCACTAGTGTAAAAGTCTGGGGGGCAGGAATAAGCCCCTCTGCCTTCCCCCCAGTTTCCACCCTTCTGGCACTAGGCCTCTCCCTCCCTCTCCAGTGGGTTGTTGTGAAGCAGATCTCTAAAAGATGATACTTTAAAAACTAGCCAAAATACTAGTATCACACCAAAAGCTCCTAGTAATTTTTTAAATTTTTATTTATTTTTTAAAAGATTTTATCTGATAGAGAGTGAACCAGAGAGGGAACACAAGCAGAGGGAGAAGCAGACTCCCTGTTGAGCAGGGAGCCCGATGCGGGGCTCAATCCCAGGACCCTAGGATCATGACCCAAGCTGAAGGCAGACGCTTAACAGACTGAGCCACCCAGACTTCTAGTAATTTAAAACAACCCCTGGTATCTCTGTAACACACCGGAGAGTCACTGCTTAGTGTCCTAGATCCTCACTTTTGTTTGAAATCAGCAGGATTCTCTCATCCTCCCTGAGTATTTGCCTCAGAAGTTCTCATCTGTGTTCCTATGAGCTGCTGGTTAGATGCAGAGGTTCGATCAGTGCTGGGCTTATGTGTGTGTTGGTGGGACGACACACTTCCTTCCTAGCAGGGGGGGGGGGCCTGGCGCCTGGTGTGGTGTCCCTGAGGAGCCCCCTGGCTCCATGCATGATGGGGATGCAGCCGTGGGGACACTGCCTTGGGCAGGAGGCTGGGGTTCCCAGAGGCCCACCCCCCGCCCCTGCAGGGACGAGACCCTGCTCAGGTGGCAGCCCGCACTGGAGGCAGGGGTCTCACTGTGCCAGCCCGTGCCACCACGGTCTCTGCTACGGAGGCCATGAGAGCAGAGCGTGTCGAAGAGGGTCCTGAGGACGGGTCCTTGCCTGGGAATTCAGCCCCCTGGGAGTCTGTGCGTAGACCCAGTCTGAACACAGCAGCAGGGGCAGGAGTTGGAATGAAACGCATCGAGGAGGGAGTGTAGACAACTTTTCAGCCAGTGTGCCTGGTCAGGGAAGGAGAAAGGGCTGGCTCTGTTGATGTTTGTTTTTCCCCCCACCGTGGGCACAGATGAGAGGGTGTCCACATGCTGATGGTTGGGGGCCACGGAGAGGTTGCAGGGGAGGGAAGGAGGCACCAGACAGAGAAGGAGCCAGCCCAGAGTGCACAGATGGGCATTGGGATGGTGCGTCAGCTGTTGCGGGAAGGAAGGGGAGGGGGCCACGGGAATGTGGGTCGGTCCATAGGCTCTGCCTGAGAGGGGGCAACAGTTCTTGGATGCGGCTGATTTCCTGGTGAGGAGGAGGGGCAGGCCCTTCTGCACCGGAGAGCCAGAGGTGGGGGTGAGTTGGGAGCATGCTGCTGTGGTTCCCAGGGGCCGGCAGCCGTCTGGTACAGGGGCACAGTTGGGTTCATCCCAAGGTCCCCGATGCTGGGACCAAGAGGCCGATGGGCTATGGTGATAATCCCCATCAGAGCCCAAGTGAGGCTGAAGGACCCTTGCAGCGAAAGATCCTAAATGGTGGGTGATGGAGGGTCAGGGGTCAGGGGCGGCTGCAGGACTCACATACTCAGAGAGGAAGAACTGGGACCCAAGGGGGCTGGGGCAGGTTCCTGTATGGGACTTGCTCTGCGCAGTCCCCCTGCCCAGTGGCCGAGCTGCTCTCTGATGACACTGGAGCTCTGCACAGCCCTGGTGGGGGACCGGCACTGTGAGCCCCCCGGCGCTGGCTGCCTCACAGGTCGCAGATGCCGGGCGCCCGTCTCTTCTGGCTTTTGGCTGTGGTACGTTTTTTCTAGTCTTTTAATTAAAAGTGCATCTAAATAACAGACATTTTTTAAAAGAACAACATTTAATTGATGAGAGACCCAAACTCTACTCTGAGGGATTCGGTCTGTCCTTATCTCCAGGGTCTCTGTACTCGTCGTATATTCTATTTATAATAAAGGGCTGTGACACCACACCCGCTGAGGTGCTGGCTGGCACCCAGTAGCTCACGTCTCCTGCAGATGTCTGCACCTTCCTGCGAGCTCTGGGCCTGTCTGTCTATAGGAATCTTGTAGGAATGATGACTGGGATCCCAGCCTAGGGTAGGAGGGTGCCCCTGGCTCATGTGGCCCCTGGACCGCAGCCCTGGTGGAGGTGGGCCCCGAATGCACTGCGTAAGCACGGAGACCCAGACCCAGTGGCCAAGTTAGCCCTGTCTTCGGGGAAGGGTGGCCAGGCGGGTAGGTCCAGACTCAGAACCTGGAACGGCTACTCCCTTCCTCCCTCTGAGCCCTCCCTGCTTTGGAATTCAGTGTGTCCAGCTCAGACCAAAGGGCCTGAGGCCCCATCTGCTTTCCGCTTCAAAGGTAACCACTGTTAGCAGTTTGAAGGAACTTTCCAGGTCTTTTCTATACCTTTCCCTACCTATCTATGTACGTATATGAATGTGTGCTTTACTTTTTCTTTAAGGAGATAGCCTTTTTTTTTTTTTTAAGATCTTTATTTGAGAGAGAGAGAGAACGCATGTGCGTGCTCATGAGTGGGGGAAGGAGCAGAGGGAGAGGGAGAGACTGATTCCCCGCTGAGCAGGGAGCCCGATGCGGGATTCGATCCCAGGACTCTGGGACCATGACCTGAGCCGGAAGCAGCTGCTTAACCAACTTAGCTACCTAGGCAACCCTCTTTTTTTTCATTTTTCGTTTTAAGTAGGCTCTAGGCCCAGTGTGGGGCTTGAACTCATGACCTGGAGATCAAGCGTTAGGTGATCCACCGAGGAAGCCAGCTGGGCATTCTGTGTGCTTTTGTTTTATAGTTTGTCATAACAGAAATAGAGTGATACTGGCATCTTTTCCTCTTCTGTTTAACAGTATGTACAGGTTTTTCATGATCGTGTTCTAGAATTTAGACAGATGTATCCTGGTTCATTTAACCGTTCCCCTGCTGGTGCACAGTTCCCAGTTGTCTGCTGTTATTACATTCTTGTATTTGCTTCTTCCAGGGCCTTTCTAATCACACTGACAGGGGTTTGGAACACCCTTCTGATGGCCAAGGCATTCCAGGTTCTGTGCTGGAATGCTGGACCCTTCTAGACAATGATCCCAGGTTGGGGAATCCAGGGCCTGTGGGGCTGGGCTGCCTCCTCTCGGCTTGCTCGGCTTCTGCATATTTCCATATTGGTCTAGAGCCACCACTCAGAGTCACACGTGGTTTGGGGCTTGGACAGAGGTGGGTGGACTTGGATATCATTGTCTTTCGATGTCCATGTTGCGCATAAATGGCTGTCCTTAGATGAAGAGGAAGAGTGTGCTGGGGGAGGGGACTGGTCCAGAGTTACACAATAAATTCTGACTTGAAAGAAGAGAATTTTCTTAAACTAAGATTATACTTGTATAAAATATTTTTGGGAGGAAAGTATACCCATATTTTAGATTATACCCAAATTTTGCTTAGCGCCCTTGCAGTGTGCTCAGCATGGGTGAGTGTAGTATGTCTTAGCCACTGCCCTGGCCTCCGGTGAGAGCGAGGAAGGGGCTCTTCCTGTGGTTGTTGGAGACCCCTCAGCGTGCATGGCGGCTGGGTGCAGCTGGTGTTTACTTACTGTCGGTTTGCTTGAAGAGTTTTTAGTGTCAGATCTAATACATTTATGGTGAACATGATTCTGAAAATACTTTTATATAATATAAAACATAAGGCAAACTTGTCCTTGGCCTGCTTCCTTTTCTTGAGAGCCTCGTGGTTCCTGCTGGTTTCTAGACGCTCAGCCCAGCCTGCTCTCCTGAGTGGGGCTGTTGTCCTGCTGCTTTCTGGATGCCTCCCTGTGGGTAAGCGGGCCTGCAGCTCCAGCGGGGCGGGCAGCCAGTCCTCAGGCTTGAAGTTTGTCTCCTTGCTCGGTTTGCTGCCCTTTTTGGCCAGTAAACCCTCAGTTCAGACCCCTCTGCTCATGGCACCATCCCTGCCGAGCATGGCTTGTCTTCCAGTTGTAGGTGTGGGGTCCTCTCTGGCGGGGACTGCGCAGTCACCAGGATGATCTGGGCAGATGAGGAGTGCCATCCCCTTCCCCAGGGAGGCACACGGAAGGTGCTCAGTTAATGCGTCTCAATTTGGAAGAACTTGCTAACGGCACAAAAGAATGTATCTTTTAGTTGGAGGTGATTATGTGCAAGGGTATTGAAGTGACTTTGTGACCAGCTAGTGTCTGGCTGTATGGTGAATTAGACACAGAGTAGTGTTACGTACTGCACAGTGTCTTGCTGTTTTTCTCCTTATGGGGTTAGCGGTCCCGCGGTCACCGTCTCCTTACCTGCTCTATCAGTCCTAGAGTCTGCTAGTAAATGTATTCTGATTTTTAAAGGATGTTGACATACTTCCAGGTGGAGGGTCTTGTGAGCATGTCCTAAAGCAGGTTAGGGTCAGCTCTAGACTGAGAAATCTGGGTGACTGGGGACTTGATCTCCTGGAGGGCGTGGCCAGAGCTTGTCTGCGGTGAGCATCACTTGTCCTCCGATTGGGTGACTTCTGCTTTGTAGAAAAGTCATCACGCAGTGAAATGGCTGTTTTTAAAATCTGCACTAGATCAGTACCCGTTCTGTTCATTATTTGTTGAGCATGTTTCAAAAACGTACTTCTACATTATTTATCTCTGACAATTTTTTTCCTTCTAGCTCAAGTTATTCATCTGATGCGCTGGCTTTCGAGACTGAGCACAGATTGGACCCCGTGTTCGATTCTCCAAGAATGTCTCGCCGTAGTTTACGGCTGGTCACCACTGCGTGTGCCGTGGAGGACAGCCAGGCTGGGGATGCTCACTCCTGCACCAGTAGCACTGTGTCCCTGAAGGACCGGGCAGCCAGGTAAGCGCTGCTTCCCATGTCCCTGATGTGCTCTAACGCCATGCAAGCCGAATACACAAGCTGTTGGGTCCGTGAAACCACACTTTTGCGCCTAAGGTGGTGTGTGTGTGCCACACACACTCACACCTGAAGTTGTAGTCCTTCAGGACAATGTGGCTTGGCTGGTGTCGACGTTCTTGTGGGCTCAGGTTGCTGGTTCTCGGGCTCTGTGCTCAGACCCGGGGGAGGAGCAGGAGCATGGGCACCCGGGAGTTGACGCGGTGCCCATCCACACAGCCAGCCTCCAGCATCATCCGCAGGGGTAGCCTTACCGGACGGTCGGGCGGCACCGTGGCTAAGCTCTGTGTCATTAACACTTGGTCTGTTTATTAAAATCTATGTGACTAACAGACCCATCCATGAGGTTTAGCTGTTCACCTCTATTCGTGATTGTGTTCACTTGATTTCTGAGCTCTCCCATGTGCCTATCACACGTGCATACTCAGGAAGGAGCAGTGTGCAAATTCTTCATGCTATTTTGAGATAATATTCTGTTGCTCGTGTAAGAATGATGAGTTTGCAGTCTGAATGGTCATCTTGCGCTCAGGATTGGGGCGGTCCCTATGAAGAGAGGTGGTGGAACGCCAGCTTGGAGCCAGGCTGGGCGCTGGTGGCCGAGGCCCCACGTGCTACACACTCCCTGTGCATTATGCAGAGCACAGGAGAATGGGACTGCAGCTCTGTAGGCTCAGGAAGTGCGCTGGAGCGCCCGCCGGCGACTCCGTGTGTGCAGGGTGCCACAGGGAGGCTGTTGTCTGCCCCCGGGCAAGGCCATAGGTGGTCCGGGTGCAGTGTGTTCACCTGCAGCCACGTGTTGCTGTGTCCTGGCTCCCTCCCTTGAGGACAGGGGGTCTCCTCCCTGCCCCAGCCTGGTGCTGACATTCATAAAGTTTGTCTTCAGGGGCTTTGTCGTTGTCTGTGCTGCATACGGGTGCACGAAAAGAGACCACAGCCTTTCCTTGCTGTCCTTAATGCTGTTCCATCTTCACCAGGGGCTGAGAAATCAAGCGGGATGTGTGTGCACACACATTTGTTCTGAAAAGGGGGAGGGGCTAAATTTATTAATCATAATTTTTATTTTAAGTCATTTTTATTAGATTATTTTAAGTTTTAACCACTTTTGGGTCATGGAGTCCAAAATTATCTGAAAGCTGTCTTGTGTGTACAATTTTAGAAGCAGCTCTGGGACCCTGGCTTCAGGATTCCTGTGTCAGGTCAATGGGTGTTTCATTACAGCAGAGAAGACATAAGAAAATGGCCTTAAAAATACCGTATTTGTTTTCAGAGATTTTGTGTTGGTAAAATAGAATCCTTTTGTATTTTTTATAAGAAAAAAGTCTATAAACTTGTTCCTTTCTTTTTTTCTTAGAACAGCAAAAGAGCGCAGGAGTGCAAGCAAGCCAGCTCTTAGTATAAACCACAGCTCGAGGAAGGTCATGTCCAGTGCTACAGGCCAGAGTGTTGCTAGCATGCTGTCAGGTGCTGCCTGCCTGCGGCCTCCTGTGCTGGATGAGTCTCTGATCCGTGAACAGACCCAAGTGGACCACTTCTGGGGTGAGTCGTCTGCCCCCTTACAGGGTGGGGAGACTGTGAGGAGGGCCAAGCTTTCCTCTAGACTCAAGTTCAGAATGCAGGCAGTAGGTTATGAACCCCTGCTGCTTCTGCTGGCTCTGCTCATGCACACTGGTGGCATGGAACCAGGAGAAGTGGTCAGGTTGTGATCTGATAAAACCTTTTTCTAGATGTGTTACTTCCATAGGACGGGGGAGCACAGTTGTTATAAAAACTCACCTGTTGAACATCAGGTTCCAGACAGCTCTCAGCAAAAAACAGACAGTATTTTTGTCATTAGAAAGCACCCCGTATGGATGAATTGACACTAGGAAGCAGTGTGGCTCATGAACCTTCTTACCTAAGGCAGCGGCAGTGTGATCCCGTCCTTGCTGCTGGTAGGGTGGCGGCTGCAGGGACATGCAACTGCTTGCTTGGTCTGCTCCATGTTCTGGTCGGCCCCTTTGAGAAGATTAGAAGATGCAGATCAGCTCCCAAGAGTTTGTGTGCTAATTCGAGGCAGCATTGGGATTGCTGCTTGCTCCTTTCAGCTTGGCTAGCAAGGGTGGTTCCCAGCAACACCGGAAGCAGAGGGTGCTGGTGGGGCTTCTGCCTCTCCATACTGAGGTCTTGTCTTCCTGCTTCCTCTCCATGTGTGTGTGTAAAGCTGGGTGTGCATGTGCTTGGGGGCGTGTGCAGGTGCGTGTGAATGTATGTGTGTACGTGTGGGTATGTGTGGGTGCAGCTCTGTGTGCGTGCACATGCAAATGTCTGTTCAGGTGTGTGTGTGCAGGTGTGTGTGGGCGCAGGTGCACGGCAAGTGCCTGTTCAGGGGTGTGTGTGTGTGTGTGTGTGTGTGCGTGCGCATGCAGGTGTTTGTGAGCGCAGGTGTGTATGTGTGCATGCAGCTGTGTGCATTCACAGGTGTGGGTATGAGCACAGGTGTGTACGTGTGGGTATGTATGTGTACAGCTGTGTGTGCATGTGCAGGTGTACGTGAGTGCAGGTGTGTACGTGCGGGGTATGTGTGCGTGCAGCTGTGTGTGTGTGTGCAGGTGTGCATGAGCACGGGTATGTGTGCATGCAGCTTTGCATTTGCAGGTGAGCATGAGTGTAGGTGTGTACGTGCGGGGTGTGTGTGTGCAGGTGTGTATGTGTGGGTATGTGTGCGTGCAGCTGTGTGCATGTGCAGGTGTGTATGTGAGCTTAGCTGTGTACATCCGGGTATGTGTGTGTGCGTGTGTAGGTGTGCGTGTGAGCTCAGCTGTATATGTGCAGGTATATGTGTGTGTGTAGCTGTGTTTGTGTACAGGTGTGTGTGTGTGATCACAGCTTTGTACGTGCAGGTATGTGTGTGCACGCAGGTGTATGTGTGGGGGTGTGTCTGCAGGTGTGTGTGTGGAGGCGCTCTCTCCAGAGATGTGATTTATCTTGAATCAGAAGATCGTGCCTGTGTATATCTGAAGGAGTTTCCATTAGTTGCAGGCATTTCAGGGAATAAATCTTGACTGTTGCCAAAATGCTGATTATTAATCATTGTAACTTTTACTTTTTGTGTATGTGGGCTGCGTTGTGGTAACTCGAGCTCATGAGCAAACGTGTGTGTGTGTGTTTTAGGTCTTGACGACGATGGAGATCCTAAAGGTAACTATTTTAGTCCCTTTTTTCTATCCACTTTTCAAGATGGAAGTTTCTTTTTTAGGTATCTCCAGATGGTGATAAACTGGTTCCCTCTACTTTTTTGCAAACTTTAGGTGGAAGTAAAGCTGCCACTCAGGGAAACGGGGACCTTGCAGCAGAATCCACCAGAAGCAACGGCTACACGTGCAGCGACTGCCTCCTGCTGTCTGAGCGCAAGGACACACTCACTGCGCACTCGGTTCCCCGCGGGCCATCCCCAAGGCTGTACTCAAGGGACATGAGTCAGAGGCAGGAGTCTGTCTCTTTGAAAGGTTAGAAAACTATTTCATGTCCAAACATTTCTACTCTTTTTATAAACCGGGTTTTATAGGCCTCTGGCATCTGTACTGTTTCCTGTCATTGACTTGAACTCAAAATTGTCTGATAAAAGTTTAAGAAATGCACCAAAAATGAACTTTGTTCCTGTTTATCCTTTTCGAATTACATTTTTTGTGGTTCGTAGTTTTCTGCCTTGGGGTGTCTGAAGTTCTGTGAATTTGACCTTTGGGTGAGCAGAGGCAGACCCTCCTTCAGGGAAACCTGGTGGCAGTGTGTGGCCACTTTGTTTTCCCATGAGGTCACAGATGCTCCCGTGAGTGGGAGGAGCAGCCTGTTGGTGGTTCATGCCCATGAGATGGGTAGCGTGTGGTCTCTGGTTACGTCAGAGTCCGTGAGCTCAGGGTTCCTCAGGAATGTGTGGTGCTATTGTGGGGAGTCCTGACCACGTTCCTGTGGCCCATATGCCTCTGGCCCATGTACCCGTGGCCCGTTCACTAGCTGCAGTGCGCTTCCGAGGCCTGGCTGCACTTGTTTGAACAGAGAGGCCCTCAGAGGTGGCCCCGGATCTGCCGGGGCTGCCACAGCTTTTCCAGGCCAGCCTGCGGGCCTCCCCCTGGGGCTGGGTGTTCGCTGCCTCTTGTCTTTGTCTGGGTCCCCAGGGAGAGCAGAGCGACAGATCCCCATCCAGGTTCTGTTGCACAGCCAAGACATCCCTGCTGGCTTGGGGACTCATGCCTGTCCATGATTCCCTGCCCCATGATCACGGAGAAGCCAGGGAGCCCTGGTTTCTGCGTCTTCGCCCCCAGTCTGTTTAAGCCAAGTGCCGGTCTACTTGGCCAGGCTCGAGGACATACTCAGGTGGGCAGGGATCCAGAAGGGCAGACCTGTTGTCTGTCACTGTGTTCCTGCCTGTGCCCTGCACATGAGGGCACTCAGTATTTTTCAGATCACTATTTTGACATCATGCAGGATGGTACCCGGACTGAGAGTTATTTCCATCTTAGTGTCTTATCTGTGTGGCTCGAGTTTCTGGTTTTTCTACTTTGGGTTATTGACACTGTTGGCATTAATATATCAAAAGAGGGAGGTGGGGGGTGCTGGCAGAGTCGGTCTGAGGAATTCGTTCCTTGCACCTTCCAGATTGTGGTGGCCAGCATTGCAGAGCCCTCTCCGGCTCTCCCTGGCCTGCACCCCAGGCCTGCAGTCCTGTTGCTCTCCATATCTTCTATACCGGCACACTGGGCTTTAGCTAGCTTAGGAAGCTCACCGCTAAGTGATGGAGCTGGGACCTGGACCCAGGCAGGCCTCCAGGGTGCTCTCCCTGAGACACCATGCCACCTCCTGAGGGCTAACCACCCGGGGGGAGCCCGGGAGCCCAGGCCTGGCACGTGACTGAACTCTGTGCAGCTGTCAGACATGCCATGTGTCTGGCTTTATTTAGACTGCATTTTGAAGCATGCTGTCACCAAGAGGAGGACAATAAAAGCGTGTTCCACCAAGCATAACCTCGTGCGATATCTGTGCTCACACACCAGTGAGCATGTGTAGAAACACTCACTGCTTTCCTGTGGCCCCTCGCTCACATCTAGTAGAGGTCACGTCTGTTTATTGCCAGCAGCCAGCTGTCTTCATCCCGAGTCTGTGGATGGGGGTTGATGGTCTGAGCTCAGCTCAGATGCAGAGGGCCGGGCATGGTTTTGGGAGTAGTCTTTGGAAGTCTCTTGCACATTTTTTTGCTTGAACTGGCTTTGAATTTTTTTTTTTAAGATTTTATTTTATTTATTTGACAGAGACACAGTAGGAGAGGACATAAGCAGTGGGAGTGGGAGAGGGGAGAAGCAGGCTTCCCACCGAGCAGGGAGCCCGATGTGGGGCTTGATCCCAGGACCCTGGGATCATGACCTGAGTTGAAGGCAGACGCTTAACTGACTGAGCCCCCAGGTGGTCTTGAATGTTTTTGAGGGGAAAACAAGCTATATTTTTATCTACTTTGGGCCTCTGTGCTTATCCCCTTCCTTGCTCTTTTAAATTATAACAGTGATTACAACCAGCACTAATTTAAAAACTTCTGTTCCTAATTGTTTGGGTAAAGCGTTTATCAAAGACCTTTTGGAAATCCCAGACTTGCACAAGGAATAAAATGAAAGTCGCCTGTAACCTACCACCCGGAGGTGACCACAGCACACGCTGGCTCCAGCCAGCTTCTCCTGTTGCCTGTGGAGACTGTCCTGCGTGACTTTGTCACACGCTACCGCAGTTACTGAGAATACATACAAGTCTTCTCAAGCATGAATTAACACCCCACACATTTTTCTGTCTTTATTTTTGTTTTTACTTATTGTTATGGTTGTAAAATCTTGGAACAGTACAGATAAAAGAGGTTCCTTCCCCTTGTCCTTCCCCTGTCCCCATCTGGTTTCCCTTCTGGAGGGAACTGGTGCTAAGAGTAGGAAATCATGGCGAATTCTTCTGTTTCCTAAAATGACGTAAAATGGAGATAACATTAAATTAACTGTTAAGCATTTTAAACTATACGGTTCACTGGCATTTTTAGTATATTCACAGTGTGCGACTACCAACTCCAGTTTGCTTTTGTGTACTTACAGAAATACATAGTTTGTTTTGCTTAAATGTTAGCATAGTGTGGATACGGCTTTTCAACTTTGGGTTCTATGCCAGTTCAGATGGACTTTTATTCTTTCTAATGCTTATGTAATGCTGCATTTATGGTTGTATCAAAATGTATTTAGTCAGCATTTATCTAGATAGACATTCACATTTTTTCTGTTTGTATGCTTTTAAAGATTTTATTTATTTGAGAGAGAGAGTGAGCATGCTGGCAAATGTGTGCATGAGCCGGGGGAGGGGCAGAGAGAGAGAGAGTCTCAAGCAGACTCTGTGCTGAGCTCAGAGCCTGGCACAGGGGCTCAGTCTCAGGACCGAGATCATAACCTGAGCTGAAGTCAAGAGTCAGATGCTTCACCAGCTGAGCCACCCTAGCACCCCTCTGTTTGTATGCTTCTAGAAACAGTGTTCTTTGGATGTGTTTCCTTGTGTGTATTTATTTGTGTACATGGGCAAATCCTTCCCTAGGGTAGACAAACTAGAAATAGACGGATGTGTTCGAGCTTATGGATACACTTGAGCTGTGTGGTTTTGGAGCCCTAAACCTTTTGAGGGTCAGGTGAAGTGCAGCCTTGACAGAATGTGAATTTCTGGCTTACATCTAAAAGGCTTTTTAAAAGGCTTGGAAGTCTTTTCCTTGGGACATCCAGCAGTGCTCTACAAGAGAGCGAGGGACCGAAGGGGTGTCTGCACGCGGACAGAGTAGGTTCCTCCTGCGAAGCATGGAAAGCTGGACCCTCAGGGGCTTCTGGGCCTCATAGGGAGGCACCCAGAAAATGAGAAATGGAAAACAGAGTTTTCCGTGTCCTCTGTCTTGCCTATGGCAGGTCTTAACTTACACCTTCTCTTGGGGGATTTATCTTAGAAAGGAGAGGTCACGGCTTTGAAAAATTGTCATTTGTCTTGGTGGTTTGGAGCCGCATGTGGCTTACGAAACCAGCATTGGGCTTTGGAGAAATCTGGACTTAGGCACCTGCCTCCTTTGGGTGCACAGAGGAGCAGACCCACAGGCACAGCAGTGGTGTTTTGGTCCCGCCATGAGCCAGCCGCAGCTCGAGCCGGTGGGCTGCCTGGACGCGACTGGGGGGCCGGTGGGGGGCAGCTGCGTACACGCTCTTCCTGCGCTGGGTGGTGCCTGACGGCCCTGCTCTCCTGAAGAAACTGGAGCCAGCAATTAAGAAATACTAAAAAGCAGTTCCAGTCTGCAGCTCCTAAGTAAAAATCACTGTTCGGGACAAAAAAGTTCTCGTGCAATTTCACTTTCAATAGATTCTTCTAGTTGACTTCTCAGAAGACCAAGTCCGATGGCTATCCTGCCAGTACCGTGTGAGCGTCCTCATTCCGTGCACTTCATTTGGGCATGCTTTCCAAGGGTTGCCGGTTCCATGGGTGAGAGATGGAATTTCAGTGTTTTTGATTATCAGTGGAACAGGCCGTGTATTACGTTTCTTCACAAGTGTTTCTTACGTTTATGAAGCTTCGCAGGAAGGTTCCGGAGCCGGGTGACGGCACGGTGGGCGGTGGTTAGTGTTGGTGCTGGTGGGCGGCTAGCTGCCGTTCCATGGGTGTTTCGGTGCAGGGCTCCGGTCGCCAGTAGGCTACAAAAGAAAACATGAAAAAACTCATTTCTTTAAAATCCCTCCCACTCTGACTTCACCAGTTCCAGCTGGCCTCAGGCCAGATGTCCTGACCTCACGCGGTCTCCCCCAGCCAGGAGAGGGCGTGGACCAGTCTCAGAAGCATATCCGGGTCTACACTCGATGGAATAAAAGCTTCTGGCAACTGTAACTTGTAGACTCTCCCCTTCCCTATTTTAGGTTAACAGAGGAAAAGTTGTCAGGGACCCCGTGGTGTCTTCTGAAGCTGCACTAGTGACAGGTAGCAGAGGACCGGTTCTGGAATGGCCTGCTCCTTGCAGATGCTCACACTGGTGGTTTCTGTGGTGTCTCCTGTTGCAGATGCTCTGGCAGACGTCCTGAAGCTGCTGGGCATGTGTGTCTGGAGGTCCTTTTCCAGGCAGGTGACAGGCCGGTAGGTGGGTGGCGAGCGGATATCTAGGCTTTGCAGTGTGTGTAAGCAGGACTGGGGTACGGTCACCCCACGGGCTCTTCTGTGGAGGCTCACCTGTGACCGAGTTGGGGCATGCGGCTCTGGGTGTGGGGCTGCTCTGAAGCTCCGCCTCCGTCAGGGGCGACCTGTGTCCTTACAGCTCCTCCAGGGGTTCCTCTCTGATGGATGTTTGAGAAGTTGGTTCTGCTTTGCCCAAAGTGAATGATTCGGCTATCTGACTTTTCAGGGGGAATAAATGTTGGCTTTGTGAAGAAATAACTGTGTTCACGGTTTTTCAATAGGCGGTGCCCCTTTCCACACGGATAGGATTTTGTGGCTGGCCAAGGACACTTCGTCATCCTTGTCATCATTCTTAGTCCAGCTTTTTCGAGTGGTTTTAATGAAGCTCAATTATGAATCAGAAAATTACAAATTGAAAAGTTACGAATCAAAAGAACATGAATCAAAAAGCTATAAGTCAAAAAGCCATGAATCAAAAGGTATTTAAATCATTTTTTTTCCTCCTTTTTCCACCTAATAATGCTTTCAAGGTGGAGAAAACACTACTTTCCCAGCGTGGCGCTTCCTCCACATTTCTCCTCTCATGCTCTTAACACGGACTTTCTCATGGAGCTTTGCTGGGGTCTTCCTGTGACGAGCTGATGGATGTTTCCTTGCATTTGTACTGCTTCCGTTTTCTGAAAGGGGAATGGTGTTTCAACATCTTTAAAGTAATTTTTTAAAAACTTAGTATAGTCAAGTTTTGATTCTTAGGACCTTTTTAAAGCAGAAACCATTTATTACGAGTGGCATTTAGAATGTAGTTGTTTCCAGCCATTCTTAAGTGGGCCTGTCTCAGTGTTGCGTTGGCTGTGGGGCCTTGTTCGGCCAGGTGGGGCTTGAAGCTCTCTCCCCCTGCAGCCCGGGCCTGCCACCTGCACCCCACACTGCCCCCATACCTCGCCTGCACACAGGAGCCGGTGGCGGTTGGCCTTGCACGCTCTCTCTCAGGCCGTGCGGCCCCGTCGGCGCCTGGGACGCGTCAGAACGCCTCCTGGATGAGGGTCTCTGAGCCTCTTTTGCGTGTGTTGCAGCTCATTCCAGTCACTGTGGGACAGTGAATGTAGGAGGGCTTCTCAGAGAGGACGGCCACCTCAGTGTGAAAGGGGAGTCCTTGTGTAAGTATGGCTTCCCCCCGCGGGGGCTCGTGGGGCAGTGGCGGCAGCTCTCACAGGGGGCGACGCAGGGCTGCCGACTCGGACCTGACATCCCTCGCTCCTGCAGACTTCCTGAACCCCTTAGCAGTATGCACCAGGAGCCGCCAGATTGCATTTGCTTAGATTTCTTTTTGTGTGTGTGTGTGTAATTTCTTAATTTTCTCAAACTGCCATTGTTGTGCACAGTTCCAATGGACCGGGTTTGCATCGTAATCTGTCAAATTAACTGCTTGTCACCACCGCCCACAGGTGATGACTGTAAGAGGAAGGAGCTCCTTGAGACGCGCACAGCCGTCCGCTCGCAGTCCTCGAGTCCAAAAAGGGTAGCGGGGGCCATTTGGCACATCTTTTCTTACGCAGGTTGTCATTTGCACCTTTTTATTTTGTTTTTATCATGTTCTTCACAAATGCTGTAGCTCCTTGTTTGTATTGGCACGTCAAGGGCTTGTTAAAAACGGACAGGAATAATACTGACTTGAGCTTAAAACATAGAGAATGTCTCTCTCGAAAAGCTTCTTTGTAAATGTATTTAGTAAAAACTACCTGTATGGAAGCCAGCTTGCTTTGAGGTGAAATCAGAGGCTTAGGAAAGCTGGTAACCCTCCCGTAGGGGTGTTGATCTGACAAGAAGCTGCTTGTCCCGTGCCCCGTCACTGGGACGCATGGCTTCGCTCCGGTGACTGCTGTGTCCTAAGCCTTTGCCACACAGAGGCGTACATGCGAAGTTAGAGGTTTTCTAATTTATACCTGTAAGCTTCTTGCCAAAGGGGTACCTTTTTAGACAGTTTTTTTTAAGTTGAGCTTCAAAAATAATGGTTTCTTAACTGGCAGTAAAACAATAGATTAAAAGAATCCCCTTAAAACCACGTTTCTTCTCACATCAAGCATAGTGTCAGGAGACAACACACAAATACTAATGAGAGTATATGATTTCCTGCAGTTACTCTTAAAACACTGAACCAAATGGATTTTATAAGCAGTTTTCTGTCTTCGATAATGTGTGATGTTTGATACAAAGTTTGTCTAATTCTGCCATCCAGTGGTACTACCATTTGTAACCCCCAAATACTTTTTCCCTGAAAAATGTTACCCTTTAGAATGGTCTGGGCATAGTGAGCCCTCCTGGTCTCAGCTGGAGCTAACTGCTGGTGTCCACGGGGTTCTCTGTGCAAGTTTTGTCAGTACCAACTGTGAACGTGTTGCGGAAGGGGGAGGGGTGGCCCGCCGCCCCCGGGGAGTTCATGGGGCGTGTCCGTTTCTGCAGGAAGAAGTGAAGAACCATTCCACATGTAGTAGCACTTCTAAGTGAATTTCTGAGTCTCGCTTGGAGTTACAGTGGTGGTTTTTTTTTTCCCCTGAGAAGAGACTGAACTGATTTGAGAGAATTTTGGTAAAATGCATACGAGGGGGAGTTTCTTGGTGTAACTGTAGAGAGTAGGTTTTCTGGTGTATGTTTTGAGTGTGCCCCTCTTGCACACATGTTATCTGTCACAGGTCACCTGCTGGTGCAGACGCTGCGAAGGATCGGTGCCTGGGGATGGTCTGTGTCGAAGACACTGTTGTCAGTCCTCTGGTTGGCCGTGGTGGCTCCAGGTGGTTATTTTGGCTTTTTCTCTGTTAGCATTGTCGGCAAGGCTTTGGGACTTAGGCACATACGGTTACTGATTGATCTAACCAAGTGGAAGTTTCATTTCAGGGTTCTATGCTTTGCTCCTTGACCTAACACATTTCATTGTTGATTACTTAGATGTACTAACATCCGCATTGTGGGTGTGTGAGCGCTGTTTCCCTGCTCTGTTGGGTCCTGCGGAAGTCTAGCTGCTCCGCTGAACTGGCATGGGGAATGCATGGATTTGGGGTTTCCTCGTTTGCAGTTTGTTCTGTGTGCTTCTCAGTGTTCCTGTGTTTGAGTATAGGGACACTCCGGCTCAGTACGCGTCATCCCTAACTTTGTCTTCAGGTACTTACACGGTATTTGTTAGCAGATGTCCTTGTGCTTCTTGCTTGACCTTCACAAAAATGGTCCATTTAGGAGTTTGATTTTCCAAAGAGCATTTCTTTAGAATGTTTGCTGTTTTCTCTTTTAGGGAAGGCAGCCTCTGGAATATTCTGGTGGCTAGGGGTTGGATGGTACCAGTTTGTTACTTTGATTTCTTGGCTGAATGTGTTTCTTCTTACAAGGTAAGGAAACCAATATCATATCAACTTGGTGTTTTTAAGAACTGACTTTGTGCTCATTCCAGGATATAATTTGACTTGTTTTTTTAATAATGATTTAGTTTATATTTACATTGTTTTTATAGTTTGGTATAAAAAGTCTTGCCTTTTTTTTTTTATTTTTTTATTCATTTGACANTTTTATTTATTCATTTGACACAGAGAGAGAGATTACAAGTAGGCAGAGAGGCAGGCAGAGAGAGAGGAGAGAGGAGGAAGCAGGCTCCCTGCTGAGCAGAGAGCCCGATGTGGGCCTCGATCCCAGGACCCTGGGATCATGACCTGAGCCGAAGGCAGCGGCTTTAACCAACTGAGCCACCCAGGCGCCCAAAAGTCTTGCCTTTTTCATATCACTTTATATTTTACAGTGTTTTCATATGTTTATGTAATTTTTCCAACTATTCCTATGAGAAAGGAAAGGCAGCTGTCATTCTTAAAATCCCAGTGGATAGGAGTTAAGTGCCTTGTCAGGGATTACACAGATGGGGAGGGGTGTGGTCAGGACTGGGAGGGGGGTCTGGCTCCCACTCGGGGGCAGTTCCCCAGCCCCAGGTGACTTTAGCGGGTCAGTAGCCAAGGTCCTTTAGTGCCCAGCATGGTGCCTTGCAAATCAATAGTGAATGTGTTTTGTTGTTGCTGTGGGCCAGGACACACTGTTTCATAGACGGGCCCCTGTGAATGTATACACACCCTGTAGATAACACCAGAACTGCATTTCTGGGGTGCCTGGCCGACTCAGTCGGAAGAGCGTGAGGCTCTTGATCTCAGATCATGAGGGCTGAGTTCAAGACCCATGTTGGGTTCGGAGCCTACTTAAAACAAAATTGTAACTGCGTTTCTACTACTATAGACTTTAATTTTAAAATAAGGGCAGGGTTATTTTGTATAAAATTACCCAGAGAGGTAAAATAGAATGGTGATCCTGTTATATCCAAGTTAAATTTTTCTTGTTATTCCTAGGTGCCTTCGAAATATCTGCAAGTTTTTAGTCTTGCTCATTCCATTATTACTTTTACTAGGTAAGTAAACTTCACCTTAGTTCCATGATGAGTACCTGCACACAAAGATGCTGGTGAGGGCAAGAATTCAGTATTTCAGGGCATGTTTCCCAGAGCCTTGTCCGTACACACACATGCAGTTGGCCCCTGTCCCCTTCAGGTGCAGGTCTGTCCCTGTGTGGCCAGGGGGACCTCCTCTCAGGCCTGCCTGTTTTCAACTGGACGCGGGTGTTTGCAGCCTGGCGGGCGGGCGGCCCTGAGACCATGACTACACCGGACGCGTCTCACCTGCGCCAGCCGCTGCAGGTAACCGCACAGAAGCCCTCTTCTCCGGCGTCCCAAACCACACACCCCCTCCCCCGTATTCCTCAGAGAGCAGGCGCCCTGGTTCAGAAAATGTTGTTAAATGTTAAGTCAGCAAGCCTTATGGCTCCTGAAACATTCTGAGGTAGTTCAAATAATGCATAGGTATGCGTTACTATGGAAAATAAAGAAAGAAGAGGCAAGCCCCCCAGTCTGCCCCATAAGGAAAATCCCTAAGGATGGACATGGTCCTGTCCTTTAGCATCTCCACGCGTGTTGCAGGGTCGTTCCACTGTGATACTGTGCTGTGTCCGTGGCTGGAAGTGCCCTGAGGTTATTTGATGCCAGGCCTGATGTCTCCTTTGTGCTGCTGGAATTGCTCTCACTGCTGTAGGAGGGAGACGAGGTTTTCCGCTGGCATCAGATGAGCGAAGTGGAAAGGCAGATGACCTCGCTGTCCGGACAGTGTCGCAACCACGACGAGAAGCTTAGAGAACTGGCTGCTGTGCTTCAGAGTCTCCAGGCACGGGTGGACCAGATGGATGGCAATAGCGAGGGGACGCTGTCCTTGGTTCAGCGTGTGGTGGGGCAGCACCTAAAGGAAATGGGTGCCGGTGGACTGTCAGGCTCTCAGGTAATGCTGAGGGGTTCTCGAGTGTTTGCTTTCTGTTTGGGGAAGAAGAACAGGAGTGGTGCTGCTGTGACAAGGGGTCGTGCTTTTCGGCTGTTGGGAGCAGTGTCCCGAGGACCAGGAGCCTTTCCTGCTGCTTGCCCAAGACCGGGAGCTGCAGCCCGTGGGATACCAGTGGAATAGGTGTCCCGCTGGGGGCTAGGGCCTGGGGGCGGCGGGTGTCAGGGAGAGAGTCGCCGTGGGTGGTTTGCTCTTAGGAGCCACGGGACCTGGTGCCCTGTCTGCAGGTTGTTCTTGACCCACATTTTACTTTGAAAAAGGATGGAACCTACTAATTCAGTGAAGTTTCACTGTCAGCTGTGATTTGATTTGCATTTTGTACAACACTGATTTGAAATGTTCAAATCTGTGATCTAAAAAAACCTCACGATAATGAAGTTCAGAGGAGCTGCTGTTCCATGTTTTGAAAGCTGAACAAAAATATCTTGTTTATTTGATATTCTCATGGGAAGAATTGTCAGTTTTCCCCAAAGTGATGTTTATTTTCCTAAGTTTCAAAATGAGTATTTATTCAATATTTAGGTACATTGGGATGAAATCTTTAAAATACGTGTTGCCATTGCCTGAACAGCCTGCTTCTCCTTCACGTCTCTTGTCGCAGAGCCCCTCCCTGCTCACTTGTCTTCAGCACAGTCGCGGTTGAACCGCCCACTCCCCTCTCTCACTGGTGCAGTCTGTCTCTGGCCCGGGGACCCCCAGGCCTCCCCAAAACCCTGCACAAAGCCTGGTCCCACTGTGCTCTTGAGCAAAGCTGCCTCTTGTCCCTGGAGCCTCCACCTAGACTTGGCCCCAGGCCGAGCGTCCCCAAACCAGGTGCCGCCTGACCACCACCTTCCCCTCCCACCGTTCAAGTCACTATCTTCTCATGCCTGATGGTGAGCGAATGACCCTTGCCTTGATTCTGGTCTGGCCCAAGGCACATCAGTAGTTGTCACTGTGATGTGCTGATCGCACGGGGACCGGAGAGGACGGGGCACGCTTGCACCTTGTCTGTATGGCCCCAGGTGGCCGTGCTTGGAGTTCCCACATCTGCTCAGGATGCACTTGGCATCCTGGATTGATTCCTCAGTCTTTGCTGATTTTCAGTTTCTTGACCCTAAAATTGAGATGATTTTGGTCAAATCCAGTTGACACAGTTATGATTGGTCTG
Source organism: Ailurus styani (assembly GCA_002007465.1). Taxonomy (NCBI): domain Eukaryota; kingdom Metazoa; phylum Chordata; class Mammalia; order Carnivora; family Ailuridae; genus Ailurus; species Ailurus styani. The sequence continues at coordinate 6,864,984 of LNAC01000028.1, read as the reverse complement.
TTCTTATTGGCCACTTAACAGCTTTGTTAGATGGAAAGTGTGAATGGAACTTTGCTGGCTTTTTGAAGACAAGACGGAATAGTAGGAGGGTTGAAGCTTGTCAATCTTAAGGGAGATGCTGTTTTGAAAAACAAAACAGCTGCTCTGTTGTAGGTGGCAGATCATGAAATCTGTCCCTGTAGGTGGGACGTTTCCTGGGTGAGCATAGCATCACGGCAGGAAACGTGTTGATCTTAAGGAGCGTTTCTCAGGTGAGGCATTCTGAAATATTGTCCCCACGACAGGGATGATATGACTGTGAAGTCCTAATACAGACAGACAGACTTGGGAGCTGGCAGCCCTCAGTTATGTTGATTTCTTTCTCTTGCAGAGAAAAGAGATGACAGTTCAGAAAAACAACCAAGCATCAGTTGTGTTGTGTTCTATGAACTCTCAAATCTTACACAGTGTGGGCTCACTTTAAAACTAGGTTCTGAATTAGATTAGCTGAGTAGAGCTTGAGCATTGTCTTCTCCCACCGCTCTCCAGTACGTACCTGTGTGCAGGTGTGCCGGACGCTCACCCCGACGCAGGGCAATCCTGCAATCCTGCAATCCTGGGCTGGCTTCTGAAGCGGCCCTGCGCTAGGCTCACTCT
>LNAC01000028.1:6847383-6864169 GCA_002007465.1 Ailurus styani | reverse complement strand
CCCCACCCCCATCCCCCCGCCAAGTCCCGGCGTATGTTTGTGCCATGTGTCCGCACCGTGCCGTCGAGCACACCACCAGCCACGTGGGGCAGTGGAAAGCCAGTTTCCCAGCAGCACTGGCGGGCAGCCGAGAGCGTGGACCTTCTCACTGTGGTGCAGAGTTGGCTGTGGGCAGAGACGGCGAGGAAGCTCGCGCGGCATTCATGGCCCCCATTCTGTGTGTCAGCGACCTTTGTTCATCTTTCTAGCTAGATTTCATCCCTGTGCTCTGGTTTATCTCATTTCTAATCTTGTTCTTATGTAAACTTTTATAGATTCATTGTGGTTATAATTTGGAAGAGATGGGGTCTAATTAACAAGCATGACCTCCAGTAATGAAAGATTCGAATTACATTCCGTTTCTGTATCTTCTGGCCTGGGTCTCAGTCTCTCAGGGTGCGCAGTGCCCGTCCCTGCCGTCTGAGCGGATTGTTGGTGGTGACTTTTCCAGGGACGATACCTGACAGTCTTTGTGTACTCCTCCCTTCTAAGAATTGCTGAACAAATTGGTTGGGCGTAGGTTGAACAAACTGTAGTTTTTCAGCAGTTCCCTCGCGTCTCTGATGCATTTGTCGCTCTCTTGTCTCATGAGCTGGAGGAGTAACTTGTGTGTTCAGTGCTTAGTGAGGCCCCTGAGGCACATGGGAAACCATGCTGTGGGGCAGTGCTCCGGTCGGTCCTTCCCGGAACCGTGTTGTGTGTCGCACACTGCGTGTCACATGCATGTGCGTGTGAGCTCGGCGAGCGGATCAGTGTCTGTCCTCCCTCACATGGGGGGCCATCCACATGAGTGTCTTCTGGTGAGCCCAGGCATGCGTGCACTCAGGTGAGGGGGGGGATGTGTGGACACCGAGGCCCCCCCTCCCTGAGGACGCCAGGCCAGGCTGTGACCAGGCGGTCTTGTGTTTGGGGTTCTCTGTGGAAACAGCATCTAACTCCCACTTGTGTTCCTTTCCAAGACCGATGCTGTGACTGTCCGCCAAGAGCAGGAATTGCGCCTCTCCAACCTAGAAGACCTTCTTGGAAAGCTGACCGAGAAGTCTGAGGTATGCATCTTGACTTTTCCTCCACTAGAGAGCTCCTGCGTTCATCTGTGTGCTCACACTTCTCAGCCTGTGAGGAGAAAGTTTTCTGACTGTTGCCTCTGCCCCTTGGAGCTCATTTTACGGCTTGCACAAGGGTGTCTTTTTCAAGGGTGCCCGAGCCCCTCTTTCCCCTTGAGGTCACACGGCCTTCTGCAGAGTGGCTATGTCTTAGAGCAAGAATCTTGGACAGACAGCATTAATTTTCTGGTGGAAAGCTGTTATTCTCAGATATCAGTGAAGCGGGGGGTGGTGGGGTGGCTGCCCTGTTCCTGCACGTGGAGCCAGGCAAGTTCCAGGCACCCGCTGACAGCAGAATCCATGGTATCCACGGGGAGGGGAGGGCTAGAGAAGGAAGCCAGAGGCCAGGAGCATAGCCTTCGCTTCGTTTTGTGCCATGGGGATTCTGACCTTGTTAAGCTGGGGTTTGAATGGATGCAGCTTTCCGATGCATGACGGTGTCAGCCCCCATCTCTGAACAGACCCTGTTCATGAGTCCAATCTCCATGTGTGGCTCTGTCATGGCCTGGTTCTTCCCCATTCAAAAATGACTTCCCGGAGATGCCAGCAATGTTCTCCTTGGCCTGGGTGCTGGTTACAGGAGCCGCTCGGTTTGAAAGTCCCTCCATGTGTTCTGTGTGATTTCTGCATCCCTCTGAATATATGCTGTGTATCTCCTAAGAGTTTACTTTGAGGGGTACCTGGCTGACTCAGTTGGAAGAGCATATGACTCTTGACCTCTGGGTTGTAGGTTTCAAGCCCCACGCTGGGTGTAGAGATTACTTAAAAAACAAAATCTTTAAAAAAAAGAAGAATGGTATAATCCCTAGGAAAACAAAAACAAACAACCCACTTATTTTGAAAAAAATAAACATCCCTTGCCTGCCAACCAGCAGGCAGGTCTGGGCTTTGAACTAAGAGGGGAAAAAAATCACAGGTAAATACATGTAGTTCCATATAGAAAGATAATGTTAAGTGTGTGATTTATGAAATGTTAGTTTTTAACTCCTGTTTAAACAGTTCTTTCTCATACTTTTTAGGCCATCCGGAAGGAACTAGAACAGACCAAGCTGAGAACAGCGAGGTAGGATAATTTCAGATGAATTACTATTGTCTTGTGTGTTTCTGTGTATTGCAGAACCGAGCAGTCATCCCCGAGGGGGCGCTGTGTTCTGCTGGACACACTCCCACGGGTGTCTTTCTGGATGGCCCTTGGTGCCACCCGAGGACAGAGAGCCTCACTGCTGGGGTGAGGCCGAGCCAGGGCCAAGCCAGGGCCCTGGTGCAGGCAGACTCTGTGCCTAGACTTGGTGTCCCTGCAGCTGCTCAGGCATGTGTGGGGTCTGTGCTGCCCTGGAGCTGTGTTTTGGCCATCTGAATGGCCCTCCTATCCCTCATGGTTTCCTGGGGGTGTGGTATATGGGCTGCTTTTGTCCATCTCCCTGAATTCTCCTGGAAGTGTGGACTTGCCCTTTCCTCGATATGCTCACGGCACCTTTCCCCACACCCCTTATTTTATCGACGTGGGCTCTCTGCACTGCCCCTCCCCCATGTGTGTCTAGATGGACACCTGTCCCCTCCTGTTGCTCCAGGGCTTCCTGCTGCTCTGCTGATGTGAGCTTTAACTAAGCACCGTGCCACCTGTGGCTCTTGTGTGGGTTAGAGATCCTGTGTCGCTGCAGGTCCCATGTAGCCTTCCCCAAGAGTGGCTTTGAATGTTAAGACATCTTACTCTCTCCCAGACCTTTACACCCATAAAAACCTGTGTTGGTCTCCTGATACATGGATCCTAAAAGGTTTATCCTGAACTCTGTTTTTTTGAGAGATGAATTACTGGTGTTTCACCAACTACACTGACCTATAAAAAATGTTGCAATATTTTACATCTCAGTGTACAATTCCTACATAAAGTAGAATTATTAACCTCTGCAACCTTATATTTTTAATTCAGTTATCTGTTCCATTAGCTTGAAAATTTCATATTCAACTTTAGGGTAATTATTGATAAATATTGCCTCATTTCTGAAGTCTTTTTGTAGTTTTACGAGATAGACACAGGTATTTGTTTATTTAAAAGGTATAGATTTTAAATATGAAGGTTTTGAGAGTTTTCTCCTAGCAGTGAAAGGGAGCCACTGGTCACAGCATGTGTTAGATGCCCTGCCTGGGCCCTTGCTCATAGTTCTGTGTAGGTGTGTGAGCCGATGTGGACGGGGTGTGTGTATGCATGTGAGCCAACGTGGACGGGGTGTGTGTACGTGTTGCGTGGGCTGGCGTGGACGGGGTCTCTGTGGGCTGTGACTTGAAGTTGATGGTTGGTGTCCACGTTGAGGAGGGACAGGTGGAGGCATGTGTAGTCTCGACTGGTCTGGGGGTGGTGCTGGTCCCTCCCCCACGACCCTGTCACCTGCCTTGATGCTCGTGTGACTGCTGACAGCTGACTTCTTTCCTCCTCCTCCTCCTCCCATGGCCTGGCCAGTGGAGTTGAGGAAGAGCAGCGCCTCCTTTCCGTGGTGAAGCACCTGGAACTGGAGCTGGGTCAGCTGAAGTCTGAACTGTCCAGTTGGCAGCATTTGAAAACCAGCTGTGAAGAGGTCCACACCATCCACGGAAAGGCAAGTTGTAAAGTGTCTTCTCACAGAAAGGAAAAGAACACTTGAGTTGAAGTTTAGGTTTGTTAAGTTGATTTCAATTTTCTTTAGAACCTTTATTTCCTTATATATGAAGTATTTAAACATCCAAGATAAAGTGGTTAATGTTCAGCTCTCCTGGCATTTCCTATAACGTGTTAACGCTTCAGTGTGCTGCTTTCCACACTTTGTTTATGTGCGTGTGGCCCTGTGCCAGCCTGTCCTCGGGGCTGGGCCGTTTGGTGTGTCTTGTCACCACCCTGGAGTCACACCACCCTCCGCGGCTCTGCCTCGTGGGGTTGCGTGTCGGGCCCACGCATCCTTACCCATAAGAGAAGAAGCCCAGACGCCTGTACATTCACAGCTGCGTGAAAACGCAGCAGCAAACATTTGAGTGGCCGACATCACCGTACGGCAAAGGCAGATAGTAGGTTGGGAAAGAGTATTTCCATACAGATGATAAACTAATCTCCGCAAAGCACTCCTCAAGTTGCCAGGAAAGGAGACAGTGGGAATGTGGACAAAGCATTCCGCTGATTGGTTTTGCGAGGAGGAGGACAGTCGCTCGGGCTGAGCTGGTGTGGCACCATGAGTGCCTGCAGTGTTTTTCGGGCAGGCTGTCTTAGGGCACTTAGGAAGTTAGGAAGATCCATACTCTTTGCAAGTAGCAGCCACACTCTTGGGGCTCCCCCAGCAGAAGTGGAAACGCTGGGCAGACAAGCATAGGGAAGGCGTAGTGAGGTGTCCACAGTGTGCAATTCCCCAGAGCTCTGAGGGGATGGGCTGGGCTGCCCTGCATTGTTTCTCTTGTGCGTGTCTCGTGCCAAGCAAGAAGGTGGGTATTTAGAGAGAGAACATGCAAGGGTGTTTCTAGTGTACGTGAAGGAACACTTCAGTTGTTGGTGTGACTGGTTCCTCACCAGCCCGAGTTTGAAGACAAGGGGCTCCCCCATCTTCTGGACCTGACCCCCAGGGTGCACTACGCTGAATGCCTGCCGAGGAGCACAGGGAGGAGCAGGCCGACGAGGTGCATGGAGCCGCTCTCTCCTTGGCCCTCTGGGTGCGCCCTGTGTTCTTCTGTTCTCGTTCTCTGTAATCCAGCATTTTTGGAGAGGTTCTCAAATTGTGAAGGGGGAGAGTTGTCGCATTTACATGATGGACATTTAAGAAGCTTTGTGAGTGTTTTGAGGTGTTAAGGTGACAGAAGTGGGGTGTTGAGAGGATTTTGTTAGAATGGTAACTTCACGTTCTGCTTGCGAATGGTTTTCCTAGGTAGACGCCCAGGTCCGAGAAACCATCAGACTCATGTTCTCAGATGGGGAGCAGGGCGGTTCTCTCGAGTGGCTGCTACAGACAGTCTCTTCTCGGTTCGTGAGCAAGGACGACCTGCAGACTTTGTTACGGGATTTGGAACTGCAGATCCTGAAGAACATAACGCACTACATCTCTGTGACGAAGCAGGTTCCAGATTCTGAAACTGTCGTGTCTGCTGCCAAGGAGGCGGGGGTTTCCGGAATCACAGAGGCGGTGAGTGTGCAGGAGACCTGTGTGTGCCGTGTGCGTCGTGCCGGAGCTGTGACGGTCACTCCGTGGGTGCTGTGGCTGGGACCCAGCTGCTTACCTCCTAAAGATCCCGTCCACCTGGGCAGCCACACGCCGTGTGCAATCACAGAAACTGCCCAGGACCGTGTCACTGAGCTACTGTCCCAGACTCTAGTCCTTGTTTTATTCTGGGGAACCCCTGGGTTCTCTGGCTCAGGGTGTCATGTCTGTGTGAGTCCTGGATGAGAGGGCAAGCTCATCCCACGTCCACGCAACAGCCCCTGCAGTGGGGGCGCAGGACTGACGGCCCCCAACCTTCTTACCCCCAAATACAGTTAACTGAAAATATGTTCTTGAAGAAAACGTCTGGCCTTCATTTCCTCATTAACGCTGAGTCTTGTCTCCCCACTGTGCCCTTGGCTTCATCCAGCAAGCGCGCATCATTGTGAACAACGCTCTGAAGCTGTATTCACAGGATAAGACTGGCCTGGTGGACTTTGCCCTGGAGTCTGGCGGTGAGTGAGCTCCTGCTCACCGGGTGCGAGGGTCACCTGGTGGCTGGCTGCTGCCTGCCCCACTTGAAAGCAATCTGGAAGCTGATGCTGAGAAAGGGCCTCATTCCAGGGACGCCCCTCGTGCTCTCGCTGCAGGGTCTCCCATAGACGGGCTGCTGGCAACATGTGTGCTCACCCGTCAGTTGGTGGAAGCCCGTAATTCCCTGCATTGGCAGAATCCCAAGCTGGGGGCATTTTGGTAGCTTTTGGGTTCTTAGCGTATCGGTTCCCTGCCGCAGAAGCATTGGTTGTTTAGGATGTGGCGTGGGGTGAAGAGTGTTTTCTCTTTTCTTTAATTGAAGTGTAGATGTGCCGTAATGGACACTAGAGCAGTTCTCAGATGGTTTCCCAGAGTGCTCGGTGGTGTGAGCACGTGTCCCTCCAGGCGTCCAGTGAGCAGCAGGTCTGTGCCTGCTACATGTGGGGACTGGCCCCGTGGGAGACTTCCCTTCATGGGGGTGACAGGTGGCAGACAGGAGGCTGCCCGGGACACTGCTGTGAGCAGAGCGGTGCAGGTGCTGCTTGGGTTCCACAGAGACATGAAGGGGAGTGTGGTGGTCCGTTAAGTCAGGGGGAGTGGTGCACGCTCCAGGCACCGGGCTCAGGCCCCCGTACTCGGGGCCAGGTGTGTTTGAGCCACCAGAATGGCGGTCTAGGGAAGCGTTGTGGCCTACACGTCTTCTGTCACCTACCTCCTCAGTGACTTTTGGGACGGTGCCCTGGGATCAGGCACAGGAGCATTTCTATGAGGAAATAGGTAAATATCCTTACTCTATAAGGGGTGGTGACTCCAGGGGACATCATGTCTGTTTAGGGGAGGTTTTGGTGCCATCTGTGTCACCGAAAATCTTGGCTTTCTGAGTTTTTAAAATTTAGGACTTGCAGACCGATGGTTAGTGGACCAGCATTTCCTCAGAGATAAGGAGGTTCTTCATGCATGGTAGCTGATGAAAGGGTCGGAGAGCCCTGTAGGGCAGCCATGACTTGGTTTACCCTCCCCGGCAGCGTAGACAACTCATGTGATGCCCCTGGTCAGGAACCTGGTCCCCACAGGCCCCGCACTGGCCCAGAGCCCCACTGCATGCGAAACCCCCCATGCTCTCCCAGTGTCCACCGGAAGGAAGGCTCCAAACTATTGTCAGCGTTTGTTTTGTGGAGAATGATATATTTAGAATATTAAGTGCTTTTAGTTACACGTTTTTGAAATTCAGTGATTTATGAAGAAACCATTTCAATTCAGAGACATCAAACGCTGTTTTAACCGTTGAGCTGGATTGTTGTTATTTTCTCAGGAGCATAACTAATCCTGACAGACTGGTATGTCATGTAGAATTGGGGTAATTTTGGTGACGCTGAACCGAAGGTTCTGTCATTACCCCAGGCATTCATTGACTCTTTATAAGTTACAAGAGTGTATTTTAAGGGCCCGTATTTATAGATGCCTTTTCTTTTCTTTTTTAATGAGGCTAGAATGTTTGAAAAGGTAATCAAGAGGTTCAGAAGTTCAGGTTTGTTGATCAGCAAGGTCCAGGTCACCTTGACTTGTTTAAATTCCTGGTTCTGCTGGCTCATGATCAGAGGAGGAGTCGGAAGGCAGCCCCACAGGTGCATTGGTGCGGGTGCTGTGGGGCTTTGGTGGACCTCCCAACTTGGCAGTCTCCCCCTTCAAATACAAACTTCTCAGCAGCTTTTATTTTATATATATATATATATATATATATATATATATATATATATATAAATGTATTTCTTTTTTCAATATTTGTTGTTGCTTCCCACACCATCTTGTCTTGGCATCAGCACCCTGTCTGCCCGATTTCCTGTTGGGGGCAAATTGGATATTTTTTTATGATTTTTATTTTATTTTTAATGGAGACAATTCACATAAGCTAAACTTCACCCTGTTGAAGCGTTACGATTCAGTGGTTTTAGTGTGTTCACTCCATAACACTTAGGTCAGCGCGGATAGCACCCTGGACCTGTTAGGTTAGCAGATGTGGCGCCCGTCCCCGGAGCAGCTGCTGAGGGCGTCCCGTTGCCGTTGCTGTGGCCTGTGGACGGTGGGCCCTCTGACGACACACGCACCTGTCAGGGGACCGCAGCGCCTGTCGGAGCTGTTGCTTTCTCTAGTAAAAGGCGCAGAAGCTCACTCCCGAGTCCTCTCTGCTAGAGTGGCAGACAGGCTGCTGCTTTGGGGGGTGGTGCCTGCGCCCCCCAAACTTGGGAGTCTGGGCGGACTGGAAAGTTGACTGCTGTTTGTAGCAGTGGAGGATGGAGAACGGTCAGCTGTTCGGAGCATCCCCGGCAGGGGAGGAGACTCCTGCCCCGGGGGTGGTCACAGACACTGAGGCAGCTCCGAACTCTGCTTTAAGGTGGGAGCATCCTGAGCACTCGCTGCTCTGAGACGTACGAGACCAAGACCGCGCTCATCAGCCTGTTCGGGATCCCGCTCTGGTACTTCTCGCAGTCCCCGCGCGTCGTGATCCAGGTTAGTTACCACCTGGCTGTCCCCTTCCCCTTTTGTGTCGCTGGCGGCAGCCGGGAGCCGTGCTGTGGCCGCCTGTGAGTGCGTCCCTGCGGGAGGCTGCCGACCAAGGGCTCAGGCTTGGGGGGGGGGGGTCCCCACACCACAGGCGGCCCTCTGGTGCCCTGGCTTTGGCTGTGCCACGCGCCCTTATCCCTCCGGTTCATCTCTGCAGCGCAGCCCCGGTGACAGCTGAGGGTGGTGTTGTGAGACAGGGCTGTGCTTCCTCCTTCGCTGAAGGGGCAGAGCAGGTGGACACCCCTCCCCTGCACCGCGCATCACACCCAGCTCCCACTGGCGGGTGGGTGTCATTCTCTCCCACGGAGCCTCCGTGGGCTGCCCTTGGGCTGCACAGCTGCTTGTGCGTGGCTTGTGTTACATAGTCGGTCACAGAGACTGGGGAGGAGGAATTTAAATCGTCACATATGTTTGCTTCCTCTCCTAAAGTGCTGCCTTGTATTACTGACTTTTGTGAAGAAAACACATTTCTCTGTGTGAAATATCCCCCATGATAGTTGTCCTTTTCTTCCAAAACAAGAGTTTACAAATTAATCTGACCCTGAAGTATATCCGTTATCTTAAAATTTCAATGCCCTGGTGCTGTCGTGGTTCTTCTCTGGTCCTCGGGAGCCCCGCTGGTGACAGGTGTGCGTGGGCGGCTTCCCTGCAGGCTGGAGCCCCAGGCAGGCATGCCGGGCTGTGTGCTGGGTACCGTCGCTCCCAGGCTCCAGTTTGCAGCCACTCACAGGACCTCCTCAGACAGTGCAGAGGGCTTGATGCTCCCGACGTTCCCCGTGGCACCACACAGATCCACGGCGTTTGTGCCTGTGAGCCAGCTGGATCTGGTGGTCTGGAAGGAGCTGGCATTCAGATGTTAGATGTACGTGAGTGAGGGAATGCTTTGTCGGGAGCTCCCACAGGAACCGGAACAGGGAATCATACCTGGAATGAGATTCGAGGAATAGGTGATTGGCTTCTTAGAAGTAAAGAGAATTATGCTAGAATCTAGGAACAGCAGACATAGCATCAGCTCCTACTTCCGTGACCACGTGCTGGTGGGGGTACCCGAGGCACTGTTCCCCAGCCCCCCCCCCCGGGGCTTAGGCCCACACCTTTTGGTAGAGGGCACAGCCAGGGCTCACTGAATGGGCCACCCCCTTGGAACCCACGTGAAGCCCAGCCGCCGCAGTGTTGGGGAAGCTGTTCTAGGGAGGGGACTCCTAGAGGCACTTTGCTGTCAACAGTGCCCAGAGGGGTGCCAAGGGGACCTGCAGTGTCCCTGCAGCTCCATCTGGGGACAGAGCGTAATCCTTGAGGGCCCAGATCATTTTCACAGAGCAGGCAGAAAGGATGCATCAGTAGGAACAAAGGATACACCAAGAATGACTCCAAGCGTAAGCACGTGGCGGAGGGATCACCACGCCCCTGCCCCTTCCCTTCCCGTTCCACCTCAGGGGCTGACTCGTGCACTCGTGCGAACTCTGGTCAGCACAGCACATTCAGCTAGCCCATCAGGAGGCATGGTGGCTCCTCTCTGGCTATTTATTAAAAGTCCTCTGCCAACAGAATATCCTCACACTTGTCATTTTGTTTTTGTTTTTTAAGATTTTATTTATTTGAGAGAGAGAAAAAGAGAGAGCATGAGAGGGGAAAGGTCAGAGGGAGAAGCAGGCTCCCCACTGAGCAGGGACCCTGATATGGGGCTCGATCCCAGGACTATGGGATCATGACCTGAGCCGAAGGCAGGCAGGCACTTCACCGACTGAGCCACCCAGGCGCCCACGCCTGTCATTTTGTATTTTTGCCAGTGTATCTTAGGGACAGCAGGGGACTGCTGGGTTCAGAGGGTCGGTGTGTAAGATATTGCCAAACGATGCTCCGTTAAGGGGATATGTTGTGCGTACTGACCAGCAGTTAGCGTGCACGGTTCCACAGGCCCTGGCATTATTGTTGATCTTTTCGGTGAGAAAAGACAACACCTGTGGGTTAAGTGTGTATTTCTCTTGTTATGTAAGGTGGAGCATCTTTTCCTATGTTTGAGGACCACATAAATTTACTTTTTTTTAAAACGTGTTTGCCTTGGGCGCCTGGGTGGCTCAGTGGGTTAAAGCCTCTGCTTTTGGCTCAGGTCATGATCTCAGGGTCCTGGGATCGAGGCCCACATCGGGCTCCCTGCTCAGTGGAGAGCCTGCTTCCCCCTCTTTCTGTCTGCCTGCCTCTCTGCCTCCTTGCGATCTCTCTCCCTCTGTGAAATAAATAAATAAAATCTTAAATAAATAAATAAATAAAACGTGTTTGCCTTGCCCGTTTTTGTTGAAGGTGCTAGTTGTCGTAACTGTTGGGGGGCTCACTCCTGTACTGGAGATGGCCCCCTCTGGGGCTCAAGCTGCAAATGCCTTTCCCCAGTTTGTCTTTTGATTTTGCTTATCATGGTTTTTTACTTTTCAAAGAGTCTTTTGTTTCAATGTTATTAGTGTTTTTTCTTCGTGTTTCTGTATTTCAAGTTTTAAAATGTCAGACACATTCTCAAGAGCTTGTCTCCCTGCAGTTGATCCTTCATGACGGGGGTTTGAGCTGGGCAGCCTCCCTTCTGGGAGGTGTCTGTTGATAAATGACATGCTGTCAGCAGTGGGTTTCCTCTTCCTTACGATTTTCTCCAGCTTATTTCTTTTTAAGAATACAGCAGATTACAGGTATATATGCCGTGTGTTGATCGACTGCCTGTGATCGATGAGGCTTCTGGTCACCTGCAGGCTGTGAGTGGTTAAGTGTCGGGGGAGTCAGGAGGTACAGGTGGAGTTCTCACCGTGCCGGGGCTCAGTGCTCCAGCCCCCACACCAGTCGAGGGTCAGATGGATTAAGTCGTCATCTTCTGCCTCTTCCCCAGCCTGACATCCATCCAGGTAACTGCTGGGCGTTCAGAGGCTCACAGGGGTACCTCGTGGTGAGGCTGTCCATGAAGATCTGCCCCACCACCTTCACTCTGGAGCACATACCAAAGACGCTGTCGCCCACAGGCAACATCACCAGCGCCCCCAAGGACTTCGCAGTCTATGTGAGTGAGCTAGCTCCCCGTTCTCCTCCTCCTCCCACTCCTGCTCTGGGACCTGCCCAGAGATAAGCCCAGTGGAAAAGGCCGACTCCTGTCCTCCCCTCAGCCTCAGTGCTGTCAGCAGATCAGAGGCGGAGGGCACCCCCCAGTCCTTTCGTGGGGAGGGCAGCTTGGAGGGAGTGTGTTCACGGCCACCCAGTTGACCTGCAGAGTTCTGTTTCCAGAGAACGTGTGGCCGTTGGGCTGTAAGGGCAGGTGTGACAACTGTTTCCTGCTCAATTGACAGAAAATCTCCCACACACAAGTTGGAAAAAGAGCCCCCAGAGAAGCCATGGCTCATGCTGCAGCATTTTCTGCTCTCTCCTTTCTCCCTGTAAAAAGTACAATGGAGACAACATGGTTCATAAAATTTTGTTTCTTGGCGTTAAAAAAAAACCATATTTTCTGTAGATATTTTTTGATGGCAATTAAGTTTTTTTTTTTTAAGATGTTATTTATTAGAGAGAGAGCGCACAGAGCAGGGGGAATAGCAGGGAGAGGGAGAAGCAGGCTCCGCGCTGAGCAGGGTGCCCGACTCGGGGCTTGATCCCAAGACCACGAGATCATGACCTGAGCCATAGGCAGACCCTTAACCAATGGAGCTACCCAGGCCCCCCGATGGCAATTAATTCTTTGCACACATCTTTAAATAGCATAAAATACCATTTTGTGGCTAAACCTGAATATACTTTTCCAGTTTGCCGCTGTGACCTCAGCTCTCCCTCACTCCCTTAGACCAGGCACTCACAGCCCTGTGCACCTCACCGCAGAGGGGGCGGATGGGGTGTGAGCATCTGCACAGCCACTGACCCCTTGCTGTGGTGGGGTATCAGCACTGGCCTCCCTGCACCTTCTTGTTCTGATCTCTGCTAACTTGGCAGGTGAAAACAGTGTATTTCATTTACGTTGCTGTGCAGTTCACACGTACTTTCCTTTGTTTTTTGTAGGTCTGTTTTGTTTTTTTTCATTTATCTTTTGGGATTTTAGCTTCCTTACACATACCTGAGCCGCTCTGTACTGAAATGCTAGTCATATGTCACGTACAGACACACTTCCCAGTGTTGGTCTCAATGCTGTGTTTGGCCACATGTGCCCACAGCCCATTGTTGCCTCCATGTATCCCACACCGAGCCATGATGACACGCTCTAATAGTCACTGCTCTTTCCTGTTGGTGACTTCCTTCTTGTGGCAAAACACACCCCAGAGCCCCGCCCCCTTCCCTATCTGAAGCATGCAGTTCCCTGGACGAAGGACGTTTGCATGGCTGTCCTTTATAGAACCTGCTCATCTTCCCAAATGGAGACTCTGTCCCCATTGTACACCAGGCCCTGGCACCCGTGTCTTCTCTCTGTGCAAGGTGGCCTGTTATCCTTTTTCTGGGCTCCTCAGGTTCCACTCTGAGTGTTGAGGGCACTGTGGGCCACTGGGTGACAGACGGGTCTGGGCATTGGTCAGTCCCATGTCTCTCGTTAGCTCCCCAGTTGCAGCATGGTTTTGCCTATCTGTGTGACAGGAGGAATAACCTGCCTCGCAGGGTTGCTGTGAATTGTGTGAAGCCCTTAACAAAGCACCGTCTGTCTAACAGGCGTTCTGGAGAAGACCTTAGTAATGGTTTCCTCCTCCCAGATGATGTCGAGGGGAAACAATCCTAATGAATGCAGTGTCCTTTTTCTTTTACTTAATGACTGTCTGGTTTTGGTTGTAGGGATTAGAAAATGAATACCAAGAGGAAGGGCAGCTTCTGGGACAGTTTATGTATGACCAAGAAGGGGAATCACTCCAGATGTTCCATGTTCTGGTAAGGACTTACATGGCTTCCAGGGACCTGTGGGTTCCTTCTATCAGGTGGGCAGGACAGAGCTGCCCGGGTGCATGTGGGCGTCAGCCCCTGAGAAAAGTGGAACCCGAGCTTCCTAGCTCTTCCCAAATGAGCCTTTGTAGTGCATATTTTGTTCTGCACATAGGCGTCCTGTTCCTGATGCAGAAAGTAAATCTGGCTTGTGAGGAGTTCGGTTTTGCCTGAGCTCTGTGTCCTATGATAGGTGATGGAGTTCACACTAACACTTAATTTCTGACATGGCTGCCTGCTCTCGGATGTCAGAGTTGGGGAAGTGATTGGGCCTGGGTTGTTCCTGTGAATCAGGTGTGACCCCTCTCCTTTTGATTTCAGAAAAGATCTGACGGAGCTTTCCAGATAGTGGAGCTTCGGATTCTCTCCAACTGGGGCCATCCTGAGTACACGTGTCTCTATCGGTTCAGAGTTCATGGAGAGCCTGTCAAGTAGAGACCCTCGGTGGTTCTTGTACATTTTGTATATATGGGGACAGCCTCAAACACTGGAGAACCCTTCCTGAACCAGGGCACCTGGAGCATTGGGAGGACATCACCCCTAAATAAATGCTGCCGACTGCCAGTGGGAGCTGATGCCCAGCTCGCTCTTCTGTCCACAGGAAACGCTGCATGTCGAACACCTGGCTTCCTCGAGATCTGCTGGCCACAGCTCATCTCTGGGAATCCATTGGAATGTGTAGTTGTTCTGGGGGTTAGGTTTTGAACAGAAAGCTCTTGATACTTGTACTCTTGACATCAGGAACAAAGCGAGTGAAGTTAAAGGTCAAAGTGTTGTTGAAGCTTTGATATTTAGCCTTTCACTGGCCCTTCTAAAGGACTTTGGGGGCAGACCTATTTCATCTGTTCCATCCAGCGCACATTTCTTTCAGGGAAAAACGTCACCAAATTTCAGAGTTCTGAACTCCTTTCCTTTAGGAGAGGGTTTCTCCTTTATTCAGCACCAGTAGTTAATTTAAGTTCCTAGGCGAGGAATAACTGTTTTTCTAATTTTGCTCCTGCTTGAGAAAGTTTCAGAGTCAGGCCTGGGTGTGTGGTTTCTGTTCACAATCCAGGATGGGTCGTTTTGTCGTGGGCTTGAAGTGGGTCTGATTTGAAATGGGGGGTGGTCTAGATTTCAGCCAACGCCGGAATGGGGCGCTCACGTCTCAGCAAGGCTCCGCCCTTTGGGGCCACCCTGGAGTGGGACCTCACAGTGTCTGTGGGAATCCAGAAATCCAGCCTTGGGGATGTCATCAGGTTTTGTTTTAAATTTTGCTGCAAAGTTGAACACTAATGTGCTCCCAGTCTTTCAGAATCTTCAGTTTTTACTCTACTGATGGTTCTCCAAGGACACTGTCCAGTGTGGCAAATTCACCATTACGTTGTAGGTTTATAATTTTTCTTATGGTGGCACTTTCTTCCTGGCTCTAGTTGGGATTTGCCTCTTACTACGCCTGTTGGCCATTCTCATTTCCTAGGAGACTCATTTTGTTTATAATTAATATTTAATATTTAGACTATTTTACCAAGGAGACTTTATAAATGAGATATTTGCAAGGCACTTAAAGTGTTACAGATGTTTTAAAAATTATTTAAGTTTTACTGGGTTAAGACCGTTCTTTTGGTGTTCTCATAAACACTGTATTTTCAGAAACAGAAAGCGATGGTGCTGACTGGGGTTTTATGTGTACTGCACAACTGTCCTCGACTCCATAAAGTAGCATTTTTTCACTCTTAGGATTGGAACTCAATGCCTATGCAGTTTAGTTGGATAAAATGTATACAGATGTTTCCGATATTACAGGATAAATATATGTCAAAATTTCCTATATAAAACTAAATTTGGGAGTTGGGGTGGAAATATTTTGAATATTTATTTTTAAAGATGCAGAATAGGACTTTGTGCACGGTATTTTTGTAAATGCTTTTCAAAATACTTGTCTTTGGTAGTGCTGCTTTTGCTGCCACCAAATTGATAAGATGCTATTGAAATGTTTAAATAAAGAGTTTAAATTTTTAAAAGTGCATGTGATGTTTCCAGTGAAGAATAAATGGTCTCTTTTTTTCCCATCATTTGCCTTGTTCCTGCCCCCGGGGCGGGACCAGTTCATTTCCATATTCCTGGGGCCTCTGCCCTCCGGGGTTCCAAGTCAGCCGGCCCTCAAGGAACAAACACCATGTCATCAGGGCGTCTGCTACGGGAGGCAGGTGTGGGACACAAGCTCATTTTCAAGCCTACCCCAGGGTTGGGGCATTGCGTAAACACTGTGGGGGGGCACTGGTGAGCAAGGACCAAGCACCTGCCGTTGTGGAGCTGCAGCAGGGGGCGGCGCACAGGGCTTGAGAGTGTGGAAGGGACCCTGGAGGCAAGCACAGCCCAGGGCCAGCGGCACTTGTGCCTCCCTGGCTGGGTTTTCAGGGGGCAGCCAGCATTCCCACGTTGTTTCCATCCTTCTGTAAACCCCTCCGCCCACTGTAGCAAAAATGTGCATACTTTCCTCCACCAGTGTTCACCCAAATGATGGCGGATTCAGCATTACTGTTTCGTGTCTCCCTTGTTGCGGTTATGGAATGGATCTTGGATATCGCCTATCCATAAGGAACTTGTTAAAAAACAGCTCTACTGGGGCCCCTGGGTGACTCAGTCCTTAAGCGTCTGCCTTCGGCTCAGCTCATGATCCCCGGGTCCTGGGTTTCAGTCCCGCATGGGGCTCTCTGCTCAGCCGGGAGCCTGCTTCTCCCTCTCCCTCCTGCTCTACTTGTGCTCTCTCTCTCTGTCAAATAAATAAAACTCTTTGGGGAAAAAAAAAAAAAAGCTCTGCTGTTGTTTGCATGGATGTACTCCTTAGAACCAGTCCCCAACGGATGGACATTTGCTGGAATTTCTCCCTATACAAACCATAGGTGTGCAAACGAGGAACACTACTCAGTACCCTTGGGAGTCTGAAGAGTTGGCTGACCCTGAAATCCAGTAGACCTTCAAATGGAAAAACGGCTTTAGTTGTGCTCCCATCCCCCGTCCCGTCTGCCGCCCCCACCCCGTGCCTGTGCTCGTCCTTGTCCCCGTCTCCCCCCCGACCTCCAGCTGCGCGTTAACCAGCGGTTCTGTGTACAAGCGAGCCGACGGCGACTCGTTCTTGAGCGGTGACGTGTCACCTGGACTTGGACCTCTCTTTGGTCCCCAGACCCAGCCAAACAGGACCCAGGTTTAGTCACCCTCATCTCCTCGGGAGGGCCGCGGCAGGAAACATGAAAACACGGCTTTTATTTCAGAATCCTGGCATCCCAACGACCACTGACCAGGGGGCAGTCCTGGTCGCACCGGCGGTACGTAGGCCCGGCCCCCGCGTTCTGACGTCACGCGCCATTGTGGCGTCAGCGTGCCCCGCCGTGGTCACGTGCACTCCCTCCGCGGCCCCGCCCCGCGATCACGCGCGCGCCCTCCGAGGCCCCGCCCTGCGATCACGTGGCCGCCCGCCGGCGCGCCCGCCTC
>LNAC01000028.1:6827598-6846353 GCA_002007465.1 Ailurus styani | reverse complement strand
GCTCCCTGCGCGTGCGGGGGGTGGGATACTGCCCCGGGGCGCGCCGAAATCAAAGGTGCCTTCTTCGTGCGGCTCTGGCGCGTCGGCAGGTGTCCTGTGGCCTGTGGCGATCCCCGCGTGGGCGGCGCGGCCACGGGAGCCGTGCTGTGGCACGCTGCTGCTGTGATCCGAGTCGTCGTCGCGTGTGCGGGGCGCTTCGTGATCCTGGACGGTCCAGGCGGAGCAGTGGGGGTTCGTGGAGGGCCTTTTGTGCCCGAACTGTGTGGCAGAGAACTGAAGGGCCGTTGGGGCCTTTTCACCATCAGGCCTAGACTTTGATTCTGTCGGTAAGTGGCGAGATGGATCAGTGTCTCCGCGGACTCTGAGATCCTGTCCCGGCCTTGCTTGGCTCCGTGGCTTGGACGAAGCCCGGGTAGGAGTGAGCACAGCTGGGCGTAGGCCTCCTCCACCTGGCAGCTTCACCAGCCAGAAGTCTGCATGAGGGGAGCTTTCAGAGCGCTCCAGATTGGCCCGGGTGCTTGCTGTTCTTGGGATTACTAATCAGCAAAACTCCATCTTCCCAAAAAGAAACAATGTTTCTTGTTTTGAGACAGTTTTGCCCTGTGGGATGAGCTGTGAAGAGGCAAGTCTCTTTGCCCAGGGTGTGTTTGGAGGTGGTGATGGAAAGCAGGCTCTCCACCACCACAGCCTTGACTTGGCTTTGAATTTCACCTGTGCTCTGTGACCTAAGACCAGCCTTGGCTTCCTCGTGGGGCATCTGGGGTGCACCTACACTGCTCGGGAGTAGGGAAAAAATCATCTGCCACTGGCCCCACTGGGGACAGAATTAATGGTGGCATTTGTGGCCATCCTTCAGGCCTGGCTGAACTAGCCTGGAGTTGTCCCTGACTCCCAGGGTACCATCCCTGCAGACCTGTGATTCCAGCCTTGTTGAGACCTTCCTGAGTGTGTGGCTGCTGGAGAAGTCTGATTCAGTGAGTTACACTAGGTTTTTGGTCTTTTTGTAAGTCAGTATATACATTTATATTTGTTTACCTGAAACACAGTTTGAGGAGTTTTGGTCCATATGTTCCCATGAACCTACCGCCAGCCAAGATATGGAGAACAGCTGTCACCGCAAAAGTTCTTTTCTCTGTTCTCAGAATCCATCTCTCACACCCCCTTGCCCCCAGGCAGCCACTGCTGTCTGCGGGCCTCATAGGTTGATTTGCATTTTCTAGAATGTCTTGTAAGTGGAGTCATATCCCCTTTTTGTGCATTTTGAGTTTACACAGCATGATTATTTGGAGATTTACCCATGTGTGAAGCCTTAGTTCATTTCTGTTGCTGAGTGGTGTTCTCTGATGGAGCACAGCTTGTTATCCACTCACCTGTTGGCTACATTAGCCAAATTGGTGTGTAGGGTTTTTTTTGTTTTTTGTTTTTTCCAGCATTCTGTTTATTTGAGAGAGAGTGTCCCCTCGAGGGAGCCTGGGCAAGGGAAGGGTCAGAGGGGGAGGAAGAAGCAGGGGCTCTATCCCAGGACCCTGAGCTGAAGACAGATGATTAACCCACTGAGCCACCCAGGTGCTCCCTCTCCCAAATTGCACTGTTGAAATTGTTGTGTTTCACAGCCATTGAAGGAGAAGGGGGCATGGAATCGGCAGTCCAGTTGGTTGGACTTCCTTGGTGCACCTGCCTCAGTAGTTGAGGCTCGGTGGTTCAGCAGGTGCCAGTGGGTGGCCACCCAGTGTCTTCAGACTGCTCTCTGCCAGGAGGAGGAAGGAGTCCCGTTTTCCAGGCCTGTTGGGTTATGGGTGTTTGGTCATCCTTCACCCCTTTCTGGCTTCCATGGATGTTTTGCGGGGTGGCCAGAGGGCTCCTTGGCCTAGTGTTAGGACCGTCACCTCCCGGGAGAGCCTCTTCAGCCAGCCTGCTTCTCCCCAGGGACATTTCTGAGATTTGTGTGGCTTTGCCTCTTAAATGAAGAAAAAAAAATTTTTTTTGAAGAAAAATTTTTAAAAGAAAAACTTACTAGGGCACCTGAGTATCTCACTTGGTGCAGCGTCTGCCTTCAGCTCAGGTCATGATCCTAGGGTCCTGGGATTGAGCCCCGTGGGGAGTCTGCTTCTTGCTCGTCGTCGTTCCCGCCCCCACTCCCACCCCCCCCCCACCAGTCCGTTGGCGGCTGGCAGAACACAGCAGCATGTGCCCACCAGGTGCCCTGAGCAGGTGCACCTTCCAAAGGTGTAGGCATGTGGGTGCAGGTGGCAGGGCTGCATGGATGGTGCTGGGCTGGAGGGTTCCTGCTCCATCTACTCTCGGCCCCCCCAAGCCTTGGACCCAGACACTAAATTCCTTCCCATTCCCTGAGTTCTGTCAAAAGAAGCACGTTCATTTCTTAGCGTTGCCACCCCCCCACACACCTTTCCTTGATCTGCAACAGGTGATTTCACCTGGAGGGGATGAGTGCTGGACTTGATGCATCCATCACCCTGATCCCCCTTAGGCCCCCAACCCTGGGAAGGGAGGCACCTCGGGTGCTTGAAAGCAGGCCCTGTTTACCCCAGGGATTTGCTGTCACCTGCTTCTTGGCAACTTCTTTCATCTGGTGTTTTGAGAGCTTGTCTCTTGCTACGCATCAGATGGAGGAGTCTGGGGTTCTGTCACGTCTTGCATAAGCAGCAGCACGCTGGCTAGGTTGTCACTTAGAATAAGTGCCTATGTGTCCATGGAAATGGCAGCACGAGGTGGGGTGCCTCCGCATACTTGTCTTTCCAGAACAGCTTGTGGCAGTGCTGGCCGCAGGTTGTGGGCAGGGCGGCTCCCAGCAGGACCAGACCGGGATGAGCTGGGTTGGTGTGGGAGTAGCCTGTGTGTGTGCGGAGAGGGGAGGGGGGCTCCCAAAAGCGCTGTTGCAGGACCTGCAGGCTGTGGAGATAACCTGCAGGCTGGTGGTCGTTTTCTTTCTTGGGGTGCAGGTTCTTCTCGGCAGCCCCAACCCCGTACCCGACACATGGGGTTTTCTGTTGGGGCTGTGTTTGGGCCAGCTGGGCTCCCCTGTGTGTGACTGTAATGGGGTTGTGTTCTCTGGGGAGGTGGGGGTGGTGGTGGTCTGGTTGTGGAACCTTCTTGAAGAAAAGACCTTTTCTGTGGTTAATTGGACGCCAGGCACTCGCATTCCCACCTGACCCGTTGGTCCAGGTGAGCTGCGGGCAGGCTCCTAGGTGCGCACGTTTGGTGTCGGCTTGTCTTGGTAGCCCCTTGGGGCTGCTGCTTTAGTATCTTTAATTTGTTGTGTTTGGACTGGGAGGCACAGACTTCACTAGTTGTATTTCTTTCCTGATGATCGTGGAGTTAATTTCCAGCCAGTGACTGGAGCGGCCGGCACCACCGTGCTTCGACCCACGTCTGTAGGCAGCCGCCTCCTGCTGTGCACTTTCGGGCCGGCAGTGCGTCGCTGAGTGCGGTCTGTTGCAGACGGATCATCGTCCCGTTGTTTGTGTTTAGGTACTTGCTGGGCTCTGGCTGCTCTGCTTCTGTCCTGCAGTTCAGGGAAACTGAGAAATGTGCTCACAGTGGGAAAGTGAGGCAGGACAGGGGGGTGAGGGGCAAGAGGAGAGCACAGGGAGGGGGTAGGGACCGCAGAGACAGTAGTTATGGTCATCACAGCGGGTGCCGCGTGTGTGTGTCCCCCACCTGTGAGGCTCCCTGCTGGAGCTCCCGCTGTCCCGACCCCCGAGTGCAGCCTTGACCCTTGGTTCTCCAGTGGACTCCAGTGGAATGCTGTGTCCCTCACGCAGATCCTACCACCATGGCTGGGCCTGTGCTTCATGGTGGAAGTCACCCAGCCTTTCTCTGGGTCCTGCTGAAACCCCTGAGCTGCTCTAGGCCTGTTTGGGCACAGACTGCATCCCCTGCCAGCGCTGCTGTCAGATGTGGGACATAGATCTGCTGGTCCCCTGAAGTCCGAGCTGCTGACAGCAGGGACTCCGTGCACACCAGGGGGACCTGGGTCGTGGACCACCCAGCGTGGAGCCTGGGCAGCTCGGGTGGGGGCAGGGCACTGTGACTGCTGGCCGAGGGGACGGGGGGCTCAGGAAACAGAACACAGCTCCGCTCCATCTCTCAGGGGAGGCCTGTGTGCCTGCCTGCACAGTCGTTTGCTTCAGGGAACTCTGGTGTAGGTTGGTGGGTGTCTGCAATGGAGAGCCGCCTGACTGGACTTAACTAGGGCTCTGCCCTCTCTCTCAGGTACACGTCACAGAACAAGCACACCACCTAACTAGGGCCCCCCTCTGTCTCTCACAAGTACATGTCACAGAACAAGCACACAACCCAACTAGGGCTCCCCCCTAGCTCACAGGTACACGTCACAGACAAGCACACAACCTAACTAGGCCTCCCCTCTCTCAGATACATGTCACAGAACAGCACACCACCTAACTAGGGCCCCCCTCTGTCTTTCACGGGTACATGTCACAGAACAAGCACACAAACTAAGTAGCGCTCCCCTGTCTCTCACAGCTAATTGTCATAGAACAAGCACACAACCTAACTAGGCCCCCCTTTCTCGCAAGTACATTTCACAGAACAAGCACACAAGCTAAGGGCTCCCCCCCCTCAGGTACATGTCACAGAACAAATGCACAGCCTAACTGGGGCTTCCCCCCTCGCTCTCTCTCAGGTAAATGTCACAGAACAAACACACAACCTAACTAGGACCCTTCTTTCTCGTGGTACATTTCACAGAAAGAGCACACAACCTAAGGACTCCCCCTCTCTTTCTCTCAAGTACTTCTCACAGAACAAGCACACAACCTAACTAGCCCCCCCCCCTCTCTCAGGTATATGTCACAGAAGGAGCACACCACCTATCTAGGGCCCCCTCTATCTCTTACAGGCATATGTCACAGTTAAGCACACAAACTAGGGCTCCCCTCTCTCTCTTAGGTACTTCTCACAGAACAAGCACACAACCTAACTAGCCCCCACCCCAGGTACATGTCACAGAAGAAGCACACTACCTAAGTAGGGTTCCCCCCCCTCACAGGTACATGTCACAGAACGAGCACACAACAAACAAGGCCTCCCTCCTGTCTCTCTCACAGGTACATGTCACAGAATGAGCAACCAACCTAACTAGGGCTCCCCACTCTCTCACGGATACATGTCACAGAACAAAAACAAAACCTAACTAGGGCTCCCCTCTGTCTCACAGATACATATCACAGGACAAGCACACAACGTAACTAGGATTCCCCCCTGCCATGTACTAGTCACAGAACGAACACACAAACTAGGGCTCCGCCCTCTCTCTCAGGTACATGTCACAGAATGAGCACACAACCTATTCTAGCCCCCCCCCCACAGGTACATATCACAGAAAAGCACACAGCCTTACTGGGGCTCTGTTTTTCTCTCTCAGGGAAAGGTCACTGAACACACAACCTAACTGGGACTCCCTCTCTCTCACAAGGACATGTCTCAGAAGAAGGACACCACCTAACTAGTCCTCCCCACTTCTCTCTCTGGGAAATGTCACAGAACAAGCACACAATGTAACCAGGGCTCCCCACTCTCAGGTACATGTCACAGAACAAGCACACAACCTAACTAGGGGTCCCCTCTCTCTCACAGGTACATGTCACAAAACAAGCACACTAACTAGGCCTCCCCCCTTCTCAGGTACATGTCGCAGAACAAGCACACAACCTAACTTGGGGTTCCTCTCTTTCACAGGTACATGTCACAGAACAAGCACACGGAGGCACGGGAGCTCATGTGCTCAGGGGCGCTGCTGTTCTTCAGCCATGGCCAGGTATGCGGCGGCCTCGTGTCATTCCCTGCTGGGGCCTGTGGGCCACAAGAGGCCTCGGGGAGCCCTGGGTGTGGTGTTTGGCACTGGCCCAGGCTTGCGAGTCTCCTCGTGTCCCTGGGCGCTGTCCGAGGGTGCTGTGCGTGCAGCTGGGGTCTCGGTCCTGCAGGCCGCGCTGCCGAGTGCGTTGCGTGCTCACAGTAGCCTTGCTAACATCATCGGCCCCTGCAGCTGTTGAGAACAAGCCGTAGCTCAGTTTTGGTGATTCTCACTTTGTGTTTTATAGCAAAACAGTGCTGCAGACTTGTCCATGCTGGTGTTAGAGTCGCTGGAGAAAGCAGAAGTCGAAGTGGTGGATGAGCTGCTTGGTGAGGTTCTCTTACTGTGTGGGAGGTGCCTATGCTCATGGAGTAGTGACCCCCCCCCCCATGCACAGTCTGGCCAATGGTGGCCTCTGGTTTGTCCCGGAGACCTGGCTTGCCGGCCGGCCCTGTGTGGTTAGTGTGCAGTGAGGTCCTGCTTCGGGGCTGCCCAGGTGGAAGGGTGGTGGAGGAGTCTGCTCCCGGCCTATGCAGTCTAGCCGGTTACCCCCTTCCCACCCTATCCCCTTTGGGGCTCATTGCACCCCGGCTCCCCGACACAGGCTGAGCCGTGAGGTCACAGAAGACCATGTGGCTGCTGGCTCTGCAGCCAAGAGGTTGGCTGGGGGGTCCTGGGACCTGGGGCGGGGGGGTGATGCATGCGTGAGGGCACCCCAGCACGCCCGTTCCCAGGTTTTGAAGTGAAGTGGTTCTTGTTTTGGTTAACTTCTGTAAGATGCAGTGTACGTGGAGCTGTGCAGTAGCATATTTCTTTGGGTAAGAGTCTGTGTTCATGTTGTTTTAGAAAACCTGGCCAAACTCTTCAGTTTGATGGACCCCAATTCTCCAGAGCGAGTGGCTTTCGTGTCTCGAGCCCTGAAGTGGTCCAGTGGAGGATCTGGGAAACTGGGCCACCCCCGGCTCCACCAGCTGCTGGCCCTCACCCTGTGGAAAGGTAGGTCCAGGGCACCTGTGCGCAGAGCTCTTCTCGGGCAGGGGCCGGCGGTCCTGGGAACAGCTATCCCTTTTTATGTACGTGGCTTTGATTTGGGTTAGCCGTTTTAACGAGGTAAACTCCTGGGCCACAGGAAATAAGGAGGGGAGACGCTGCTCTCCTCCGGCCTGACCCTACCTGTCCTTGGCCCTTGGCCATATCCCCCGGCCTCCTGTCTGGGACATCCTCCCCAGGTTAGCCCTCTGATGGCACTCTGCTCTGTGTTTTCTTCACATTTATCTCAGCTTCTGGGTAAGCATTTGTGGGGACTGTTTAGTCTGCGATGGGGGATTCTGGGAATTGGTGGGTGTGGTTCCCATCCTGAGCTCTGAGGCTGTTGCTCACAAGAAAAGGCACGTGGTTGGGTGCCGCAAACAGCATTTGTTCTGGAGAATTCTAAGAGCTCTGTCCTGTGTGGTGAGCACCTGTAGGCAGCTCATTCCCGGTGCGGCAGCCTCCCTGGCAGCCTGGCAGTGCACTGGGCAGGGGCGGGGGCCCCGGTGGGAGCAGAGGAGCAGCCTCCTTTGCTTGGAGGCGACCTTCCACCAGGAATGTCTGTGACAGCAGGCTCCTCCCGGAAACAGCCTGCTTCCAACAAGCCACGTGGGGGTCAGATAGACAGATCTGTCTCCCCCACAGCCAGCGGACCCAGGGTGCCTTCCTGCTTTCTCATGCAGCAGCATGCACGTGATGGGTGCCCACCCCGAACCCAGCCCTTGTGCCTGCTGGGAAGCCAGCTGTGTGAGCATCTGCAGGCCGTGGCGCTCACTGCACGGTGTGTCCCTACCTGCTGTGGCCCATGAGGTGGATGGTTTCTCCATCCCCTGCATGCTGGCCTGCCAGCCCTACCCTCACCCCAGAGGAACAGGAAGAGAAAACGGTCAGCTATAAAGTCAGAGGCTGGACAGTTAAGGAAACCTTCTTTGGAGGGTGCGCTGAGTCCCCTCCCCACCCCTGCCCAGGAAGCACGTGGGGCCCAAGAAAGAGCAGGCGGCACCTGAGGCCATGGTGGTCTTGGGCTCCCTCCTCTTCTGGCGCTCGTTCCCTGTGGGCGCCTTGCTCCTCCAGCCTTGGCCCGCCACTGGTGGCGGGTTCCTGCATCCCCCAGGCCACCCTGCCTTTCCCAACTGGCGTGGTCCCCGTGTATTTTCTGTCTATCCTGCCCACAGGACACTGGTGTGTTCTGTTCACTGACCTCTTGGAGAGGCCTCTGTGTTTGCCAGCCTGGTGGGGGTGGGGGAGTCCCAAAAGCCCCTGCCCTTGACTCCCATCTTGACTTCCAGGGGTGCCGAGTCTGCATGTGCAGGTGGATGGTCTGATCTGCAGTCAGGAGCCCCTGCAGCAAACCTCTGTTGCCAGCGACCATTTATTTGGCACCCCCTTTTGCCCAGTCAGTATTTGGGGGGTGTATGGAGTGATGCCAGGCAGAAAATGGGGCAGGACCCTGCATCTGGGGCTGAGAAGCAGAACTTAGGCTTCAAGCGTCCCTCAGAGTCCTCACTGGCTAGAGGCCAGCTGTAAGGCATGGACGGTTGCTAGTATGATGTTCAAATTCAAGAGACCACAGTCACACTAGTGCCCGAGGCACAGTCCCCAAGGGAGGTAAGCGCAGAGTTCATGTCCTGTCCTGTCCCATGGTGTCCCCGGCTCGCGTCTGGAGGCCATGCTTAGGATGTGTGCCCAGCTACGGTGCCTGGGGACGGGCCCCCGATCAGAACCTCCAGGCAAGTGTGGCCCCGGTGGGCATGGAGCGCTCGCCCCCACCTGGTGTGGTGGCTGTGTGTGGGGGTCTGTCTTTCAGGCGTTTCTCCTAGATTCAGGGTTTGTGGTGGCCCTGCCTCTAGCAAGGTCACCATCGCCATGTTTCCGACAGCACTTGCTCCCTTGGTGTCCCTGGGTCATAGTCGGTCATTCTAGCAACAGCACAGGCTTTTTCAGTATAGCTTATTATGGTGATCTGTGACCCTGGTCTTTGATATTATCCTGGTTTTGGGGCACCAAGAACTGTTTTCATGGAAGAGGGTGAATTTCCTTGATGACTATATATGTGACTGCTCTACCAACCAGCTAGTTCCGTGGCTCCCCCTTCTTCTGGACTCCCTGTTCCCTGGGCTCCAACAGTATTGAAATTGGGCCAGTTCATGATCCTACAGTGGCCTCTCTGTGTTCGAGTGAAAGGAAGAGTCCCACGTCTCTCATTTTAAATGACAAACTACAGGTGGTTCAGCTCAGTGAGGATGGCTTGCCCAAAGCTGAGGTAGGCCAAAAGCCAGGCCTCTTGCGCCAAAGAGCAAGTAGTGAACACAGAGGACAGGCTCCAGAAGGATGTGATAAGGGCTCCTCCGGTGACACTTGACTGATAGGAACACAGAACAGCCTTATTGCTGATGTGGAGATGGATGGAATGGTCAGGGTAGAAGATGAGCCACGATGTTCCCTTAAGCCAAAGCCCAATGCAGAGTGAGGCCCTGAATCTCCTTGATTCTATGACGGTTAAGGGGGCTGCAGAAAGGGGCTGTGAAGCTGTTAGAGGCTGGTTCATGTGGTTTCAGGAAGGAAGTCTTCTCCATAACCTGAAAGTGCACAGTGACCTAGTGACCGTGATGACCGAGCTGAGATCATCACTGAAGGTGGCTGCACTCCCCAACAGATTGGCAGTGTAGATGCAGCAGCACGATACAAGAACATGCCATCCAGGACTTTCAGGACTCCTGTACCTAGAGAGAAGTCAACGCCTGGCTTCAAAGCTTCCGAGGACAAGCTGACTCCTCTCATTAGGGGCTAGTACGGCTGGGAACGTTAAGTTGAAGCCAGCGCTCATCTACCATTCTGAAAATCTTAGGGCCCTTAAGAATTATGTTAAATCTACTCTGCTTGACCTCTAAAAATGCAACAACAAAGCCTGGGTGACAGTGTATCTATTTACAGCATGGTTTATTAAACATTTTGACCCCGCTGTTGAGACCTGCTGCTTAGAAAAAAAGATTCCTGGGCGCCTGGGTGGCTCAGTGGGTTAAAGCCTCTGCTTTCGGCTCAGGTCATGATCTCAGCGTCCTGGGATCCGCTGTTGAGACCTGCTGCTTAGAAAAAAAGATTCCTGGGCGCCTGGGTGGCTCAGTGGGTTAAAGCCTCTCTGCCTACTTGTAATCTCTCTCTCTGTGTGTCAAATAAATAAATAAAATCTTTAAAAAAAAAAAAAAAAAGAAAAAAAAAAGAAAAAAAGATTCCTTTCAAAACTATTACTGCTTGCTGACAAAGCATCTGGCCACCCAAGAGCTCTGATGGAGATGGGCAGCAAGAGAAATGTCATCTTCATGCCTGACACACCCATTCTGCAGCCCATGATCAACGAGTCTTTTCAACCTTCAAGTCTTACTATTTAATACACTCTGTAAGGTTCTTGCTGCCATAGATAGTGATTTCTCTGATGGTTCTGGGAAACGTCCATTGAAAAATTTCCAGAAAGGATTTATCATTCCAGATGCCACTAAGAACATCCATGATTCATAGGAAGAGGTCAAAATATCAGTAGTGACAGGAGTTTGACAGACATTGATTCCGACCCTCATGGATGACTTTGAGGGATTCAAGACTCTGTGGAGGAAGTCACTGCAGATGTGGCAGAAGTGGCAAGAGAAGTAGAATCAGAAGTGGAGCCTGAATGTGGGACCAAACTGCTGCCATCTCACACTTTAACGGACGAGGCTCTGCGTCTTATGCAGGAGCAGAGAAAGTGGTTTCTTGAGATGGGATCCACTCCTGGAGAAGATGTTGTGATGACTGTTGAAGGGACCAGAGGATTCAGAGGATGACGTAAACTGAGCTAATAAAGCAGCAGCGGGGTTTGAGGGTACTGACTCCCAGTCTGGAAGAAGTTCTCCTGCAGGTAAAATGTTCTCCAACAGCACCACACGCTCCAGAGAAATCCCTCCTGAAAGGAGGAATCTATCAGTGCAGCAAACATCATTGCTGTCTTATTTTAAGACCTTGCACGGCCACCCCAGCCTTCAGCAGCTTTGATCAGTGTGTAGCCATCACCATTGAGGCAGGACCGCCCACCAGCAAAAACACTGAGGACTCCCTGAAAGCTCAGGGGATGGTTAGTGTCTCGTACCCATCGAGCATTCGTTCCTTAAGGCCTGTATCTGGAGTTGAGACCATGCTCTTGCACTCAGTGGAGTCCAGTATGGTCTCAGCATAGCTTTTATGTGCACTGGGAAACCAGAAAGTGTGATTTGCTTTGTCACAGAACTTGCTTTGTTGTGGTCGGAATGGAGCCCACAGTATGCCCGGCTGCTCCTGGCCAGGTTCCAGTCCACTTCTTGGAGGGAGCCTTGTGTGGGACAGGGCCTATGGGTGTAATTTTGCCTAACTTCTCTTCTTATATGATGCTCTAAAGCCAAAAGGTTGTCCTACGGGGTCTGAGGGAGAGAGGAGAGGCAGGCAGCACAGGTACACAGAGAATGGCCAACTCAGAATTATCCAGCATTCCTGAAGGTGGCAGCCAGGGCCCTGGGAGCTGGTGCCTCAGGCAGGAGGGCATCTGGGTCCTGGCTGGAGCAGGTGTTCCCAGTAGAAGGTGGCAGGCAACTGAGGCATGGGGCCTGAGCCCTGGCAAGGTGTGGGAACCAGGCAGCTTGTGAGCAGTACAGGGGCATGATCCCGTCTGCTCCGGGAGATGGGCCAGGGTGTGGGGAGGTGGTCTGGGGGGTGGCTCGGCCTAGGCTGGGTCTCTGCCTTGGCATAGCTGCCACTCTGGGTGTCCTGTGCTCGGTCCATGGGGGAGAAAGGGGCAGGGAGGGGAGCGGGGGATCAGGTAGATTTTCCAGTGATGAGTGCGGAGAGCAGGTTTACAGCCTGAGTCATTTACTGATGTTGAGAAAATTGGGATTTTGGTTGCTTTTTTTTTTTTTTTAAACACAGAAGTGCTTACAAATAGCAGACATGCCCATGGTGCTCTTAGCCCCAAGGCTTCATGCGTTGCTGAACGTGACGCGGCAGCAGGGCCCCGTGTGCAGGTGGCAGAGGGGCAGGGGATGGCGTGGAGAGGCGTGCACACTCATTGGTGTCCCCCTTGTCCTTGTAGAGCAGAACTACTGTGAGTCCCGGTACCACTTCCTGCACTCTGCGGATGGCGAGGGCTGCGCCCACATGCTGGTGGAGTACTCGACCTCCCGGGGCTTCCGCAGCGAGGTGGACATGTTCGTGGCCCAGGCTGTGCTCCAGTAAGTACCACGCTCGCTCGGTCTCATCTGCCTGCACGGCTGCCAGGTCAGCCCTCCTCCCCTGGCATGGTCGCCCCATGACCCTGCCACAGATCTCTTGTCTTGACGGCCCACATTGTCCCCCTCCGCTCTCACAGGCAGCAGCGGAAGTCAGTGTCTGTGTGGAGTTCACATTCTGCTGTGGTTCCCTAGGGTCTGTTTGCTCATATCACCTTTTTGGTGGTTTTTGGCTTTTTTAGCATCAGGCCACTGTTTTTTGTAGGGCATGTGTGTGTACGTGTGTGTGTGTGTATATATATATATATATATATTTATGTATTTATTTTTAAAAATATTTATTTGACCATAAAAGAGAGGGAACACAAGCAGGGGGAGAGGGAGAGAGAGAAGCAGGCTTCCTGCTGAGGAGGGAGAGGGAGAAGCAGGCTTCCTGCTGAGCAGGGAGCCTGATGTGGGGCTTGATCCCAGGACCCTAGGATCATGACCTGAGCTGAAGGCAGACGCTTTACCGACTGAGCCCCCCAGGCACCCCAGGCCTGTGTCTTTAGTAAATGTCACAAGCTGTCTTGGAATGGGGAGTGTGCATGCTTTCGAAGCCTTCCCGCAGCAGCTCCTGCCTTGTCAGATGTCTCACGCATCTGAAGGTTCCCTGCGAGCTGCAGCCGGAGTTCCCTGCTCCATCAGGCCTCCTGGCTTCTTGTCCCCTGCCTTGCCCGCAGCAGACCTGAACTCCGGGCATCTCCCGCCTGTGCTCCTCCCGCAGAGACACTGCAATTTGGTGGCTGGGCATCGGGGTAGGAAACGTCTTATGAGTTTGAGGGGGTTGGGGTCACAAAACGCTCGCAGTGTGCACCTGACAGCACCGCGGGGCTTCCGCACTCTGCTGCACAGTGACACGGGGCTGCCATCCGCAACTCGGAAATGGAGACGTTTCTTAGACCCCTGGGCTCCCTGCCCTGGGTTGTGGGGTGTATGGTGCCCCATAGAGTCCCCAGGCCGGGTGGGATCGTGTGCAACCACCAGATCCCTTTTCTTCCGGCCCTCCTTATCCCTTAACAAGGGGGAGGCTCCCACGCAGCTAGTCCAGCTGTGGAGATGGCCTTGGGGGGGGGGGGGCAAAGAACTCGTTCGCGTGGGCCCCTGGGCGGACTGCTTGTGCAGGCAGGGGCCTGATGGGTGCAACCCGGCTGTAGTCTGGGAACTGCCCGCAGTGTCCGAGCCCTGTGGACCTTGGACACAGTCACCTCCCCAAGCTTCACCATCACCCATCAACTGTGGCAAGCAGGAGGTGCCCCGCTCAGCTTGTCTGGGTACAGCCACCTGGTCCACCGGCGCTGCAGGGCGGTGTGGGCAAGCAGCCCCACAGCTGTGGGCTGGCGTTCTCCTGCGAGCTGGCGTGGGCCTGAGCGCCTGCTGGCGGCCACGGCCCACTTACTGGGCTCTCGCTTCCAGGTTCCTCTGTTTAAAGAACAAAAGCAGCGCGTCGGTGGTGTTCACGACGTACACACAGAAGCACCCGTCCATCGAGAACGGCCCTCCGTTCGTGCAGCCTCTGCTCAACTTCATCTGGTTTCTGCTGCTGGCTGTGGATGGGTGAGTCCCCCGGGTTCGGGGCACGCGCTGTCTCTGGGCTCATTGGGCCCCCTAGGATCCTCACGCTGACTGAGTTGGCCTGCTGTTCTGTTTCAGGGGCAAACTGACCGTGTTCACAGTGCTGTGCGAGCAGTACCAGCCGTCCCTGCGGCGTGACCCGATGTACAACGAGGTGAGAGGCCAGGGCCACAGCCAAGTCACAGGAGGGGCCCCCGGCCCTGACAGGGATGGGTCTTGGCCTGGGGCATGTTCTGCCTCCCGGTGACCCCATGCCCCTGCTCTTCCAGTACCTCGACAGGATAGGACAGCTCTTCTTCGGTGTGCCACCCAAGCAGACTTCCTCCTACGGGGGCTTGCTAGGTAAGGCCCGAGCGAGGGGGAGGGGGGCGCCTGCGGGGAGGGAGCAGGGCGGCCGTGGCTGAGTCACCCCCTGGCCTCCCTCCGGGGCTGTCTCTCCCCTGGCACTGCCGGCCCTGGTTGGGGCGTGCTTGCCTGGCCTCCAGGTCCTTCTCTAGCAGGTTCCCAGGCACAGCTCACAGGGTGCTGTCGGCCCTAGGTCTCTCTCTCCTTTGGCCAGAGAATCAAGGCAGATTTTTTTCTTTTCTTATTGTGGTAAAATACACATATCCCAAAATTTGCTGTTTAACTATTTCCCAGCGTCCAGTTCAGGGGCTCCGTCCTCCCATCTGGCTCCAGAATGTTCCATCCCCCCCACAGAGACCCCGTGACGCACGGACCCCCTCCTCCAGCCCCGGCCCCACCATCTGCTCTCTGTGTCTGTGAGTCTGACGACTCAGGGACCTCGTGGGAGTGGGGCCCCCGTGTGTGTCCTTCCGTGTCTGGCTCATGTCCTTCAGGGCTCATCCCCATGGGGACACCCTGTGGGGGTGTCGTGCCTTCCTGTAGAAGGCCAGCCCATACTCCATGGTGAGGACAGACATGCCGTGTTACCCATCCCTCTGTGGGGGACCCATGTGCTGCCATGAATGGGGGGGCGCGTGTGTCTCTTCGAGCCCCTGCAGCCACTGCTTTGGGTGACACACACAGGTGGGCTTGCTGGGGCATGGCGAAATTCGGTGTAATTCTAGAGACGCTGCCAGACTGTGTTTCATGGCGGCGCCCCGTTTCTTGGCCCGCCAGCTGCGCACTGGGCTCCTGTTTCTCTGCGTCCCTGCCACGTTTGCTGTTGTCTGTGCCTCAGTAGTGGGTGTGTGGGTCTCACTGTGACTCTGAGTCACGTCGCCTTGACGACCAGTGATGTTGAGTGTCGTTTCTTGTGTTTATTGGCCATTTGTGTGTGTCTGTCTCTGAGCACTGTGTCCGCTCAAGCCGTGTGCCTATTTTTGAATCAGGTGGTGATTTCTTTATACTGGATACTGATCCCTTGTCGGATATAAAATTCCCGAATGTTTTCTCCCATTCTGTGGATTGTCTCTTTTTTTCTAAGACTTTATTTTTTAAAAGCAGTTTCAGTGGGGCATGTGAGTGGTACAGTTGGTTGAGCATCTGACTCTTGGTTTCAGCTCAGGTCGTGATCTCAGGGTCATGACGTCCAGCCCCATGTGGGCCCCATGCTCAGTGTGAAGCCTGCTTGGGAATCTCCCTGCCCCTCTGCCCCTCCCCCTGCTCATGTGCACTCTCTCTAAGATAAATAGCTTTTCCTAAAAAGGTAAATAAAAACAGCTTTAGCTTCCTAGCAAGATACAGAGGAAGGTATATCCATTTCCGTCGCTGCCCCATCACAGCTGTTCCTGGTGCCCCCATCAGAGTGGCAACTGCGTCAGAACCGATGAACCTGCATGGACACAGCGCGTCACCTGAAGGTCGGGGTTCACGGGGGGTTACTTTAGATGCTGTACGTTTATAGGTTTGGACACACGTGTCCACATTGGAGAGTCCTGCAGGGTGGTTTCTGCCCCGAAAATCCTGTCTCCCTGCAGCCCACTGCCTTCTCTCTCTGTGGGCCCTGCCTTGTGACGCATGGAATTCTAATTTCCGTCCAGTCCAGTTTATGTGTCTCTTCTCCATTGCTCCTGCCTGTGGTGTCCCATCCATAATTTTCTCACCCAGCCCGGGGCTGTGAAGCTTTTGCCCCATGTCGTCTTCTAAGAGTTGTACTGTTTTCCGGTTTCCATTGAGGTCCTTGATCCCTTTACGTGGGATCCTTGATCCCTTTGTACGTGGTGTGAGATAGGGGTTCAGTGTTCTGGCATCATTTGCTGAAGAGACTCGTTCCCCTGAGTGGTCTTAACACCCTTGTCAGAGTTGGCTTGGCCCCTATGCACGTGGGCTTATTTCTGGGCGCTCTGTTGTGTTCTGTGGGCTCTCTGTGTCTGTGTGCCCATGGCTGGGATTATTCTGTAGGAAGTTTTGAAATCAGGAAATGCAAGCCCTCCAGTTTTGTTCTTTTTCAAGATCACGTTGGCTATTTGGGTCCACTGCAATTCCATGTACATCTTAGGATGAGGTTTTTTGTTGCAAACCAGCCATGGGGATTTTGACAGGGACTGCATGGAATCTGTGGATGGCACTCGGTGGCATTGGTCTCAGCAGTGTGTCAAGTCCTCCAGCCCACAGACACGGGAAGCGCTTCCATGTGTTTATGACTTGAGTCTCTTTCCATAGTGGTCTGTGGTTCTCATGGGTGAGCCCTTCATCTCCTCAGTAAGGTCAGTGCCTAAGGGTTTTAATCTTTTTGATGCTGTTGAATTTGGAATATTTTTATCGTTTTGTTTCCAGATTGTCTATTATTGGTGTAAAGAAACCCAGCAGGTTTTCACATGCTGACCTTGTATCCCATTCCTTTGCTGAATTCCCTCACTCTGACAGCTTTTCCGTGGCGTGTTCAGGACTCTTTGGATATATAACCATGTTCTTTGCAGACAGATTACGTTGCTCCTTCCTTTCCACTGTGGAGGCCTCTTCCTTCGTTCTCATGCCCTGTTGCTACGGCTGGAGTTTCTGTCCTGTGTGGGATGGAGGTGGTGAGGGCAGGTGCCCCCTCCTTGTTCCTGCTCCCCGAGGAGGAACTCAGTCCTCCACTCTCAAGGATTACATTTGCCGGGGGGTTTCAGAGACAGCGCTTACTGTGTGGAGGTTGTGCTCCTGTCCTGGTTTGCCGAGTGCTTATAAGAGAGCGTCGGGTTTAGTCCAGCGCTGTTTCTGCATCCGTCGAGGTAGATGATCATGTGGGCTTCCCTTGTCCTGCCAGCATGGTGCGTCACGCCGGCGGGTTTGCAGGGAGGGCCCTCCGTGTGTTCCACAGATAAAGCCGCTCGTTGGGGTGCGTCGTCCTTGCTGTGCTGCCGAGTCCTACCTTCCGGAGGTCTTTTGAGGGTGTAGGCCTCCGTGTTCACGAGGGATCCTGGTCTGTGATTTTCTTGTAGCATTTCGGGGGTTCTGCTGGCTGCATCCGATGAATTGGGAAGTGCTCCCCGCCCCCTCGACTCTTTTGGAAAAGTTGGGAAGGACTGGTGTTGGTTAGTAAGTGTTTGGTAGAACTGACCAGTCAAGCCGTCGGGCCAGGGCTGTTCTCCGTTGGGAAGTTTTGATGACGGAGTCAGTCTCCTTACTCATTACTGGTTTGTTCAGACTGTGCAGTTCTTCATGGTTTAGTCTCGGGCGGAGTTGGAGGCCAGGCCTCTGCCTCGTCTGCCTTGCCGGGTGACATGGTGTGGCGTTCTCCGCGGTCTCGGGGGGGACTTCTTCCCTTCACCAGCCAGAGGCCAGTTTAGTCCTCTTTCTGAACATGGCTTTTTGGAGCCTGAATGTGGTGGTATTTTAAGTCGATCCTGTTGCACGGAGTTCATTGTTCACCTGCACACGCCTAAACTGGTCCTGCGGCTGAGGTCTCGTGTGGCCCGGCAGTGTGCAGACTTCCGTCCTCAGCTTCCTGCTGGAGTGGACGCTGCAGAGTCACAGGTGGCTGGTCTGTGTGAGGGGTATGCGCCCCCCTCACTGCTGGCACCGTGTTCCTGCTGGAGCGGAGGTGGCCTGGGTGGCTCGGTGACACTGCCCCTGCCCTGCTGCTCAGATCCAGGGGGCGCCCTGCCCCGGGGGCCCCGCAGGCTGGCCTGGGTGGGCATTCGCGTCCTTGGAGCCAAACTGCGCTCCGTGGAGAGGTCTTTTGTCTGAGAGAATTTTGCAGGTTGTTAGACGCAGTTGGACCTTCTGCTTGTAAACCTTGCCTGGATTTGTATCATGGAAGGTGCTCCCACCATGTGCGGGCCCAGCCGGGGCTGGGCCGGTCTGAAGCCGGGGTGCTGTGTGTCGCCGGCCCGCCCTCGCTCCGCGCACCCGGGTGCTGATGCCGGTGCTCGTTCACTGCCACCAGAGCCTCAGCCTCGCCCCTCCTGGTGCCCGGGCTGCTGGTGGCATGTTTGTCGGACCCAATTTCACGGGCCCAAGTCTGTCCAGACAACATCGCTCATGTTTCCATTTGTTTTTTCTCATGGTGATTTGACTTCGGGGACTTTATGATCTCCTGAGTTCGTATTGAATCGTTGTTCTTTGAATAAAAAATCGATAAGTGTCAGTGGTGGCAGCCCCCGGGGCGACAGTGGTCACCATTTCTGCCTGTGAACACGTCCTGCCTCTTTGTGAACCACGGTAAGAGTCACGTTTGTGGTGCACACGCGCGTGCCTGCCTGGCGGTGGCCTCCCCGTGATGGGGTCCTGAGGACGATTCTCCAGGGCTGCCGGGCTGTGTCCCGCAGATGGACCCTCGGGGTCTTTCCCCAGCTGTCCGGTCCTCGCGGCCACGCCGATCATTCCCAGAGACTCGTGCGGGCCCCGGCTTGTCTCGTCCCAGCCTGGGAACACAGCGCCGCTGAAGGTGGGGTTCCCCTGGCGGGGGTGCCGGGCACGTGCAGCCGCCGTTCCCCTGATGGCGCCCGCGTTTGCTTCTAGGGAATCTTCTGAGCAGCCTCATGGGCGCCTCGGAGCAGGAGGGCGAGGACAGTCAGGACGACAGCAGCCCCATTGAGCTCGACTGAGCGAGCCCGCCTGCCCGCCTGCATGAAGACGCCCCGGCCCGCGGGCCCTCACTCCCCGGGGCTCCCGCCGGG